>JAOTOM010004934.1:0-497500 GCA_034440615.1 Ashinkailepas kermadecensis
CCGATTTTCTCCCATTTTGATGGTATTTAAGATAGTAAATGTCGTGTGGAAAACACGGAAGTTTGGCTGGAGCGCCTACGGTACTGAGCAATTGTCCAGCCCATGTGAGGTCACCGATTGCCAAACGATATTGGAGGGCCCCGGGATGAAGCTCTGTTTGTGAAGTCTTGTGAGGAGTAGGTAGGTAGGTACTTGCCACGTGGTTTTCAGCGATAGTTAGAGACTGTCGTGATTAAAAACGATGATCGGTCCAGGTAAAAATTTAGACTTCACCGTGAGCAGCAGATTATTCTCATATAGGTTCCTGGCTATGTCAACGTGATAGCAATTTTTGCACACTTGATTTTGCATTTTTTGCAATTTGGTATTTTTAAAACGTTTGCCAATACCTAGGTAGGTCAACCTAACTTAGCCTCTCTACCTAGGTTGGCACCTGCCTATGCACTGAGCTAAGGAAATTGAAACTGCTTGTGCTACTGATCTTAGCCCTTTAGTTTGAACCATTATTACTTCTAAGTAAGCTGTCATGCCTAGTTAGGGTACCTATGTAGGTGACTATGGTAATATTCAAGTATTGGCCCTCACAATTTCGGTATAATTGGAGATCAAGGTAAATTTTGATTCTTTGGAATTTGTATTTTGAATGCATGGTATTTTAACCTTAAAATGAAGATGCGACCACTCATTTTCTCTGCAAATGATTGCTTTTCAGTTGGTAAAGGAATAAACAATTAAAATCTTCACTACAAATATAGCACATCACGTATTATTATCCGTACCTGGTGTGTCAGACAGGGTGGAAATTAAGGCACTTCTTAAGAGATTTTATCTCTGAAAACATTTTTGCACTGGGTTTATACTGGATAGGATGGGCTTTACATGTACTCTGACACAAATGTGGGAACCAAGATATCAATAAAAACAAACAGAACGACACCCAAAAAAATGCTGGTTATTCCACTTACGGTCACCACTCAAACTAATCACTTTTTGTAGCAGTCAGCAGCCGGACCACATCTTCACACACTCCATCAATCTCAACCACCGGAATTGCCGACAACAATGCGCCAACAGCAACTTGCAGGATGATGCGCATGCTCACTTAGAACACTTCTCCGGCTCTGGAGCCGTGTCTCGGAATACTTGCGTTCCTCCCACCCTATAGTGGGAAACTTTGACAGTTTTAAGAGATGTTCTCCGGAGTCCCAGAGGCCACCGATCAGAATTGGCTGCGTTAGTGTTTTCTGTTCTGAAATCTGTCTGTGAACCAATCAATGCAAGGTATTTTGTATATGACGTCATAACCATTAGCAACTTTGAACACATGGTTAACAGTGTCCACACAAATTAACAGTAAACACAAGACCTTGACTGATCCTTTGCTTTGATCACATCCAACTGTGTGCGGTAGCGGAGTTGCGTCGTATTATGTGGGAAATTGGCTGCGTAGGTAGGTATGCACTCTGAGCTGAGGGTGAAGTGTGAGGTATTTTTGTTTGTTTTTCATATGGCTAGCCTTGTACTGAGACCAACAGTGAAAGGAAAATGCATTTCTCCTGTGAGTTATAAGAAACGAAACAGTGCTGATTATTACTGGTCTCTGCCGTGCAGTGCCATCCATTGTTCACTTCTTTGTTCGTATGTTTTGGCATTTGATTTGACAAAAAATGAGAATGATATTACTTATGCATATTATGTAGGTACTGATTTAGGTTTTTCCAGTTGGTTGCTGGTAAGCAGATTCCATGTATAAAACAATAATGTCCATGAAAATGTGCTCCGGAAGAAATCGGTATGCACTCAGTTTCCCACTCTGGTCATAGACGTGATAAAGAAGAAGTTCAACACTTCATGCACCCGATTTAATACTCTGACATCGAAAACCTTATGTTTCTGCCTTGATTTGACATTTAATTCCAAGAATTCATGCTCCCAAACCAACGCGTTCACAACGCGACCAAGGCCGGAAATTCCTTGCGATGCTGTAATCGTTAGGGCAGTGCTGTCAAACACATCCTTGAAGGTTTAGTATGTATATGTACTAAGAAGGAAAGGGTAATCTTCAAGTATTACCCCTCATGCTTTCTTTATATCAACAATGTATCCAAACCATCATCAGCTGACTGCCAGTCAGCTGTTGGTGACGTCACTCGAACATACAGAGGGGAGGGTGTGCAGATGCTATTTCATGATGGTGAAAACCTAACCTAACCTGACCCTTACAAATATTCCTGGTGAGGCCCTTGGAACATTCAGTGCACCCAGCTGCGGGGTGTTTGTACATTTGAGTGACGTCACCAACAGTTGACTGGCAGTCAGCTGACGATTGCTTGGATGCATTGTTGAGATAAAGGAAGTGTGAGGGGTAATACTTGAAGAATACTGAAGGAAAGTGTGTTCAGTAAGAATATTTACTAAATTTATGGAAGTTTAGTAGGTATTGTTTCAAAAGTTGCCTATACAATGTCGCATATATTTGATGACGTCATGGCCAAACAATTTGCTTTGGAGGATTCTGGGTAATCTTTACCTTTCAGCCGACACATACTGCCAAGGTTAGTGATTTGTAAAGAGGTGTACAGTGGGGAACAGTGACATCACAGGAGTCAGGGAAGTGACGTCACAGGAGTTGGGTGTTGGTAAAGATTACCACCTAACCTAGACTAAGATAATGTAGCATAATATACAAAATGTATCAGCAGAGTATAATCTAACCTAACCTAGCCGGAAAACCAGAATCCTCCAAAGCAAATTTTTCGGCCATGACGTCATGAAATGTATGCGACACCTCTTTCCAAATCACTAACCTTGGCAGCATGTGTCGGCCGAAAGGTAAAGATTACCGGATTCTGGTTTACCGGTTAGGTTAGGTTAGATTATATTATGCTATGATACATTTTATATATTATGCTACATTATCTTAGTCTAGGTTAGGTTAGGTTACTGGTGCCTATGACTTCATCAATTGTATCAACTGCCATCAACTTAAAAGTAATCATTTGCGGTGAAAATGAAAATGAGTCTTCATTACGTCAGAAAGCATACTATTACATTTTAAAAAATCCTAAAAATCAAAATTTACCTTGATCTCAAAATTTACCACAATTTCTTTATGTCAAGGTATCTAAGTCACTGTTGGCTGACTGCCATTCAGCTGTTGGTGACATCACTCAAAGTACTTAGAAAAACCTCCACCCGGGTGTGCTGAATTAACCCAGTGGGGTGATCAGCATATTTCAGCTCATCCAGGGGCTGTATGACCTCTGCAGTCGATGCGCCCCTAAACCACAATAACCCAGCTCATCCAGGGGCATCAGCAGGATAACCTAACCAAGCCTAACCTAATGTAACACCCCTGCATTCATTCAGTGCACCCAGCTATAAGTTTTTTCTCTGTACTTTGAGTGATGTCCAGGGTGGGAATTAAGGCACTTCTTAAGAGATTTACCTCTGAAAATATTTTTGCACTCCAGGTTCATACTGAATAGGATGGGCTTCACATGTACTCTGACACAAATGTGGGAACAAAGATATCAATAAAAACAAACAGAATGACACTAAAAAGAAAGCTGGTTATTCCACTTACTGTCACCATTCAAACTAACAACTTTTTGTAGCAGTCAGCAGCTGGACCACAGCTTCACACACTCCATCAATCTCAACCACCGGAATTGCCGACAACAATGCGCCAACAGCAACTTGCCAGATGATGAGCATGCACACTGAGTACACTGTTCTCTGGCTCTGGAGCCGCATCTCGGAAAACCTGTGTTCCTGCCACCCATATGGTGGGAAAGTTTGACAGTTTTAAGAGACGTCCTCCAGAGTCCCAGAGACCACCAATCAGAATTGGCTGCGTTAGTGCTTTCTGTTCCGAAATATGTCTGTCAACCAATCAATGCAAAGTAGTTTTTGTTGTTATTGGGGTTTAGGGGTGCATCAACTGCCTGCAAAGTAGTTTTTATATGATGTCATAACCATTAGCAACTTTGAGCACATGGTTAACAGTGTCATACTGCAAACACAAGACCTTGACTGATCCAGTATTCTTCAAATATTACCCTAAAAAACCAACCCCCAACCACATAGTGTAAAAAAAAAAAAAAAAAAAAAATAAAAAAAAAAAAAAAAAAAAAAAAAAAAAAAAAAAAAAAAAAAAAAAAAAAAAAAAAAAAAAAAAAAAAAAAAAAAAAAAAAAAAAAAAAAAAAAAAAAAAAAAAAAAAAAAAAAAAAAAAAAAAAAAAAAAAAAATAACTTGTCAATTGTGGTCATGTTAGAGGATATGATCATGCAGGATGCATCCAGTTTCTTAAGCAGAATGTGGTGGTATATTACAAAAACACAGGCACTTTGGTACACAATGCAGACATAAACATACACACACACACACTAATTGCCATGCAAAAATGCAATATGTCTGATGGCACCCAGAATAAGATTAGGGCACCATCCAGTGCATTTATGACTGCCTAGTGCAAATTCATGACTTCACTGAAATGAGGAATTTTGGCTCTGGGTAGTCGTGCACATAACTGCATAGGTTGGTAGATACCATTATATTTCTGAAAGTATACAGCAGGCTGGAATACCAACAATAATACCATATAATTGACAGGGGGCCACGGTAGCTCAGTTGATAGAGCGTCAGACTCTTGATCGCAAGATTGTGGGTTCGAATCTCACAGCCGACGGCATTTACCGATTCCACCCGCGACCAATCGGTGTGAGAGGTTGGCGACGCTATATGGCCTTGCGGTTGAACGCATCGTAAAAGAACCCAAGGTTTGCTTCATAGACACAGAATGCGTGTAAAGCTTGCCTCATGTGTGTAAAGCTTGTTATGTTATACTACCCAATTAAATGCCCCATTTTTGGCATCATTCTGCCAGTCAACTGAAAAGCAGGCATGGGTAGAAAAAAAAAATAATGGTCACATCATGTTAACCATGTTCATACAAGTTGCATGGGAAAAAGAAAGCCCAGGATTTAAAAAACCTTCATGCACAACTTTACCAAAACATGTTTATGAATGTTTAAGAAAATGGTACCATTTATTCCTGTGGAAAATACATGCTTTTCATATTTGACCACATCTTCCCATCTCCGAAACACAATCCACAATCTTTGGTATACATAATGCTTCCTCATGTTAGTCATCTTATCCAGTGCCACAGGTCCACCTATCTGATATTTTTATACTGGTGAACTGGTGGGGGTGACCATGTGAGTGAATACCACCTGGAGCTTGCTTTCAGGGTGAACTTGACCATGTGGATGGATGATGCTCAGAGAATGCCTGCAATTAATGGAATACATCCCCACTGAAATTATGTCTGCCATTGTGCCATTTCATGTCTGCATTGAGGATTCTGATCTGAATTTATGGAGGGTGGTGGATACTTTGTTGCTGTGGTGCCATGCTTAGGAGTCAAGCATTCAGACTGTTTGCGCTCTTGGTAGCAGAAATAGCATTTCAGTATGTCAGAAAAAGATGATGATAGACATTGTCCTGTTTTGTTTTCTGTAGCAATTTGGTACTGAAGCCAGCTTGTCAGTTTTCATTGTATAATTGGCATCACAAATAGCGTGGCAGTCAGGCTGGGCATCCTGGCACCTGAATACATTGCTTAGGTTTAGCTGTGGTGGGAAATAGTATACCTATGCAGGATATTCAGGTCTCTGGGTGCTGGGCCTGACTGTCAAGCTATTTGTGATGCCGTTGGTACCTAGGTGTGGTTGAAAACAGTATCCATGCAGGTATTCAGGTGCCAGGACGCCCAGCGTGACTGCCGAGCTGTTTGTGATGCCAATAGCATAGCCAGTATGTGACTCTGTTTTGCAGCGTTGGACGCGCGGTGTGGTCCTACAGTGGGCCGTGGCACCTGATGGGCCAGTCCCACAGTCATCGGCGGCCGTCGGCCGCGGCGGCGACTCCGTGCGCCTCGGCGCGGCAGGGTCCGATGCCGTCCTTCATCTGCAAGCTGCGCGACACCCTGGTGGCGCGCTGCCGGGCGACAGAGCCGCACTCGGCGGGCATCACGCGGCGCGTGTTCGTCACCGTGTTCCTCGACCGGCACCCGGCCGCCGCCGACGTGCTGTTCGACCACTTCCTGCGACTCTCGGCCTGCGTCGACGACGACTGCCTGCCGGCCGACGACTTCGCCGAGCGGTGCCAGGAAGTGTGCCAGCTGGTGACCGACCACGAGGAGGTGAACTGGTACGTGCGCGCGTTCGCCGACGAGCACGAGAATGTGCCGTCGGCGCGGCTGCGCGACCTCGTGCTGCAGGCGTTCGAGAGCGCCATGTGGGCGCACCCGGCCTCCGAGGTGGGCTCGCTGGAGGTGGACACCTGTCTGGGCGGCGTGGTCGAGTCGTGCATGCACGGGCGCGGCGAGGTGAGCACCGCGTTCGTGCGCAACTGGGTGCTGCTGCACTGCCCTCGCCTGCTCAGCTGGCTGCACCGGTACGTGGTGGAGCGGATCACGGTGGGCGGCTCGGTGATCCCCGCCAGCGAGACAGAGCCCGAGCCGGAGCCGGCCGGCCACGCGTGCGTGCTGGAGAGCGCGTCGGCGTCCAGCGCCGCCTCGCTGCACCCGGCGCTGCTCTGGCTGCTCATGTGCTCGCTGCCCGACCTGTACACCCGGCCCAGCTCCGACGAGAGCCTGCCGTCGCTGCATGCGCTGTCGCTGCTCGACCCGGGCCACTCGATCGAGCGGATGGTGCAGTCGGCCGTGCCCAAGCACTGGGTGTCGCTGTACAACTCGGACGACCAGGGCCTCAGCGCCAACCGGTTCCAGCACCACGTGCTGACGTACCGCGGCCCGACCATCACGCTGCTGCGCGCCGAGGAGGGTCGGCTGCTGTGCGTGGCGGCCGACTGCGGCTGGCGCGACTCGCCGCACTGCTGGGGCGGCGTCGACTGCATGGCGCTGCAGCTGCTGCCGCACTACCAGGTGCTCACCGCCCACTGCGCCGACGTCATGTTCTACAACAGCTTGCTGCGCGGCCTGCCGACCGGACTGCGCGTCGGCGCCGACCGCAAGGCGCCCGCAATCGAGATGGACGGCGAGATGGCGCAGTGCAAACACAGCGGGATGCCGTTCCGGCTGCACTGCGTCGAGGTGTGGGGCTGCGGCGCGTCGGTAGCGCGCGACAGCCAGCTCAAGTCGCAGAAGCGCGACCAGGCGTCCGCTGAGCAGCGGCGCAAGGTCAACGTCATGGCGGACACCAACTGGACCGAGAACCCCGACCGCTACCTGCTCGAGATGTCCGGCGCCCACCACAGCTACAGCTGCAACTGACGGTCGGAGCGACCAGCCGAGCCGCTCCGATTGTCACGACGGTCGGCTGCCGGTGACGTCACTGGTAGGTGGCTGTCGCGGCCGGTGGCCTCCCGGGGCGCTGCGGTGGTCGTGGGCAGGCGGTCGGTGCGACGCGCGCGTAGAACATCGGTGATGTTACGAGGTGGTGGTTATCCAATGGTCTCATCGTCTAATCTCACGCGGTGACGTGCGGCTTGATCCACGGCAAGCGGCGGCGTTTGCTCACGCCGATAGTGGAAGCCAGTTTGACTCGGCCGGTGCAATCGAGGACCTAGTGAAGCTAGTTTATTGTCATTAACAAAGCTCCGTGCAGCGCTGCACAATGTTCGTGCTTGGAATTAATGGTGATGTAATTATGCTTAGTAGCTGCTCGACGCATTGAAGCTTGTACTACAAGCAAATTCCCACAAAATTGTATTATTGCCTCGATAAAATGCATGCTCATGCTAGACTGAGAGCAATCTGTTCATGGATCATACTGTATTTTGAACCCTGTTAGGAATATGTTGTATACCTCGGACGGCATATTGCTTAAGAAATTGACAACCGTCTGGATGTTCGAAGTTACGATAAATATCTGATGAATGTGGGACTTCATATCCTACACGTAGATACCTTAACACTTATTAAGGTCCGAGGTTCTGCATGGTTCAATGCGGCCGGGTAGCTCTTGATCATTTTCAACAAAGTAGGTAGGTGAAAGCATACCTCATGTGGCCGGAGTTCCGCCAGTAATTGCCAGGTGCCGCAATACAAATGCGCTCATGTTTGATTGTGTGTTTGTGTACGGTTTGTTTCACTGGGGTACTTCATATACTATGTGTTTTGGGGAATGTATGGCGTATGGTTGTAGTCTACTAGTACGTTAGTTTAGTTTATTTGGGCTTAAGGGCGCCTGAACTGCTAGTGGTTATCTAGCGCCCATATTCTATAGTACAAAATAACATTTGTCTCAAATACAACGATACTGAAAACATACGACACCTGGGATAATACAGCTCGTTTCAATCATGTTATTACTTACATAGACACTACACAAAACCGAGTAATTCAGGTTATGCCTCGATTAATTAAGCATTTGCATCTTCTTGGGTGTCGTCGTTTTTACTTGCCGCAGCCCGGATGAATTGACGGGAAACTAAAAAGCAGACGTTCTAGTTATTTCCATGTGACCAAATTATCCGGACTGGACCACATGGAAATAAGGCGCCATTTTATGAACTGCGTCGGACGAAGCGCAACAGGGACAACAAGAAGGTTCAATATTTTGAACTCGAACTACGCACACTTGGCTTACCTGGCCAAGGACTGTCGCAGTGAGGGATGGGTCCCGACCGGTGGTTGGCTCGTATCGGCGAGCTCTTCGATAGCGCTGGAAGGCCGAGGTAGGAGAGGGTGCGATGCCTGCTGAGGTTCAGCGGACGCAGCGGCCGACGAGAGCGAGCCGGGGCAATATGCGGACCACAGGAGCGCTCCAGAGCGGAGTACATTCCGATGACGAAAGTACTCCGGCGCGAAGCGTATGCTGACCAAGGGAACACTTGAGTGAAGGATATGCTGACCATGAAGCACACCGAAATGAACTATGCGCCTAGTGTGGGAAGGTCCTTGGCTGCGGTATATGCCGACCACAAGAACGCACCTGAGTGCCGGACGCACCGACCGGAAATGCCAGCTGCGGGAGCTCGTCGAAGTGGTGAAGGCGACGCCGGACGCCGTGGCGTACCAGGAGTGGATCATCGGAGCGATAATCATCGCGTCGGCACAGACAATATTCGCACGGCGACATAATGCCAGCTGATTGGTCCCATCGTCCGACCGACGCACACCATCAGGGACACGCACCGGCAGCGACACACCGTCAGGGACACGCGCCGGCAGCGACACACCATCAGGAACACGCACCGGCAGCGACACACCGTCAGGGACACGCGCCGGCAGCGACACACACCAGGGACACGCGCCGACAGCGACACACCATCGGGGACACGCGCCGACAGCGACACACCGTCAGGGACACGGCCAGCAGCGATACACACCGTCGGGGACACGCGCCGACAGCGACACACCGTCAGGGACACGGCCAGCAGCGACGCACACCATCAGGGACACGCGCCGGCAGCGACGCACACCATCAGGGACACGCACCGGCAGCGACACACACCATCAGGGACACGCGCCGGCAGCGACACACCATCAGGGACACGCGCCGGCAGCGACGCACACCATCAGGGACACACACCGGCAGCGACACACACCATCAGGGACTCGGCCGGCAGCGACACACACCGTCAGGGACACGCGCCGGCAGCGACGCACACCGTCAGGGACACGCGCCGGCAGCGACGCACACCATCAGGGACACGCGCCGGCAGCGACACACACCGTCAGGGACACGACCGGCAGCGACACACACCATCAGACACGCGCCGGCAGCGTGTCGGCCCACTGCTGGGTGCTCTTGGATGTTCTTGGGTATCGTGCTGGCCGCAAGTGTGATCGGATAGCGACACCATCACACACACGGCACTGGACCCTCGGTGTCGTGCTGGCCGCGAGTGTGATCGGACAGCGACACCATCACACACACGGCACTGGACCCTCGGTGTCGTGCTGGCCGCGAGTGTGATCGGACAGCGACACCATCACACACACGGCACTGGACCCTCGGTGTCGTGCTGGCCGCGAGTGTGATCGGACAGCGACACCATCACACACACGGCACTGGACCCTCGGTGTCGTGCTGGCCGCGAGTGTGATCGGATAGCGACACCATCACACACACGGCACTGGACCCTCGGTGTCGTGCCGGCCGCGAGTGTGATCGGACAGCGACACCATCACACACACGGCACTGGACCCTCGGTATCGTGCCGGCC
This sequence comes from Ashinkailepas kermadecensis, assembly GCA_034440615.1. Classification (NCBI taxonomy): domain Eukaryota; kingdom Metazoa; phylum Arthropoda; class Thecostraca; family Neolepadidae; genus Ashinkailepas; species Ashinkailepas kermadecensis. The sequence continues at coordinate 10,202 of JAOTOM010004934.1, forward strand.
GCGAGTGTGATCGGACAGCGACACCATCACACACACGGCACTGGACCCTCGGTGTCGTGCTGGCCGCGAGTGTGATCGGACAGCGACACCATCACACACACGGCACTGCACCCTCGATACGCGCCGCTGTCCGATGGTGGTGCAGCTGACCAGATCAGCGCTGCAGTCGTGCGTCCGATCACAAAGGCAGGGCCAGTTTGTTGAAGTCGGTAGTTCTTGCATATCCTGCCACTAAGTCGGGAAGAAGTGTCATCACCACGCCGCAGTTGCAGCATGGCGGGCAGTTGCAGTATGGCGGGCAGTTGCAGTATGGCGAGCAGTTGTAGCATGGCGGGCAGTTGCAGTATGGCGAGCAGTTGCAGCATGGCGGGTAGTTGCAGTATGGCGAGCAGTTGCAGCATGGCGGGTAGTTGCAGTATGGCGGGCAGTTGCAGCATGGTGGGCAGTTGCAGCATGGTGGGCAGTTGCAGTATGGCGAGCAGTTGCAGCATGGCGGGCAGTTGCAGCATGGCGGGCAGTTGCAGCATGGCGGGCAGTTGCAGTATGGCGGGCAGTTGCAGCATGGCGGGCAGTTGCAGCATGGCGGGCAGTTGCAGCATGGCGGGCAGTTGCAGTATTGCGGCCATCCGCTGATTTGCAGACTCAACTTATTCTGTCTTGCTGCGCGTATGATTCGTGATTTAACACATGGAATTCATAGGTAAAAAGTTGCTGTATGACAAACGCAGTCGATGCGCCCCTAAGCTCCCCATATGGTAAAAATGGTACTTCCAAATGTAAAGAATGGAACCATTCTGTCGTCGATATTTGACTACGAGCGGAGGCGAAGGTTGAACGAGTCTGAGTGCATCAATAGGTTCGTCTGAGCGGTCCGGCCCTATCACTACGCTCTTGAAACCGTGACAACGTTTTTGTTGTGGAGTTTTATGTTCTTAGTTATTCACTCAGAATCAGATGTCCTCTTTTAGTTTTGATTCTTGCCTATTTTTATGCCAATGGTCTTCACGAAGTCCTCTTAGTTTTTGTTTAAAGAATGAGATTTGCGGTGGAATTTCCTCTCATGGAAAACTTTCAACAGGAGGTTGAAAGGGCTCATGGTGGAATACGGCATTGGAAGATTTAAAGTTCTCAGAGCCAGGTATGCCCTTTTCATTCTGACATTTACGGACCTTCATGACATCATTTCTCCTGAAGTATCTTCAATCTTTATTTTTGCACAAAAATTAGGCTTGCGGCCAGTTTCCCTCTCGTGGACAGCCAATCATGCACCTCGCACCGTACCCGGCACTCCGCACCGTACACGGCACCCCACACCGTACACGGCACCCCACACCGTACACGGCACCCCGCACCGTACACGGCACCCCGCACCGTACCCGGCACCTCACGGTCGTCCCTGGTGGCAAATGAGTGATTTGTTGGTTTGCATTCAGAGGAGTCCCGAGTTCAGTCCCAAAGGAGAGGGGGGGGGGGGGGGTAACGGCTATTATTTCTGCCTTTGATGCGATTTGGTGAACGTATTGCATCCGAAATCACTTCAGCTCTGCATCAATGTTTTAAGGCGCGTTACTGTGCAAGCACTCAATTCACTGCGCCGATAACTGCACGGCGATTCGACTTCACTGCATCACTTACCCTCGGTTGTCCAACGCCCCCCCCCCCCCCCGATAGTTGTCGTATACTGGTCAAGTTGAAATAGCCTACACGTACATGAGCTCAGCCGAGGGCGAGGGCGAGCGAGGCAAGCGAGGGCGAGCTCAGCCAGCCCAGCCAGCCCAGCAAGTTATATTCACGTGTAATACGTGATCGTGACAAGTTGTATTCACGTGTAATGTGTGAGCGTGAAAAGTTGTATTCACGTGTAATATGTGAGCGTGACAAGTTGTATTCACGTGTAATGGGTGAGCGTGACAATTTGTATTCACGTGTAATGGGTGAGCGGGACAATTCTCCCATTTCCATGAGCAGCAAAACTTCCGAACACGATGCGATAAGGAAAACTTACGAAAATGTTGCTCAACTATTCGAACCTTCCCATATATCAGAAGCCAGTTTACAAGAGCAATAGTCTCGTAAGTGTTTTTTTCTGATCGCATCGTATTCGGAAGCTTCGCTGCTCATGTAGGCTGAGTAAATATCAGTGACACGACCCGAACCAGACCCCACTCTACCGGACTCCACGTCACCGTCACTCCTTTTTATCGCTTGATAACTTTTAATTGGGAATAGCTAGGAACTTTATTCCTGCACAGTTCTAATTTTACGGCATTCAGAAGTTATTCAGTGTTGTCCCACGTGAATTAGTAAGTCAACCAATTAACGTCATTCATTATGCAATATGAACGACTTTGGTGATTGTTTTGCTCGTTTTCTTACGATATCTCGATACACCATCATCCCACCGGGCTGCGAGTGGCATCAGCTCATCCCACAGAACTGCAAGTGGCATCAATTAATTCCACAGAGCTGCGAGTGGCATCATTGAACGCCACTCGCAGGCCACCACGCCGTCATCTACCAGACATGGTGGCAGCTTCAAAGTGCCGAATAAAAAAGACACAGCAGCCTCTTGACTAAATACATTTTGGTATTTTAAAAACAAAAGTCTGCTATTTAACCTGAGTATTAGTAAGTCCCAATTAGCAGTCAAAATCAACAGCGCCCGCCTCGTTGAATGATGTCATTTCCGGTACCTATCGGAAGATGACTCCTTCACTAATTAATGAGCTGATAGGCTGCCCAGGTTGGTACTGATCAGGCCTACGTCATCCCTACATTTTGCAAAGGTCGAGACATACCGCTGACATCACCCGAAGTGTTCCTCAGGTTGGTCAAGAACGTGCATAATGTGAGAATAGTTAATGATTAATATCGGGGAAATATAACATTTGTATCATGATAGCAATTTGTGAAATGAGTAATGTTAATGCTTGACATTAACATGTAGTAATACTAATATAATAGCATATCATAATTGGACGGAAGATGGCCACTATCCGGACCACCTTCGGCTAAGAGAGTCCGACGACGTGTATGCTTTTGCATTTGTGTTCTCTCTCTCTCTCTCGCTCTCGCTCTCGCTCTCGCTCTCGCTCTCGCTCTCGCTCTCGCTCTCGCTCTCGCTCTCGCTCTCGCTCTCGCTCGCTCTCGGTCTCGCTCTCGGTCTCGGTCTCGGTCTCGGTCTCGTCTCGCTCTCGGTCTCGCTCTCGCTCTCGGCTCTCGGTCTCGGTCTCGGTCTCTCTCTCTCTCTCTCTCTCTCTCTCTCTCTCTCTCTCTCTCTCTCTCTCTCTCTCTCTCTCTCTCTCTCTCTCTCTCTCTCTCTCTCTCTCTCTCTCTTGTCACATTTAGTGCATATCTACAAAGTGCCTTGGGACGGACTTCGGAGGTTTTGAGGAAGATCCGTTACTTCCAAAAATTATCGAACTTGTTCATATCATCAAAAAAGTTTAAATTGGCTATTTAATAAGGCCTATGGCAAGGGAGGTCAGATGAGTCTAGAGACGCTACGTCAGGCTTAAAATCGCTCTAAGACCGTACACGATGTTTTTAAGGCCTTCGTGCTGATATTAGTCTCCTATCCCCTGCAATCTGCTAATCCTGAAATCGACTCATTTTTGCATGGAGTGACGTGACTAGTCCGCTGTGGTAACTTTCACCAAGGAGCCATACGGTGCTCCTTCCTCAGTGTGTACAGGCAGTGTACTGCGACCAGCTTCCCTGCTATCAATTCTTTAACTAGATTCGCCGCCTTTCAATTCTTAATTTGAGCCCCTCTCGTTGTCGAAACGGCCTACTTACTCCACTAAGGCGTCCTACTGGTTATGGCACACATCGCGACGGCTGAGTCACTATGTGTATGTATTCGATTTTGGGATCATCTCGTCAAACAACATTTTCTGCTTATGCACACACAAAATCGCGCAAGTTTTTTGCGTCAAGTTTCATTTATTGAATTAAATGTAATCGATGCATGCACCTACATTTGGTGGTGGTTCGCATCGTTACATGATGTGGTTGATGTGATCCCACTTTTCAGTTGACATCTGAGCCGAATAATAATAACAGTGTCTGAAACAATCATGCATTTCTCATTGCCCCCATCCTCCGTGCAGGCAAGTATCTACGATTGGAACATGGTGAGGAATTCGTACCCTATAAGTGGATATTCACGATTCCGGTCGCTTTTGATGGCAATAGCCTAGGCAATTCTTGCCAAATAAGGGGGTCATTGTCCTCTAGGTTAGCACCTATAGATGTCACACAACATTCACAGGTTCGTGAAGTCAGCATCAGAATGTCACTATTTGGGGCGTTACAATGTCCGTATTTAGACTCACATGTCCGCATATCGATGCAAATGTCCATATATAGACCGAGGTGTCTGTATATAGACACAAGTGTCCGTACATAAACCCAAGTGTCCGTATACGGATCCAAATGCGAACGTGCGTGCACACAGCGGCCAGAAATAGGAGCGCCGGTCGGCGATCGGTGTGGTCGGGTTGAGCGGCGCGCCACAAAGCGCCGCCATATGGCAACAATTCCGCGGGCGGCGTGCAACAAGCGGCGGCGGTCGGCCGAGTTTCGTAATCGGCGCCGTTGGGTGGTCGGTCCGTCACACTCGCCGGCACGTGTCACACTTAATCATAACCTGGCGCGGCGCGGCGCGCTTTTGCAACACATCTGCGGCGGCCGTAATTCGCCGCGCCCGCTGACGGACCAACACAAACACGGCCATCTGTCGCGGCGCTCGAAAAATAACAGCGCCGAACGGCACAGGTTCGCCCGCCCCTCCGAAGGGCGCCCCTCCGAAGGGCGCCCCTCCGAAGGGCACCCCTCCGAAGGGCGCCCCTGCCACGCGATCGTGGGTCGTGGCGAGGATCCGGTCAGTCGGCACGGAGATGACGAATGTCTGGGCGGGCGGCGGGTGGCGGCTGCCTTCGCCAGGTATCTGGGCGGGTGGCGGCCATCTTCGCCAGGTATCTGGGCGGCCGGCGGGTGGCGGCTGCCTTCGCCAGGTATCTGGGCGGGTGGCGGCCATCTTCGCCAGGTATCTGGGCGGCCGGCGGGTGGCGGCTGCCTTCGCCAGGTATCTGGGCCGGTGGCGGCCGCCTTCGCCAGGTATCTGGGCGGTGGCGGCTGCCTTCGCCAGGTATCTGGGCGGGTGGCGGCCATCTTCGCCAGGTATCTGGGCGGCCGGCGGGTGGCGGGTGGCGGCTGCCTTCGCCAGGTATCTGGGCGGCCGGTGGGTGGCGGCCGCCTTCGCCGGTTCTGGTCGCCAGGTATCTGGGCGGGTGGCGGCCGCTTCCAGGCCGCCTTCGCCAGGTATCTGGGCGGGTGGCGGCCATCTTCGCCAGGTATCTGGGCGGCCGGCGGGTGGCGGCCATCTTCGCCAGGTATCTGGGCGGCCGGCGGGTGGCGGCCGCCTTCGCCAGGTATCTGGGCGGCCGGTGGGTGGCGGCCGCCTTCGCCAGGTATCTGGGCGGTCGGCGGGTGGCGGGTGGCGGCCGCCTTCGCCAGGTATCTGGGCGGCCGGCGGGTGGCGGCCGCCTTCGCCATAGGTATCTGGGCGGTCGGCGGGTGGCGGGTGGCGGCTGCCTTCGCCAGGTATCTGGGCGGGTGGCGGCTGCCTTCGCCAGGTATCTGGGCGGCCGGTGGGTGGCGGCTGCCTTCGCCAGGTATCTGGGCGGCCGGTGGTGGCGGCCGCCTTCGCCAGGTATCTGGGCGGTCGGCGGGTGGGGGTGGGGCCTGCCGGTTCTGGGGGTGGCGGCCGCCTTCGCCAGGTATCTGGGCGGTCGGCGGGTGGCGGGTGGCGGCCGCCTTCGCCAGGTATCTGGGCGGCCGGCGGGTGGCGGCCGCCTTCGCCAGGTCCTCGCCGGGTGCGGTGCCGATGCCGTGGCATTGACAGACCGCAGCTGAGTTACTTGGCTTGATCCGCGCAGTCTAAGCGATCTGATAGACCTGATAGCTCTGAGGATCGGTCACGGCAGGTGATCGGTCACCGCAGGTTCCTCAGCTTTTTGTACGCATCAGTCTGACATTTACGTACAAATCAGCATGTCATGAATCTCGGTCCAGTGACGGCGAAGACTCTCCACCCGGATGTTTATTCTAACAACTAACGATGTTTGCATGTCTCACTGAAATGTCGATGCGTTTTCCTATGCAACTGGTGCGCACGCTTGTTGGTAAATTGCCACGTCACCATGGCCCTAAATAACAGCATCTACGTTTCACTTATCAGAAAGCCTCCCGTCCGGCGTCGTAGTAGCGGCACCATAGGCGGTGGGACGGGGGCACCATAGGCGGCGGGACGGGGGCACCATAGGCGGCGGGACGGGGGCACCATAGGCGGCGGGACGGGGGCACCATAGGCGGCGGGACGGGGGCACCATAGGCGGCGGGACGGGGGCACCATAGGCGGCGGGACGGGGGGCACCATAGGCGGCGGGACGGGGGCACCATAGGTGGCGGTACGGGGGCACCATAGGCGGCGGGACGGGGGCACCATAGGCGGCGGTACGGGGGCACCATAGGCGGCGGGACGGGGGCACCATAGGCGGCGGGACGGGGGCACCATAGGCGGCGGGACGGGGGCACCATAGGCGGCGGGACGGGGGCACCATAGGCGGCGGGACGGGGGCACCATAGGCGGCGGGACGGGGGCACCATAGGCGGCGGGACGGGGGGCACCATAGGCGGCGGGACGGGGGCACCATAGGCGGCGGGACGGGGGCACCATAGGCGGCGGGACGAGGGCACCATAGGCGGTGGGACGGGGGCACCATAGGCGGCGGTACGGGGGCACCATAGGCGGCGGGACGGGGGCACCATAGGCGGCGGGACGGGGGCACCATAGGCGATGGGACGGGGGCACCATAGGCGGCGGGACGGGGGCACCATAGGCGGCGGGACGGGGGCACCATAGGCGGCGGGACGGGGGCACCATAGGCGGCGGGACGGGGGCACCATAGGCGGCGGGACGGGGGCACCATAGGCGGCGGGACGGGGGCACCATAGGCGGCGGGACGGGGGCACCATAGGCGGCGGGACGGGGGCACCATAGGCGGCGGGACGGGGGCACCATAGGCGGCGGGACGGGGGCACCATAGGCGGCGGGACGGGGGCACCATAGGCGGCGGGACGGGACACCATAGGCGGCGGGACGAGGGCACCATAGGCGGTGGGACGGGGGCACCATAGGCGGCGGTACGGGGGCACCATAGGCGGCGGGACGGGGGCACCATAGGCGGCGGGACGGGGGCACCATAGGCGGCGGGACGGGGGCACCATAGGCGGCGGGACGGGGGCACCATAGGCGGCGGGACGGGGGCACCATAGGCGGCGGGACGGGGGCACCATAGGCGGCGGGACGGGGACACCATAGGCGGCGGGACGGGGGCACCATAGGCGGCGGGACGGGGGCACCATAGGCGGCGGGACGGGGTCACCATAGGCGGCGGGACGGGGGCACCATAGGCGGCGGGACGGGGGCACCAGGGCACGGTGTCTCATTAAATCCGGAAACTTAGCATTGACATTATGGCGCTGACTGGAAATAATCGACCGGGAAAAAAATCCCTGTGCGCCTACCCCTATTCAGATGTTCCGCCACCGGTGCCGTTGTACGCGGTGCTGTTCACATCAAGTCTCGTGTTTCTGCCCAAGCCACCACGGTACTAGACTACGATAAGTATTCAGTGAGTTAATTATCTCGCTCTCACACCGGAGGTACAGGGTTCAACTCCCCACGTTGTCCGCCCTTTCTGCCAGGATGAGAGGCGGGCGACACCATGTAGCCTCTGGTGGTGCGTCGTAAAACCACACAAGTCAAACTCTTGTTCTGATGCCACACCTCATAGACGTTGGTAGCGTAGGAGACAATTAAAACGTCTGCCATGCATTTGAACTGGTGGCCATGATGACCACAAGCTCAATTGCCTTCAATTACACATCATTTCTCAGACGGAAGGAAAAAAAGTTATTTATTTCAGGCGAGTTGTCAGTGTGTTGCAGGTATGTCTCCTGCAACAAAACACGCAGTTGCGGTTAAAATATTTAGTGGCGTTGGTATTGACGCCTATACGCTACAGAGGTACCGATATGACTTAGTGATGGTGAATGTTGAGGTGTGCTAGGCCACACAGGCATTTGTGCCGCCTGTAAAGCCTACTGAGCAAGTTGCACGAGCAAAGACGGTGTCTTTGCCTGTAAAGCATTCGTATTTTCGTTCCTCGTTTGTAAATGTTTGTACACTTTTGTCAGCATTCGAAACGCTCGCATAAACGTTGCATCCGAAGAAACGTTCACATGTTTTCCTTCGGACGACGTGATCACGTTGTGTCAGTGTGAGTCAGGGCGGCAAAGTGCCGATGGTTCGGGAAGGGATCAGGAGGTTATTGGTTATTTGTTGGCTATTGGTTTTACGACGTGTCTACGGCTACGGCCATCAATTGTCGTCCATCTCTCTCCCAGAGTTGTTGAGAAAAAAAAACAGCTATAGGCAGGACTCGATCCCACAGACTTTCGGTGAGGAGACGAGCAATGAGCATCCTACCCATGAATTATTGAACCCCGAAGCGGGTTAGATGATCTCCCCAGACTTTCAGATGGAATTGATGCAAAACTTACTCTATGCCTCCTCGAGACAATTGTGTGGTGCTAAGGAGAGAAGATAATTTATAACTACTTTTGTCAGGGTGCCAGGACGTGATTTACTCCTACCGAATAAAAAAACACCACGGAATCCTCACCGTCTTACCGTGCGGGCTAGATGGTTGTTGCCAATACCGCCTCGCCTCTCACGCCGACTGTCACGTCTTATTAGCCTGATGGGGGTATCATGCAGCGCAGTGTGGGAATTAGTAAGGCGTTTTGCAAGTGTAAGTCGGCTCATCCGCGTCCGATGTTATCGCTGAGCAGCCATTTACTTTACATACTACGGGTTAATTCTAAGTCGACTAGCGCACGTCCAACGGAACCACAACATGACCCATGTATTTTACTGACGTGCGAACAGGGGCGATACTGTCGACATCGACTATGACTCATACCGTCTCGTGTTGGAGCATGCGGTCTGGGAATGAGGTGGGGGGGGGAGGGGGATATATATGCAGTATTGTAGGATATAAAGGGATTTTGCAAGTGTAAATCGGCCCATCTGCGTTTAATGTTACCACTGGGTAATCATTAATTTAACATACTAAGGTGTAATGTTTGCTACTATGTTGCTTCTCTGTGGTGGCTGGAACATTTCTTCTTGTTCTATACGCAATTATTTCTGATTGGAGTATCCTGCGCACATATGCTTGTGATATGCCAAACGCTTTAGCCAGATTTCTTGTTGAAGTTTCTAATTAGTTTTTTTTTGCTTCTCTTACAAACATTGACATCTTCTCTTGTTCATTTTCTTAGCCTTCAGCCCGACCGACCCTTCCTCTTATCCCTGACGTTGTCCTCAAACTCATACTGTTGAATGTTAGCATAGCAGGTTGCTCGGGGTATGTTCAAGGCCAGCGTACAGTGGCGTCTTTCCTAATTCACGATGTTGTTCATAAAATTCCGCCACGATTTTGTGTAGCGCGTCCCTCTTTACCGCTTCCATATTCAGCACATGCATAACATTTTGGGGAGCCAACGATACCACGTGCAAGAGAATGAAACAGGATTTCACGTTTTATGCATAACTTGTATGGATATATCCATAGAAAAAGATGAGCTATATATGTTAAAATCTTGGTCCAGGGTTTGGTGCTCACTCGCTATTCCAAACTGAAGTTGGAGTGTGTTGTCGGTTGGAGAAGTGTGCACTTAGCAATGTCCAATACCGAACCATGGCTTGTTATATCTTCGAAAGCATAAAAACAGGTCACCAACTAGGAGATTTGTTTGACTTTTTAATCAATATAAAACTAAATGTATTGCCGAATAATGCTGACTTTCAGGAAAACGTTTGCACAAAGTGCAAACAGTCTTATTAGTATTCTTTGAAAAGAGATCCTGCTGGATCTATTTCATCGGATGATACGTGCATTGCTATGCTGTGCCACATAATTACTTCAACTTTTGTTAGTTTTATTCGTCATATATTCAGCTTTACTCAGAAACTAGCTTCACAGCCGTGCCGATATTTTTTTTGGCAGAAGCCGTTGTATCAACCTACCCCTACGTCTGCAACAACCAACCCCTACATCTGCAACAAACCCCTGCGTCTGCAACAACATAATCATACGCCTGCCCGATATACTTCCGATATGCCACGTGACATATCTGTTCCGTGTTAATACTGGGATAAGTGAGGTTTCATGTCCTTTGCCATATACATCGTTTGCACCGCCTTGAAGGCCAGTGTGCTCTGCAAGCAAAGGCAGATGAGTGTGTACATTTTCGTAAAGGAGCGCGTTACGTTAAAATGTGTGTGTGCGAGTCAGGGGTGGCAAGCCGTCTCCGAGGAGGAGGAAACCGACCATCAAGATGCCCAGATGACCCTGAGAACGCTTATTTCACATTAGCACTCCTGAAGATAATGTTGTGGTTGAGGAGTGGGAGATATTTATTTAATGTTGTCCAGGTGCCGATGCGTACATACAGATACATACCTCTCGACCTATAGCACCTAGGTACCTCTCGACTAGCACCAAGCGACCTTTACTGTATCTGCTTTATCTGTAGCGCCGGTGTAGCTATAGGCATCGACAGTCACACAATGAGGCTCGGCACCAAATTTGATTCCATAGATCGAAGACAAGTTATCAGGTCACGGCGCATCAGTGCCGTGGTGCTAACAACACGGCAGAAGATCTGAAGACGTGCAGCACTGATGCAAACATGCTGATCGGTATCCAGTGAACAATGCTCGCAACTGGACGGCTGATAACACATGAGCACTGAGCGGCGAGGTTGGAGCCCATCCACAGAACCTGAGTGAACCATAGTGCAAGTGAACCATAGTGCAAATGATCTATGTGTGATCTAGTGAATCAGTGCGCTCTCTTGAGCACACTAATTTCATAGCATGGAGGATGCCGGGAAAACTTTTATTGGCCAAATATACCTATTGTTAAGCGTATACTATCCAGATAATATTTAGCGCATAATGTCAGAGCGAGTTTTCCGATCGACACCGAATAATCCACTTCGGCCAATATCATTCCAGCAAGCATTTATGATAGAGCGAGACTAAAGGCCGAGTAAGCTAAACGTGAACAAGGAAAATTACCAACAAGAATGGCATGGCTTGTGTAACACCTTATCAACGACTATGCCAGGTATCCTGGCACTACAAGGTTTCATCACAAGGTAGAGGAAGACTCAATCGAAGGTGGTTATTTGGCCGTCTGGTACTGTTGCAGCTCAGGCAATTTCCTCAAGCACTTCGACAAACACTACTATTCCCACTTGCTCGCTTCAATTTTGTCCGAAAACTACCAAGGGAGAGAGCTGTGATTTGGAAGCAAAATAGCAACATGTCTTCGACTTGACGCAGCACGAGGGGAGCGGCCAGTGGAGCGCTGGTACGCCTTCTCTGTTAAAGGACAAACATTAACAACCCCATTACATTGATTGAAAAGAAACTGCTTCAAATGCGTTTCTCGCCTCCCTCGCCAACGGCAGGATGTTCCACCGCCACTGAATTGCACTGCGGTGTGTAGGCTCGTCTCGAAGCAATTTCCCCGCACATTTCCGTTCGAAAGCAAGAGTAACTTTACAACACATGTAAGAAGCTTGACCTTCTTAGAAAAATTACCTTGCCTCCGCCCAGTAAATAGCTAACGGTAAACGATCACCCGATGCGGTACTATCAATACGGTACGATATGTAAGTACTACTAATCTGGTATACAATCTTGTATTCGCTTCTCGCATGCAAATTAATCTTAAAACTTAAATAAGCTATGTAACCAGCCACAGCTGAAAGATTGCCAGGAAAGCCGCCGACAAATGAATTGTGACAGAATTTCGACGAACAAGTAGTACACAAAAGTAAACGTTTAAGTGCGAAAAGAAGAAGTTGTGCTGCAAAGTGAATTAAGCACAGTATGTTCAGAAAAAAATTGTTGTTGCTGTTGCGTGACATTATTTACACAACTGCACAACTTACGATACTGTGTTACTGCACAACTGCACAACCTGCGATACTGTGTTACTGCACAACTGCACAACCTGCGATACTGTGCTGCCCACCCAGGTAATCAACGGGTATGCTTCTGTAATTGAAATGGCATAGCCATTGGTCAGCACAAATTTTAGTTCAAGTGCGTGTGCGTGTATGTGTGCACGCACACGCGCACGCACGAGCATCACACATTACACACACACACACACACATATATATATATATATATATATATATATATATATATATATATATATATATATATATATATATATATGTATGTATATATATATATATATATATATATATATATATATATATATATATATGTATGTATGTATGTATGTATATATATATATGTATATAGGTATATATATATATATATATATATATATATATATATATATATATATATATATATATGTATATATATACATATATATATATATATATATCTATATATATGTATATATATATATATATATATATATATATATATATATATATATATACATATATCGCCACAGGTACCTTGAAGACAACAACATAATACAAGCAATTCTTAAATGCCGCACCGATTAAATGTTCCATGTTTGGAGTTAAGTGGAAAACTAATGAATGGTTCTTCTTTCATATTGTACCATAAAACGTAATGATATGGTTCCTGTTTTTTTCGGAGTGTGTCCAACCTTCGTCTGGCGAAAATATTTCACCGGATTAAAAAAATATATATTTTCGAGGATTCTCTCGTTTCCTTCTCAAAAATTATCTTCAAAGATTCTCTAGATCCTCGTACCTTGATTTCACAACCTCACAGTCAGGTCAAGCTTTTGTAATTCCAATCAATTCTGACATCTACGATTATGTTGTCTAAATAGAGACAAAAAAATGTAAGGGACTAGTTTAACGCTACACAAATAACAATTATCATATTTATACGCAGGATATAGGCCTAGAATGCCTTGCTCTGTAGCAAGTCGAAGTGATCAGTTAAGCTTAATAACCTCATTTAACTTTGTAACACCTCAGACAAAATGGCATAATCTGTGAACGTGTAGGCATTCAAATTCCGGAGATATTGGATACAATTAGTTTCCGTAAAGCAAACGAATACTATGCTTCCGTGGAATGCATGCGCTAAGCAGGTCTTCAAAAACAAGCTAGATGGTATGAAGCTAGCATGAAGCTAGAGCTTCATGCTACCTAACCAATATTTCCTTTAAAAAAAAAACCAACAAGGGATGCATCACCAGACAAACAAATCGGCGGCGCTCTACTTCGCCCGTTTCCTGGTGGTCACTGCTGGATGACGCCTCCCCACCCGTCTCGGTAGCGGCTCCAGCCAACACCTAGACATCGTTTGTCGCTAATGGGATTTCATAGATTTCGCTTCCGCTGTAGATAGGAGGAACTATGGCGAACTGCGGCTGACAAGAGTGCGTAGCGACGGCGGAGGTGTGCCACTTAGTACCGCCGAGTACGATCTACACGGCGTCTGTTGTCAGTGCTCGGCGAACTTCGGGCTGAACTTGGAACTCGCGAATAACCGGCGTAGATTGTACGCGGAATACACTCAGCAGCACAAATTACCTGGGGAGCACCTTTGCAAGTCCGGTTCGTATCCCATGTCCGAGAAAGTAGCTTCCCTACTTTCTGCTTCGATCACCTTAATTGCTATTTGCATTCTGGGCTAAAGAGGAGACCCAATCAGGAACGAAGGGATTGGCTTGAGGGAGAAAAGCAAGAGGGAGGGGAAAAATAAGAGGGAGAAAAGTAACGCAATTATTCCTGAAGCAGTTTCCATAATTGCGCTGTTTTCCTGTTTTCCTACTCGACAAGCCGACACAATTGCAATCAACCAACTTGAAATGTGCACGTTCTTTCTCCTTGTCTGAGCGATGTTCTGTGCTCGTGTGACAGATACGCACGTCGTGTTCAATGTATATGTGCGATTTGTAGGCTCGGGTGAATAAAAGTGAGTAAAAAGACTTGTTACAACCAGTAGAAGGGCTTGTTACCTTGCCCACTCAACGCATTGCGCTGGTGTCTCTATCAGAAAGGGTTGCCACACCTAATTATAGCATTGCCACGACTAATCGTGACATTCCCTTGTCTACTGAACTCATTTTGCCAGCGTTGTTATCCGGAGGTGCTGCCAGCCCTAATTACGCTATTGCCACCATCGCTGTGCTTGCTGACAAACCAAATGGTACCCGCTTGGCATGTTTTTTTTGTTTTCATGTAATCCAAATTGTTGTTGGGGTGGCTCTATGAACCAGGGCCATATTGCTAAACAGAGCTTGTTGAGTGAACCATGGCCCACCACTCGATCCATGAATGCTATTTCAACGACATAATTTTGACCGAGAGTTTAGCATGCCGTTAATGTTGTCTTGCCAGAACAGGGGAAACCAATGCAGGCCGGTGATTCAACCAACTGAGGTACCGGGACGACTTTCGATCAACCAGTCACCAACCAATACTTCAGGATGCATCGAGGTCGCTTGGTAGAGCCACCATTGGAACTCTTCCATAACAAATCAAGCGTACTAAAACATCTTGAAAATAAATAGTGTATCGACATTTCAGCCCAGCCCTATCATCGGATCTGCGAGATGGAGCCCCAAGCTATTCTCCACATTGTAGCTTAGGTTCGTGCACATGCATCGACATCCATGACTTTTTCACATACATCATCAGTGATTCAGACCAGATACAACCCTCTCGAGTCAAACAAAGCTCGGTATGCAATGGCTAGAAAAATTACCTCTTATGGACTATTTCACAGTCCCTTGGCGTGATAATAATTGCTTAAGATGAATTCAGACATTGGAAGCATTCTGGAATGCACTTTTCGTAAAACAAGCATATTCCAGGTAAGATCGACCAGGAGGCAACACATAGCAACATATTTTGATAAAATATTGTCCTTGGGTACTTGTCCAATGGCTGGGATTTCCGATGTTCGATTTTCAGCTCGTTTTTTTACCATGAACTGCGTCTTTTTACCATGTTCTGCATTTGCATGACTTTTAATTTGCATAAAGAAAATCACATGACATATCATTGAAGCTAAATTTTGCAAAGGTGGCGAGCCAATCAGATCAACGTTTTCAAAAGATAACTAGGTTTCCAAGGTGTGTTGAGCAAACATAACGAAATTAAATCATACTTTTTATATCATAATGCATACATCTATACGACGCCATGAGGCATCATATTTCGGCTGAACTTCGAGCATTGCCGAACTAAATTGGCAGAAGCCTACATAAAATAATTGCTTTATGCGGATGGAATGTCAGTGTCAGTCTAGAATTTTTTTGCATGTTTTATGTTTATTTTTATATATATTTTTTAAATAATAATGTTTAATGCCACGTAACCATGTGACCCCTTTGCTACTCCAGGCGGGAAGCATGTGTCGGCTGCAGTGCCACATCTATGGTAAGCTACCTGTGCTTGCGATTATGGCCGCAAGCCTCTTCTAAACAGGGACCGAAAGTACTCCAACAGAAATATCGTGATGAACTTGGTGAACTTCAACATGAAAAGAGTAGGTCTGCGTCTGAATAACACAATCACCACTTGGAATGCCGTATTTCATCGCTAAGTGCTGTTCACAGGTACCTGCGAGCGGAAATGCCGCCCGAGGGCCTCTGTCGCTGAACAAATATTAACAACACTTCTGCAATGATACTAGAATTGAAGTGAGCAAAAATGTAAATTAAAAGAACACATCTGATTCTGGGCAAAGTTGACACAAATACAAGCAAACTTTAGCGAAAAAGGTTCTAACGGTTCGAAAAGCTAACGACTGGGCCAGACTGAACCGAGCCGCTCAGATTAACTTTTATACCATATACAATGGAATAGATTCGCTCGGGCTTCGACCTCCCTCGTAATCAAAGGACACAGAAGATGCACATGCTCTTGCTTGTTGATACGTGGCATTGTGATACCTGCCGTGCGAACACCCGGTGGTAAAGTGTGTTGCTAAAAGAGCAAGTCTAGTAGCTTCGTAGGTGCATTTCACCACTGTGAAACTTCGATGCAAACTTCCACATGAGCATAGCTACCAGTGACATGCATGGCTCAACTGCATAAGAGCAGTTTGCATCACATTCCCCGAAGATCCGAGACCGAAGCTACCGTGTCCCTGCCAGCATTTGCCTCCGGCTCCGGCCGGCGAGATCCGGCCTCCGTGGTAGCCCATCCTGCAGAGGCCTCACTGTCAGACACGCTGGGGCGGATGAAACGCTTGCCCAGCTGAAACATAGCATGGCCACGGCTGGGTGAACATCCGCACGTGTGCTACTGTAGTCGGTGCCGGCGCCAGCCCGATCCACGATCATCTTTCAACCTGCTCGGGCGGTGCCCAGCGGGGCCGACGGTAAAACTTCCGACCTCAGTCACGTCGACACAATTAAATATAGGTCGGAAGGCTATCTGGTGCCCAGCTGGGCAGCCGGTCACCGCCTGCTGGATGTCCAGATGGGGTCCGACCCGTGACATATCCAAATCTTGGCTGGCGTGGTTTTGCACCTGTAGCCTTTATCCCTACTTAGCGCACCCAAAGTATCCAGCCTGTCTTCACTGTTTATTATAATGATGATGCGATTGTCCTGGTAATGATTAGATGATGATGGTTGCAACGCTTATTTTCATTATGGTCTGCCAGTTCATCCACATAATTAACCATGTTACGGTTGTCTACCAATATAGGGCGATAATGTTCGAAGAAGACGATATTCTGCCAAAAAAAAGATGACTTTGGGGCCTCTGTGCTGCATTAGAATACAAAAAAAGTTTTGTTTATTTTGGAATTGACTAAGCACACATTTCGACTCCTTTTGTCTTTTAAATTTGTATCTGAAACAATGCCCACCTTTTGGACAATTGAGCACATTGCTAAGTCACTATATTTCATTAAAAGTAATTTCAGGGTTTCGTAAACGCGAAATGTGCGAAGTTGCGCTGACTCATACTGATGATAACGATGCCCTATGTCTTAAAATCTAGCCATCAGTTACTGAAATTAAATTTTTTTTTACAGCAGCTATGCTGAAAACATTTAACATTTCGAACATGTCGATTACTCTAGCACAAAAACCGTTATTCGGATGGAACTGAAAATCGAATATCTGACATCCCAGGAATCGATTTGACCCAATGTAAGTTGCATAGAAATCAAAGACCATGGTGTGTTAATTGAGGTTGGGGACTATGGTTAACTTAGCATGGTTTTCCAGATGAACCACTCGATATCCTGTAATACATCACAACTCTGTACTCACACCGACACCCACTAGGTGGAATGCAGCGTGACCCTGTAATGCAGCAGATGTGTCACTCTACTGACACTGGACAACAATGCGACCCTGTAACGGCGTAGCACGGCGACAGCTTCCCTCCCTGACTCCGGACGGCCGCACGATTCTAGTCTCCCTCCTGCTACCGAACAGCAGCATTTCCACATAACGCGGCGACAGCTTCCCTCCCTGACTCCGGACGGCCGCACGATTCTAGTCTCCCTCCTGCTACCGAACAGCAGCATTTCCACATAACGCGGCGACAGCTTCCCTCCCTGACTCCGGACGGCAGCACGACTCTAGTCTCCCTCCTGCTACCGAACAGCAGCATTTCCACATAACGCGGCGACAGCTTCCCTCCCTGACTCCGGACGGCAGCACGACTCTAGTCTCCCTCCTGCTACCGAACAGCAGCATTTCCACATAACGCGGCGACAGCGCCCCTCGCTGACTCCGGACGGCAGCACGACTCACGGCGAACTCGTCTCCCTCCTGCTACCGAACAGCAGCATTTCCACATAACGCGGCGACAGCGCCCCTCGCTGACTCCGGACGGCAGCACGACTCTAGTCTCCCTCCTGCTACCGAACAGCAGCATTTCCACATAACGCGGCGACAGCTTCCCTCGCTGACTCCGGACGGCAGCACGACTCTAGTCTCCCTCCTGCTACCGAACAGCAGCATTTCCACATAACGCGGCGACAGTGCCCCTCGCTGACACCGAACAGCAGCATTTCCACATAACGCGGCGACAGTGCCCCTCCCTGACTCCGGACGGCAGCACGACTCTAGTCTCCCTCCTGCTACCGAACAGCAGCATTTCCACATAACGCGGCGACAGCTTCCTCCTGCTACCGAACAGCAGACATAAGGCGACAGCGCCCTCCGGACGGCAGCACGACTCTAGTCTCCCTCCTGCTACCGAACAGCAGCATTTCCACATAACGCGGCGACAGCGCCCCTCGCTGACACCACCGAACGACAGCACTTCCCCGTAACGCGGCGACAGTGTCCCTCCATGTCTCCGAGCGTCGGCGTGCCCCGCCGACACACAGGACGGTCGTTTTGACCTGCGGCCGCCGCCGTGTCGGGCATTGTCGGCGCGCTCGTGACCGGCCGGCGGACACGGTGGCGGCGTTCCTGGCACATTCGGCGAGATCGTGCCCGTGTGGCGGCCGGCAGTCGTGACCGCGCGACCCGGGCTGGTGGCGAGTCGTGAGGCGGCTCGGCTCGTGACCACGTGCCGCTGACGAGCGCTCTCACGACACTCGCCGTGCGACAAGTGGGCCGAGCTGCTATCTGATTCGCTTATCGCCTGCCGACCGACACTTACACAGGTGATGGACGCGTCGAAGTATGCCGTGAGCTCGCCAAGATTATGCACATCAAAACAGCCTAATGGCGTCCATGTCGTCATCAACTTCGTGGCGCACGAAGTCGAGGCATGGAAAATAGTGACGACAGCGCAGTATAGTTATGCGGCGTCTGTTCACTATGGGACCATGTGCGGCGTCCGGTGCTAGGAGAGGGAGACTATGGGACCATGTGCGGCGTCCGGTGCTAGGACTATGCACAGTTGTATGGAGCCTGTTCACTACTGTCCAGTGTGAGTAACAATACTGCCAATGCAATACTGTCAATGCAATACTGTCCAGTCACCGGAGCATCGGTGAATGTAGCTACTGTGACTGCTGCAGTGACCAAGACTATGGTTGCAAGAGTGTCTATTGCACTGACTGTGACTGCGACTGCGACTGTTACTGACTGCTGTGGCGTTGACTGTGTTTGTGACCTCGACTGTCATTGACTGCTGTCGTGACTAAGGCTGTGACTGTGACTGTGACTGTGACTGTGACCATGTCACTGACTGTGACTGTGACTGTGACTGTGACCATGACTGTGACTGTGACTGTGACTGTGACTGTGACTGTGACTGTGACCATGTCACTGACTATGACTGTGACTGTGACTGTGACTGTGTCTATGACTGTGACTGTGACTGTGACTGTGACTGTGACTGTGACTGTGACTGTGACTGTGACTGCGACTGTCACTGACTGTGACTGTGACTGTGACTGTGACTGTGACTGTGACTGTGACTGCGACTGTCACTGCGACTGTCACTGACTGATGTGGTGACTGAGGCTGTGCTTGTAGCAGTGACCATGCCACTGATCGTGTTGCGACTGCGGCCACAGCTGCGGCATCTTTGACTCGTGCCCGTACGCTACCGTACCCTGAGGATGGTGTCACAGTGCTGCCACCGTACCCTGAGGATGGTAACACAGTGCTGCCACCGTACCCTGAGGATGGTAACACAGCTCTGTCACCGTACCCTGAGGATGGTAACACAGCTCTGTCACCGTACCCTGAGGATGGTAACACAGCTCTGTCACCGTACCCTGAGGATGGTGCCACAGTGCTGCCACCGTACCCTGAGGATGGTGCCACAGTGCTGCCACCGTACCCTGAGGATGGTGTCACAGTGCTGCCACCGTACCCTGAGGATGGTAACACAGTGCTGCCACCGTACCCTGAGGATGGTGCCACAGTGCTGCCACCGTACCCTGAGGATGGTGTCACAGTGCTGCCACCGTACCCTGAGGATGGTAACACAGCTCTGTCACCGTACCCTGAGGATGGTGCCACAGCTCTGTCACCGTACCCTGAGGATGGTAACACAGCTCTGTCACCGTACCCTGAGGATGGTAACACAGCTCTGTCACCGTACCCTGAGGATGGTGCCACAGTGCTGTCACTGTACCCTGAGGATGGTGCCACAGCTCTGTCACCGTACCCTGAGGATGGTGCCACAGTGCCTGTACCCTGAGGATGGTAACACAGCTCTGTCACCGTACCCTGAGGATGGTGCCACAGTGCTGCCACCGTACCCTGAGGATGGCGCCACAGTGCTGCCACCGTACCCTGAGGATGGTAACACAGCTCTGTCACTGTACCCTGAGGATGGTGCCACAGCTCTGTCACTGTACCCTGAGGATGGTAACACAGCTCTGTCACCGTACCCTGAGGATGGTAACACAGCTCTGTCACTGTACCCTGAGGATGGTAACACAGCTCTGTCACCGTACCCTGAGGATGGTAACACAGCTCTGTCACCGTACCCTGAGGATGGTGCCACAGTGCTGTCACCGTACCCTGAGGATGGTGCCACAGTCTGTCACCGTACCCTGAGGATGGTGCCACAGTGCTGCCACCGTACCCTGAGGATGGTAACACAGCTCTGTCACCGTACCCTGAGGATGGTAACACAGCTCTGTCACCGTACCCTGAGGATGGTGCCACAGTGCTGCCACCGTACCCTGAGGATGGTGCCACAGTGCTGCCACCGTACCCTGAGGATGGTGCCACAGTGCTGCCACCGTACCCTGAGGATGGTGCCACAGTGCTGCCACCGTACCCTGAGGATGGTGCCACAGTGCTGCCACCGTACCCTGAGGATGGTGCCACAGTGCTGCCACCGTACCCTGAGGATGGTGCCACAGTGCTGCCACCGTACCCTGAGGATGGTGCCACAGTGCTGCCACCGTACCCGGAGGATGGTGCCACAGTGCTGCCACCGTGCCTTGAGGATGGTGCCACAGTGTTTCTGTTATCTGAAGTTATCTGGTATTGAACTTCTGCAATCCTCTTCTCATTTGCACAGTAAATGGGAAGAGGATAACAGAAGTTCACTTCGGTAATTAAAAAAGTTTATAAGAAAATTGAACATATCATTTAATTCAGGTGCATGCACGTCACGCATATCACACTGGGCACCCATTACTCTCAACTATTTAACTCGTGCAGTGTCTAAAGAAATTTGTTGAGGGTAGTCCCGAGGCGGGCTTGGTGAGTCTGCCAGCTTGGACACTACGGCATGGATACAGCTCCACACAACTTTAATACAGCTCTGAAAGCCGTGGATGTATGGTTTTTGCGTGGAAAAGCATGGTGAGGGCAAGCCAAATTCGCTGCCGTCAATGTCATCATGTTTGTTTGCTCACTGTTGTTTGTAGCCGGCTCCCGACACCAATCGATCAGTTACCGAATTATTTGCGACAATGTTTCACAAAATGTTTTCTCTTCTAATTGAAGCACTCAGCTTTATAGCTCACTGGAATCACCCACTGTTGTGAGAAATAAGATGACCACTGGACAAGGCACTCGCGACCTTCCAAGTAATCAATGTGTTCTGATTGCGACATGCGGGTCCCGGCTGTCCCAGTGTTTAGCCAACAAGCCTATCGCCTCGATGACTGGGCGGCGGCTGGCGATTGCTGTTTCTGGCTTTCAACTGGTCTCAGCCCCTCGCTGAGCTCATTTCGTCCGTGAAGAACTAATTTCGGCAAGCTGACTGCAAGTCACAGTCTGAAAGAAGGCTTAACAATTCACGCGCCGACGCCCGGAGGCCGCCCGCGATAAGATAGTTAATTAAAGCGGGGCCGGCGTGGGTGTGCGCAGCGCCGCTCCTGATCCGGTGACCGTGGAGGTGGCTGGTGGGGTTGCATCCCTCCGAGTCGGTGTGATGTCAAACGCGATGGTATGTGGATCTCCCTGTGACTGTATGTCGCACTGACTACCCGCCGTCAGCGTGTTTGTGGTCGCGATGTACGGAGACAGAAGTCCAACAACCTGGCTGGACACGCAGCGATGTCATGCATCCGCTAGGCTTCCCCGGGTCCCGCTGGAACTGCAGCTAGACCTACTCTCTCCTATCAAGATCACCATGTTGGTTTCAAAGACCCGAGGCTCCAGAAATATTCTCAAGTTGAATGCAGATCGCCGGGTTCCCAGCAAATCATGCTGTTTGATGCATGACAGACTTCCAAGCCCAGGTATGTTGAAATGACGCAAACAAATTCTTAGGTCCAGGGCTGAGCTGGTAGATCTCCAGATGCTAAGCAGTTCCTAGCCCCCAAGGGACGCAGGTTTGAGACACATTCCCAGGGCCTAGACTGATTCCCTGGTTACCGGTAGATCCCAGCTTCTCTGCAGTTAGGATCAAGGACGCCGACATATCTCCAGGTCGTGGCTTATCCATATACCTCATATGAATGCGACATACTTTGCATTCCGAGCATGCTGTGTTCAGCTCCTGGACGAAAGGACGGGCCTTTTAGCCATTCAGCAACGTTCAATTTTTTTCTTCTTCAGTAATCAGATCTCCCGGACACGGATACATAGAGCCCTGCACTATTATTGTCAGGTTCCACGCCAGATCTGTTACTTCCAAGCCAATTCCAAAATTATGGTCAATTCCCAGATCATCAGCTAAACCTCCAGTTCCGAAATACAGTCCAAACCTCCCAAACAAATCATCAAACAAAGGCCTTTGCTCAGTTATATGTGGTTGCGCCATGTACGGTACGAATTACCGGGTGAGTGTAAGAACTCCGGAATTGTGATCTGAATGACGATACAAATGGTAATCGTGAAACCTACCCTTAATGTCAACCTTCTGGATTCATCGAACATCCCGTCCTGTCATTAACACGAGTACGACTCTGAAATCAGATATCGGATTGCCGGAACTAACGTGGCTGCACCAGGAACCTGCTGCATACAATGCGACTAAATACTCCCAAGCGGTCTTGCCTTTGCCCATATATACGCATCAATATATGCATATGTATATATATATATATATATATATATATATATATATATATATATATATGTATATATATACATACATATATATATATACATATATATATATATATATATATATATATATATATATATATACATATATATATATATATATATATATATATATATATATACGTATATATATATATATATAAATATATATATATATATATATCTATATATATATATATATATATACATATATATCAGAAAATAAGAAACGCTGAAAATGGAGGTGTCAAGTTCCAAAAGAACATCTGTGACTACAATGCAGGATACTTGTATGGCGACCCCAAAACGCATAAAATAGGTGCACCGGTAAGGCCAATCATATCACAAATTCCTACCTCAGCTTATCAAGTCGCAAAGCGTCTTAACTCAATGATTTAACCCCACACACCGAAAACGTACTCCTGGACATCTTCTGATGAGTTCGTGGATGTTCTAAAGGTCAAAGATAGGCGTAAAGTCTTGGCGTCCCTAGATGCTTCTTCTCTATTCACAAATGTGCCCGTCGACGAGACAATCGAGATAATTATTAACAACGTGTACCATCACACAAAGCTCACACCACCAAAGATACCTCACGCTGTACTTAAAAACATGCTTCAAATTTGCACAAAAGGGACACCGTTCCGCTGCCCAGAGGGCAAGCGTTATAGACAGATTGTGGTGTGGCTATGGGCTCGCCACTGTGTGCACTCTTTGCGGAGAGTTACATGGCTCACAGAAGCACTCCATATTGATGACATGGAACACAAACCGTACACGTACGTCCGGTATGTTGACGACATATTTGCCGATATCCAAGACGACTGCCACTTACTCGCAGTGAAAGCAAAGCTGGAAGAAAAGTGTGTTCGGAAATTATCAGTGGAGTCATCCCATAACCATACCATACCTTTCTTAGATGTCAACATTGATGCCTCTAGTGGATCTTTCAAAACCATAGTATTTAGGAAGCCCACCGACACCGGGACATGCTTGAACGACGCAAGTGAATGTCCAGACAGATATAAGGAAAGCGTAGTCCGAACATTCTTACACAGGGCACTAAAACACTGCTCAACATGGCCACTGATTCATCAAGAAATGCAGCGAATAAAACACATTCTGGTAAATAACAACTACGCAATGAGTGATATTGACCACCAAATTCGGCTACAATTGCATAAGTACTTCCAGTCACCACTTGGACAGCACCCGAACAATGTTAAAAGGAAACAGATACAGCTATTCTATCAGGGTCACATGTCATCCGCGTATAAAACAGACGAAAAAGTATTGCGCACCATCATCGCTAGAAATTGTGTCCCCACTACACCACATGACAAAATAAATCTCACAACTCATTACCGATGTCCACGAGTCTCTGATCTCATCATGTGCAACAACTTGACTAAAGATAGAAGCATGCTCAAAACGACCAATGTGGTGTAGGAGTTCCGATGCCCAAGTGGCGACTGTGCGCGCCGCCCAGCCTCATCCTACATTGGACACACCACCACCACCCTATCTAGACGCATCATAATGCACCTCCAAGAAGGGGCACCACAATAGCACGCCATGTCTATGCACAATATTAAACTTACCCGATCCATCATGATCAACAACACCACCATATTGACCCAGTGTCACAGGACACAAAAACTGAAAATCCTAGAGGCAGTTTTCATCCGTGAAAAGAATCCTGTGATTAACCGGCAGCTGAACATGAGGGGCACGCTGTCTCTTTATGATGAACCACTCCCCCAATGGCATAGGAGACTTCTACTGGCTATGTACTGTCTGTGCTCTTGGAAACTCGAGTGATAGTGTGCATCTACATTTGTTCATCCGTGTTTATATGTATATAATTGAGAAAGTACATAGCATGACCATTTAGTATATTACCGTTGAAAGCATTGCTATCTAAGAAGTACTCGCATATGAGATCTGCGTGTGTGTTAGAGAAAAGCAAGATAAAATGTCCATTGCTGACGCGCAAATCATATAGAGATCGAAACGCTTACGAATGTATTATGTTCTTATATTTATTCTTATCCGTATGTCTGAAGATGTTAAATGTCCTACCGAAACGTTGCGTGAATGCGATAATATAGGCACAATTTTGCATGCAGCTTCTTCACAAGAACGGACCATCATCAGGCGATTTGAGAACCTTTCAAAGAGGCACATCAACACGAAGTATGCTGATTTATTCAATGAAGCATGCATTAAAGATAATCTGCTCCCAACATTTACCCCAATATATATATATATATATATATATATATATATATATATATATATATATATATATATATGTATACATGCGACATTTATCTAAACATTCATAGCGAATCTAACTTGCACTACAAGTCTTTCCTTTTGTAAATACGACTTGAATTGCGTGGATGATAGGTGATTATGTAGAACACAGAAATGATAAATTACCTGCATCTTGAAAACCAAGCAATCAACTATACACCACCTGATGTTACGGTTCTGGGCAGATCGGTACTGTTCACTGATGTAGGCAGTGCTCGCGCGGACTGGCCCACCACGCTTCCACTGAATCACGCTCTAGATTTAATTACGGGACACGGCGGCATACAGCGCCTTCATCGTGGTCGTCTGTGCAGTCGTTCCGCGGTGGAAGGCAGAGAGAGCTCTCAGCGGCCGCTGCTCGCCTAAACGACCCGTCGCAGATTAACGTCCACTTTCTTGGTGTCAAAACGGATGAGCGCGTGGGCTCCTACTCAAACGACGCTGCCCGTCCGATAAGAGGACGGATCGGAATGAGGGAGAGCTCGCTCTGAATGGGCGCCGAGGAGCTGTGTCACGCGCGATGACACTCCGGAGCGTTTCAACGGTCTCGAGTCATCACGGGCAGGCAGATGCTCTCACTTTCTTCCCGGACCATTTCCATCTCGACAAGAAATATATCCGACTACCCCGTTACATCAAAAGTCACGTAACCAAAGAGGACGCAAAATCAGGCGGTGGGGATGGACACCCTCCGTGGGCAAACCATACGACATCTCCTTTTCGGTTGTAACTTCTTTTTTCTGTGGTAATTATCCAGCTCCTGAACGATGGGTGCTCAGATGTGGCGAGCAATGCTTGCGAGCCATCCCCTGAGAAATGACACTAGTGGAATCTTCCGAAATTGTATTTACATTTTAAGTGATGTTTATTTTCTATTTGTATTACATAGGCAACAGGTGGACCAAATTGCGGTTCAAGTTAAGATTTACAAAAATGACGATGATCACTGACACTATCGTGTTAGGAATTGTGACAAATCATTGCAAATTCGACCACTAAATTATGTAATTGCTGACGCAGCAGCAGATGGCCTAGTCGCCATGAGCTGTAGCGACCTCTATCTCCAAATCTCTTTTTGGCTTGATGGGAAAACTTTGATGCATAGTTGTTTTGCCTGGGAAGCGTTTTTCTCTCCATAAAATAACCGCAGTCGATATGGCCACATCTCTCCCCCATTGGACAAACTATGAAAATATGATACAGCCTCGTCATATGCATTCAAAATGCACAGAAAACAACACTAACGTTTCGGCAAGTTACCATTTTCAGAGTGCGCTACAAGAAACCGACTCTTTGATTTTGACATGATCGCGGTTCACGGCACGGAACACGTGCCTCTGCGACCGATCTGACCCGAATCTACCACCATTGTCCGTCCGTCGAATAGATGCATCACGTGTGAAAAATTGGCTGAAATCGGCTTAGCTATTTTGTTACAGGATGCGTCCAAGCAGCACATACACACATACATAAACGCACACCCACACACATATATGCATATATGCGTGTATATATATATATATATATATATATATATATATATATATATATATATATATATATATATATATATATATATATATACGGGCGGGCACGACGAGCGTACTCACAGAGACAAATATTTATAAATAATGTTGCAAGCTCTTCCGCCATACGTGACATTCATCAATAGGTAGTTATCGTGCTTTGCGTAAAAACGCTACAACTTATTTCCATTAAAGGACCTTTCACCCGATATAAATTCATCGGAGCTATGCTCGTATCGTCTCTCGGGGCTCCAACAACAGGAAGCCTGGATGAAGTGCAATGTTTTCGCCACTGTAAGGTACATCCATTCAGGCTAGTAAAATATCAGGGTGCAAGTTTTCTCATACCGTCAAAGCTGCCTTGTGTGTTAAATTTACCATTCTTGGATGCAAAATAAAGGTGCGAAATCAAAATTATTCTGCGCTCTCACTCAGCATCCACCGATTAGATGTTATAATTATATTATATATTCACCTACATCTTGCGAGTTCTTATTCATTCCTGGATGCTCTTTGCATATTTCTCAATTTATATTTTTAAGATAGGGTCCTAAAGCAGTGTATTCCATCCACTGAACTCCATCAAATGGTATGCGAAATACCTCATTGAACTTATGCTGGGAAGAAATTTTATGGTATCGTTCTCAAAACATATTTTGCACTCGACCTTCGATCTCGTGCAGTATCTTGTTACAACTAGACAGCAAAGTTCTATCCTATTCCCGTTTAGTAATGTATATTCTCCTACCAACGACACCCAAAACAGTACAGAAGTAAGCTTGCTCCCTTAGTGTTGTTTTGTGGATGGCGTACGAGGTACTTAGTATATTCCAAAGAAATGGAACGGTCATTGAATTATAGTATAGCAGTGGGCCAACGTTAAAAGTTAATATGGTGCAATCAGCGCATAGATTCCACCCCGGTCAGCCGGTCATCGGCTAAATACTCTCTGTCTCCGTGATTTACGAGATCGCTGCACCAAAAGAACATGACATACAAAATTCAATGTCTGGTTTCTCAGTCATGGGAGGCAAGCATACATGAATAGAGCACAAGCCCTGCCAGTTGTCAGTTTGTAGAACAAAGTTCGATTGCTCATAGCAGATCGATTGGCACCTGACTGTCGTATATCGTTGCTCGTTTCTATTATGTTGCAATCTTGTCAACATGGGTGTCGTTTTGCATGCTTTAGAGGGGCACGTTCCCCATCAATGCTGAATTCCATTCCTCAAATGCTGAATTGGGCCCCTTCAATGTTAAATTCTGTCGACCCAATTGTGGGTACCGACTTCATACTTTTTGGAAGCCATCGCCCCGTCCTCCTCAGGTTGGCTTCAATGTCCAATCTTTCAATTTTAGCATGGTACTCAACAGGCGGGTCATCGAATCGACTTCGGCCCTTCCTGTATCCCCCCAATTATTCTGGAAAGCTGACATCACCGCACATAAAGCTAAGTCTGAGAAATAGAGCCCTTACCCCACCTACCCTTGATCCCTCCATTCACAACCTCGCTGAACATTTTGTCCTCGAACATAGTACGCAATAACTCCCAATACCGCAATTTAGCCTCAATTTTCCCAAATAAAGTGCCTAGCAAACCATTTTCACAAATGAACACCCCAGCTGGTCACTATTGATATTCCATCCATATCCGTATAAATCGACCCAAAACGACTTCGTATTTTCAATGGAAGTTAATACACACGCATATAAGACCTTTGAATTTCTGAGTTGATCATGCAACCATATCAGTATATTGTGTATGCAGCATGGCATGCTGGTAGCATTCTAACTAAAATCCCTCATTGGCCCTGTCCTCACCGAACACAATTTGTTGTTTCTATTCTAGACCAGAGCCCGTACATGTGGATACGTTTGCTATATCTTGCTTTGCTAATACGCTCAAGCTGGTCTTTGGTCGATGCTTCGGGACATGTTGTGCTATTACGGCATGCTGTTCTGTTGTTAGCATGCTATGTTTCAACCATGCTCGACCACAGAGGACGTGTCGGTGTACTCCATATCGCATAGCCTTCTCTGCTTCACATGCCTAGTGTTCTGCGTATCGACAGAGCAAGCGCACGGCAGCGTCCGCTTCCCATGGCGAGGTGGCGGTAAAAACTCACTGGGCAGGCCCCAGTCGGTTCTGCCGCGCGGTACAGCAGTCAGCCGTCAGTGTATTCCAGTCACGATACCTCCCTCTGCACTAAAGTCGAGCCCACCCGTCACACAGAATCGGCTTGCTAAACGGGCCCCCTTCCCGCTGAGCATACGAACAAAATATGTGAAATGAAATTGAGGAATTGTATATATAATTATATATATATATATATATATATATATATATATATATATATATATATATATATATATATATATATATATATATATATGTACATATATACACACATATATATATATATATATATATATATATATATATATATATATATATATATATATATATATATATATATATATATATATATATACCCATTAGGGTCCCGTGCCGGTCTTCGATCGCCACTCGCCACTTACGGCGACACCTGTCTGACGTGCCGCCCAAGCCGGACTGATTTCCTGCTCGCCCTGCCGTATATTATTATGACGTGCATGACTACCGGTTTAACTGTTCTGTGATTTTGACCTTTTCTGCCCTGCTGTTGCACTATATTAACGCGATGTTGTAATGCTCCACAAGCTCATTGTGGATTACCGAATTACAAGTCGGTATCTGTATCTGTATCTGTATCTGTATCTGTATCTGTATCTGGGTCGGATTCAGAAGCCGGGATGGGAAGGGGATTTCAAAACAATTTTCTCCAATTTCGAAACACTCATTAAGTTGGAGCAGGTAACAGTCGTCGGGTTTGTTTAACCCCCGCCGTGTCGGGGGGTGGGATGGGTGGGGGGGGGGGGGGGTCTCAAAAGGACGGATCAAAGGGAGTGATGTTCCAAAATATACAAGGTATGTACCACCAATCAGAGTAGCTGTAACATAACTATCAAACTCAAAACATGCTGTCATGTCATCAAGACGAACAAACTCCTATCTGGAAATGTTCATTAAATTCGAAGTCACCGACCTGAGGTTAGGCCAATTTCCGCATGTCTTTACCGTATTCAGTGGGGGAAATTCGATTTCGGGGTGATCATTGAAGAGCAATGCCATGAGTGCAGGTCACTTATAATATATATTCTACACAATGTCATCTTTTGCGGAATGTTGCTGTTCCTCGCCAATTGATCCCTGAATTCGGTTTCAGCACTGCCTAAATCCTACGTCATGCGGCTGGTTGATAAACGAATGACCTGGAATGACCTGACCTCGTTGTTAGTTAGTTATTTGGGCTTAAGGGCGCATCGACTGCATTGGTCATGTGGCGCCCGACCTGACCTCGTGCAAGCTGACCTAATTTGACCTGATTTGCCCTTTCTTTTGAATTACTTCCCAAGCAATGCACACATAGGCGAAGGCTGAAGAGATCGGTTTATCAATCTGTGCATTGCCCCAGTGTGATCTGAGGTCCGATCACGTGGTCAGAGGCTGGACAGTTCACAAGGATGCTCCAGTGTATCAGTTCTTCTTGGAATACGATTGTATGCTTCAAAAGTGATGTTTCGGAGATATTCTAGCTTGAACTTCACTGGCTTGACGTCACTGAGTTGACATACTATGACCTTTATCAATTTTAGCATGGCCGAGAATGGAGAAATATAATGTGATATAAGCTATAGGCTATATTGACTTAAGACATAAAGACATAAAGACATAAAAGATCAGTGCAACTATGAGCCACAAGGGCCCTTCTTGGTTGCACTTTGTACACTGGACCAGTTGCCCACCAAATCTGTCAATCAACCTTCCCTGTGTCTCTAACATTCATAGTTTGAAAGTTGGATTTCGAGCCGGATGATGACCTGACCTGATCTTATCCTGTCTTGATCCATTTTCACTATGTTCGAAATAAATGCATTCATCATGTTATTTCTTGCAACACAATATCAAAAGAGCACAAGTTCTGTCGTTTTCTAATAATTTTCAGAAACTTAAGTCAGGGTCCATATACTGACCTGATATGACCTCTGATGACCTAATTATCGGTCCAAGTGCAAATATAAGGATGTTTCGGGTTCCCCATGACCAGAGCTTTCAAACGGCGTTCTGCATTTCATCCTAGCATACGTATAACGAAAGTTATGCATATACCGAAAGCAACATATTCTTGAATGCAAAAGCGCTCGAATGTCATGGATAAGAGTGATGTCATGTGCTATGGTGCTTACGTGCGTAGCATTGTTAAAATCATCACTTAATTTGTCAGCTCTGCCAAATGGGAAACGCTAAAATGCGGAACTTGTAATGTAACGAACATCAATCGGTGTCCTTCTCTGACATTGTCACACGTTTACCGAGGTGGACACGTTTGCCTCTGTGACAACTCGTTGGTAACGACACATTAACGATAACAATTTAGCGACAAGACATTAGCGATAATGGCCTGGCGCCCAGTCATTGGTGTCAAGGCATGCACGATAAGGGTCTAGAGAAAAGCTTCGCTGACAAAGCCTTAGTGATAGGCTGCATGCATCATTTACCATGTCAATGTCACACCTGTCCAAAGGCGCCAATAGTAGCCAGAGAATAAAACTGTAAGTGCGCCATTAAATTGTCATCAGCACTCAGTCGGTGATGTCACGTTCCCGGCAGGTTGGGTATCAGCACGCAACCACGATGCAACAGATTTTGAAAGTGACAGCGCGCACCTTGAGCGAAACCAGCGTGCATTTACACCTTTCACATCGTCCTCACTTAGCCTGTCAGAAAATGTCAAGGTGGTGGGGGTGCATCCCCAGAAAAACATCCGACGATGCCACGCCCGCACATAAACAATTATTACCCCTGTATTGAATTTCATCGGGAAAGTACCAACCGTGCCGAGTGAAAACATTCATTTGCGGTTTCGATGAAGCGCGGTAACCGGCGTGCCGGCTGGCCACGCTGAGATGGCACGGTAAAAGCGCACGCTCTAATTGGCGGGGAGGTGACATGAGCTGTCCGGGCGCCTCCGCTCGGCAGAGTCGGCGGCCAGCTGCCAGGGCGGTCGGCGCCTTTGTCGGACGGTGTCGCACCGGAGCAATTACATGCGCCCCCAAAACTGGGAAACAGCCGCACCACTAATTACCGGATCTGCTGCCCGTGTGGGGAGAGTGGTTCGGTGTCGGCTGACCAGGGCGCAGGATCGTGGGCCGGAGACATGCTGGCGGCACAGCGATCGTGGGCCGGAGACATGCTGGCGGCACAGCGATCGTGGGCCGGAGACATGCTGGCGGCACAGCGATCGTGGGCCGGAGACATGCTGGCGGCACAGCGATCGTGGGCCGGAGACATGCTGGCGGCACAGCGATCGTGGCGACGGCAACCAGATACTGGACCACTGTTCTGAATCTGTATGCTGTTCAGCTGGCTCAAATTCCTCTGCTGCGTTCGTCGAAGAATTGTGGTTTTAGATACAAGCGATTCCTTTGCAAGGAATCGAAGGTGACCGCTGAATTTTGGAACTCGTCTATGACATGACATCACATGGAATGATATCACGGACAGGGCTGGACTTGTATGGTATGGCATCACATGGTATGATATCACGGACAGGGCTGGACTGATATGGTATGGCATCGCATGATATGATATCACGGACAGGGCTGGACTGGTATGGTATGGCATCACATGATATGATATCACGGACAGGGCTGGACTGGTATGGTATGGCATCACATGATATGATATCACGGACAGGGCTGGACTGGTATGGTATGGCATCACATGATATGATATCACTGACAGGGCTGTACTGGACATAGCTTTGCAAACATCATTGCCATACCATCGAAGTTATTTTTCTGAAAGAAATGTGGAACAATCTGATCATCGCACAAGCGACACGACCGTTTGAATTCGCCGCCGCGAAGCCGGCTCACGAGGACGCGGCGGTCGGATTCCGCTCCGCCCCAGCCCCCTCCCTTTCTTGGCGACGATCCGTCATTCGAGACGTCCGGCGTCTGCAGGTATCGCTCGAAAAAGCTGCCGGCCGGATGCGTTCCAGCAGTTCATCAGATGGCGCGTCGGCGGCGCTGACCGGCGCGTCCATCCTGGCCGGCGACAGCGTCGCCGGCCGCCGGCGCGCTTCTTACCCGCCACCAGATCCGGCGCGGGCGTAGCCAACCGACGGCCGGCCGAAAAAGCACGCCCGCCGCATGAACAATGACATTTTTGGAAGTTCTTGCGCGCGCGCCTCACCATTGTCGCCGGACGTGTGGCCGGCGCAGGGTCGGCGCGCGCACGCCGCGCTGTCGCTGCGACACAATCGACTGATCGGGCCGCATCTGTAATGCGGGCCGACGCGCCACTCCCAGTCACGCCGCGCCATGGCGTGTCACGTGTGTCGCGTCCTCCACTCCTCGCAGTGGCCCATGTTTTCTGAGTGGCCCGCGTACGTCACATGTGAGCGTTCACCATGATATTGCACACATCTACCTCCTCCCCAGGCACACTGAACATGCTATGGCTGTGCCATCATATAATGGATAACTATAATTATTATCTTTCGATTGATCCATAATAATGGAAGACGTTTACACTACGTGGAAGAATCAATGTTCAAAGCAAATGAACGAGACCATTCTGTTATCTTGCATTTTGTGGTAGGTGCATGTGCATACAACTAGCGAACTCCCACCATAGCGGGACTTTCGGGACTTGCAAACCATGAACTACTGACAGAGAGGAAATCAGGGAAGCTTTGTTAACACGCGCCCTGGAGTCCCTCTGAAAATGACGCGCACTGGAGAGGGGGGGGGGGCGGATTGCGCCCCCCCCCCCCTAAGATCTCGGCTCCTACTATAGCTAGAGTAACAAAACTTCCAGAGTAGATGGGTACGGTGGTGAACTCTATTGTGCACAAATTTGATGACCTTATGTCAATATCTTCAAGGTCAAATGAGGTCACATATGTCATATTTGGCTTGCTTTGCGTGACTTGGCTTGGCATTGTTATGGATAGCTGTGATTGTGTTTAAATGCTCCAAAATGGGCATCAATGATGTTTTGGACATAACTAATGACTCAATGCAGTGATAGATCATGAAACTGACCTCAGGTCATCTATATATCAGCACTGTATCGTGTCAGTGACCGGTTCTAGTAACTGGAACCGGGCCGCCCGCAGGACCGGCTGGCGGCGCGGCGCAATCGGCTTCACGAAGAAGGGAATGAAGTACATGGATGAACGCATAGGTTCACAAACGCTTAGGGTCACAATGACAAAAGCAGAAGTTTTCAGTAGGGAGTAACATACAAAATGGCATGAATCGCATGACAGTCATTTTCGTTCATGACAACCTTCCAGTTGACCAAGTTTGGTTCCATTGACCTGTCATGAACTTGACCTGACTTGACCTCGGTGACCTAGCATGATCTTGAAACATGACATAGCATAACAATATACCTCAAACAAGTCGCTAGTATTGCCAAGAACACTTCCCTATTGCTGATATACGTAAAGCGCATCAGCGCAGATTTGTGTGGTCTGACGCTACGAAATGTTTTGACTTTGATGGCCTCTGACTCGAAAAATGTTCTGCCGAGTTTCGTTTTTCTGGTTTTATGCGACGCACCAAACATTTCTAAGAAGGTACGCAAAAAATGGCGTATATCGACCTGTAAAATCAGGAGTTATTTACGAAAAATCGGAGGTGTGGGCGGATTTCGCCCGCCCCCTCTCCAGTGCGAGTGTTAAAAGACAACGTCCTTTCAACTGCGTGAACATATTTCCCCGATGCCGAACCTCGGGCTGTCAGAGGCAAGAGTGAAAGGCACGCTAGATAGCATTTCTTAGACGTCAGCCATCCCCTGCACCCTGCCCTAAGTGATGCATTGGGCTAAATACCACGATCCACGCAGGCATTTCGGAGTCTAAAATGCTGAACATCCGACGACACTTAGGCTCTGACGTGGCGCGGCATAATACATGGGAATTAAATATGCACAGTTTAAACATTCATCTCACCGACGCCAGCCACGCCAGGCCACCCGACTCACCATCAACCGCTACAGAGCGATACTGCGACAGTCTCCATTATATCTCTCCTGGCGACACTGCGCCAGTCTTCATTACGTCTCCCCTGGCGAGACCCCGCGACAGTCTCCATTATGTATTTCCTGGCGACACTGCACCAATATCTATTACGTCTGTCCTCACGATAATGCGCCGGTCTCCAGTACGTCTGTCCCTCTCGACACTGCGCAATCTCCATTGCGTCTGCCCTCGCGACACTGCGCCAGTTTCAACTTCGTCTGCCCTCGCGACATTGCGCCAGTCTCCATTACGTCGGTTCTCGTGGCGTCGTGAGACTGCATGTGCCCAGTCTGCACAGAGGGATCCCAGGGGAGAGTCGTTGAGACCAGATAGAGGACTGACAGAGAGAGAGAGAGAGAGAGAGAGAGAGAGAAAAAAAAAAGAGAGGGAGAGAGAAGAGAGACAGAGACAGAGGGACAGAGAGAGACAGAGACAGAGAGAGAGAGAGAGAGACAGAAAAAAAAGAGAGGGAGACAGAGCGGCAGAGACAGAGACAGAGACAGAGACAGAGACAGAGACAGAGACAGAGAGAGAGAGAGAGAGAGAGAGAGAGAGCTGCACTGTTTGAAATAAGATACAGTCCCCTTTTTCTTTTTGCTATACTTTTTAGTCCAAGTTATCAGTGAATATCGTACGGCAGCACATACGGACGTATACTAGGATAAACTAAAATTCGCCTGACAGCATTGTTTTCATCATAGTCCTCCTAAATGACGAAACCTCAAATGCGGCAAATTCATCGCAAACGATAATCATTTGTGGTTACCAAGTACATTCGAGAGGTAAGTCTGGTTAAATCCGACTATTCTATTATATTATGTCCAACAAACTAAGCAAACCTCATTATCTTCGACATTGCTAAGTTTCCGGAACTTTGCACCATGTGCGATGCAGGAAACAAAGCAAGATAATTCAGGTATTCTGTTGAGCTGTTTCTCGGTAGACATGCTTAAAACTGTGATTAAGCGATTAAGACATGATGAAAGCATGTTGATGTCTTTTGGTCGATCGATGGCACATCACTTCACTTTTTTTTCATTATCAGACACGAGGTTACTTCTAAGCTGACTTTCCACGATGCAAGATCATGATGCACACCCCATCATCATGCACACTTCCATGGGTCACGAGAAAGACGGTATCGAGGCCACGATACGCCCGTGCAGCGCGTCAAAGCCATGACACATCCCGACCGGTAGTCAGAATCACGAGACGCCCAACTGCAGGTCACGCCTGACCCGTGTCGTTCACGGGGTCAGGGGGCGGCTCTCGCGCCCTCGCGTCACGGCCGACCCGACCGTGACGCGGCAAAACAACAACGCCCACTTCTGCAGCGCTCGCATCCCACAATTCGACGCGGTCCATTTGGCGGGCAGGAGCGGGAAATGGCGCCGACTCGCACCCCGCGCGCCCGCCGGCCCGACCAATGAGGTGAAACGAATTGGGTCACGGCCCGACCGTGAGAAGCTATCGGTACGCACCGCGGTGTAATCACGCTGCGCTCTGCCACAGCCTGCCTGATCGAGGGTCCGGCGGCCACTGCCCCTCCACTCCCACTCTAGGGCCACGCTCGCACTACATTCCTCCCCCACGTCCATCACTCCACGCTGAAATAAGCGGCTACGAACTGTATGATTGACGGTCCGGGTAGGTGTTGCCCATCCCCTCCACCTCCCACGCAACGTGACTGGTACCATACTGCCCTGATGCCTTGATTACAGACCATCCATCACATCACACGATAGCACCGGTGTAATTTCAACAGAAAATGCAGTGAGAATCTTTATCTTCTCGCCGGCAGCAACAAAAGCCGCGTCTTCTGAGATTAATGCAATTTTCTATCGTCTTCAGAAAAGATGAATGATTTGGTACAATAAGGTGGTGGTTTAGCGTCATGCCAAGCCTGGCTTGCACGCGAGTTTTTGCTTCTCGCTCTTGTGCACGGAATGAAAAACTCAGGGTCAGGGGATAAATTGATATAATGAACGTCTGGCTTGCAGCCAACCAATTGATATGACGTGACCTAGTCACGGATAATCTGAAAAAAGTGGCTGCATGGTACGGCGACTCGCATAATCTAATGGTGTTGCCTATCCCATCACTATGTTACTTGATTCACAATGTCTAGCGAGCACTAGCTTAGAACTCTGATTCAGTGGAACTTGGAGGTAGAACAGTATGATATGCACATTGTTCAAGTAACTTCAGAATAAGACAATAACGAAACTTTGATTTTAGGTTCGCAACGTAACACTCGAAACTTAGTGGACAAACTCAGCTAAACGGAGGGATGGTGCGAAGGGAGTTCAAAACGATACTTTACCTTTGCTGTTGTTGTACTGTTCGCTTCTCTAGGCAAGGCCTATAGGCGTAGCCTTTTAAATATCGAAAGCATCGCTGACTCAATACCCATTCCTTTGACCCCCTGTTGCGGAGCACGTGACTAGGCCGGTCGCTTCTGTGTGTGGGACCGCTGCTGTTACCGCTCCACTTCTACACACCGGGCGGCGATTTCACCCATCACCGTACCGCTAATCCGGGTTGGCGAGAGGCAGTCTCCGTTGGTCTCGGACCTTGCACCACCTATCACGTTATCTGGCCGGCCTTTGTCGAGTTACCTGCGCTCAATATCTGACTATTTCGTCGTAAAAGCCCCCCCAGGTGGCCGGGCCGTCGTCGGTGTGTGTAGGCTCGTCAGTCCGCAGCTCGGGCCAGGTACATAGAGGCGGCTCTTCCGGCGCGCCGACGCGGCGGATCAGCCTTATGCATACCAACGAGGCGTCCGTCGGCCAATCACAGTGGGTAATTGGCGGCCCGAACGTCGGCGCTGTACAGTTTTTGTCGGCAACGGCCGGGTGTGAGGTCTCCGGGCGACGGAACGCGTGACAGCCGGTGCCATCGACCCATGACCGAACGCCGGGAAATGTCCTGCACGCCAGGGAGTGCCGCTGGAGTGTCTCCGCCCGCTCCACCCGGCGTGAGAAGAGAGCAGGGCGTGCGGCGTTTCACACGGTCTCCGCAGGCATTAGTTAGTTATTTGGGCTTTAGGGAGCATCGACTACATAGGTCACATAGCGGCCGTGTACCGCGGATCGGTGTGGACTCGGTCATGGGCTGACATGGGCGCGGGCAGCCGCCTCTGGCGGTGATCGGTGTGGACTCGGTCGTGGGCTGACATGGGCGCGGGCAGCCGCCTCTGGCGGTGATCGGTGTGGACTCGGTCGTGGGCTGACATGGGCGCGGGCAGCCGCCTCTGGCCGTTCTGCCGCTCTGTGGGGGCCAACACTGCCACAGCCGTATGCGTGTGCTTCGCAGCTGCCGCCACAGGAAGATTCAGAAACTACTTTTGAACTTGTTCGGCGAGGGGTGGGCAACTTCGAAAATTATACTTAAGATATAGGAAAACATCGGATTTAGATGATAATAATGACCAAAATGGTATAATTTTTAGCATCAATTTCAATATCAACAATTATAATTACATTACGACAAAGTGTATTTAAAGCTACGATGTAGAATATGTGATCTATGCTGTGCTCTATGCCCGATAAAATATGTTTTCGTTTTCCCTCTAGATGGCCTTGGGGGGGGGGGGGCGGAATGTCCGGCGCGCACCCTCCCCCCACGGATTCTCCAGGTCTGCCACGGGCCGTACATAGGTGACACCGTGTCAGTGGGGGCGGCGGGCCGGGGCCGCGCCAGTACCGCCTCCCAATCGTACTCTGTCTGCGTCAGTCACGCCGCGGCACGTATTCAGCCCGGTGACGGACCGGCCGGTCGCCGGCCCATCGGTATTCGGCGACGCGCGGCTCGACGGTCGCCAATAGGCGGTGCGGCGCGTGTCGCGCCCCGCCGCCTCCCTTCGACAGGTGCGTGTCAGCGGCGAGACCGCGACGTCTCGCACCGCGTGCGCCGGCACGCGCTGAATGGCGAGCAGACAGCGGCCGGGTCAGTCGGGGTCAGCGGCTGTCTCGGCTGTCCGTCCGCTACTATAGGTGAGGTCAACAGACTGCTCCGACTGTCCGTCCGCCACCATAGGTGAGGTCAGCAGACTGTTCCGACTGTCCGTCTGCCACCATAGGTGAGGTCAGCAGACTGTTCCGACTGTCCGTCTGCCACCATAGGTGAGGTCAGCAGACTGTTCCGACTGTCCGTCTGCCACCATAGGTGAGGTCAGCAGACTGTTCCGACTGTCCGTCTGCCACCATAGGTGAGGTCAGCAGACTGTTCCGACTGTCCGTCCGCCACCATAGGTGAGGTCAGCAGACTGTTCCGACTGTCCGTCCGCCACCATAGGTGAGGTCAGCAGACTGTTCAGACTGTCCGTCTGCCACCATAGGTGAGGTCAGCAGACTGTTCCGACTGTCCGTCCGCCAACATAGGTGAGGTCAGCAGACTGTTCCGACTGTCCGTCCGCCACCATAGGTGAGGTCAGCAGACTGCTCCGACTGTCCGTCCGCCAACATATAGGTGAGGTCAGCAGACTGCCCGAGGCAAAATTACCCATGTAGTCGGCGCGCCCTGAAGCACCAATCCACCACCGCCAGCAGCAGGCTGCCTCGGCAGTGTCCAAATAACGGCTTGGTCAAACGACCCTCACGGGAAACATATGGTAGCACAGGAAGTGTGTGGCGTGCTGCTTCATCAGACATTCTTCCGGTACAGGTCGGGCGGAACTCTGGCAGGTCACAGGCCGGACTGACATAGGTCACCCACGGCAAGTGTCGGCAGGAATAGCGTGTGGCTTCTGCTTCATCAGACATTCTTCCTATACAGGTCGGACGGAGATCTGGCATGCTGCAGGCCGGACTGACAAAGGTTACCGACGACATGTTTCGGCTCAATACCTGCAAATATATGACACCGGTTTGTTTTTTACCACTTGGGTGTGTCACTTTGTATCGCTAAGGAGGGTCACTTGACCCTTCAATCATTGATTCCCCTCCCCCAATCAGATCGAAGCTTAACCATTACGTGTATGGGAGTACTCTAGATAAACATGGATTTGGATGACTTTAGCCATCGAAAAGGTCGTTTGTCCTCCACCCTCCGCAAATCAATTTCACAAAGTGACGCCCGCATTGCCACTTGTGGAGCATTAAACAATTGCGTAGAGCTGCTCTTACGTACAGAGTAATTGGTGGGGCGTGCTCTTCAGGGGGCCCACTCGCAGCGTCGCCTTTAGAGGTGGTCTTTTTGGATATCAATCACCCACGTAACGACATAGTGCTGCGTATCGACCACAATCAGGAGATTGGGGATTATGGTTGGGTCAGTTGTGTTGTCAATTTACAATACTAAGAATCTTACGACCCTGGGTGCCAAAGTGATACATTGTTAGTTGACGAATCAGAATCTTATGTCAGTTTGATCCTTGAGGGCATTTAGCTGGATTAATCGGCATTCGACATTTTGAAATATTCCCTCGTTTTCCTTTCCTCATTTTTTACCTCTTTCCAGTCCTTGTTCAGTCCTTGTTAACATACATCCGAAACGGTACAACCGATCGACATGAAATTTTGCATATACCTTGCATTTGCATTACTTAAGCACCATCGATATGTTCGGTCGAAGTTTCAGGCCAGGGTCACAGGTCACGGAGTTCTGACGTCGCAAAAGTTCGTACCGTCCAGCCAAGGTGCCCAGTGACGTGAGGTTAACTTGGCTCAATTTTTATTTGTGGTCTATTGGTGATGATCTCTACCAAAATAATTAAGGTCAAACAGGTCAATGCACTTCTTAAGATCATTTGGGGTAAATGACCTTAGATGACATCATTTTCTTCATCAATTTGTATGGCCTTGGGGATGTCATGGGGTAATTTCGGGCTTCATTGCAGTTTAATTCACATGCGGGATACATAAATCACAGGTTTTGCCTCCGCAAAGCAAATAAGAGGCTGCCATAGGTTATGTCAGGCATTTTTTTAAGTTTTTTTTTTAAAAAGAAACATAGTTTTTTTCTGAACAACTAGGTTAGGTTAGTTTAAGCTATGTTAGTTCAGGCTAGGACATTTTTAACATTTTCATTATTCTTAATCATATATGCAGTTGCGTAGCCAGGATTTGATCCAAGAGGCGAACATCTGAAGGGAACCCCCTATCTACCGAGCTACCCCCCCCCCCACACTTTTCAGAAACTCCTTGGATTTCGGTTACTTGTTTTTGAAAGTGGCACTACATTTGTGTTGTATAGTATATATAAATATGTATACATTAAGCAAATATGGTTAAATACGTGGGGAAAATAGGGCACTCTGCGCTGGCGTGGCCTCATACGAAATCGGAAATCCCGGTCCAACAGTTCGGTAAAGACCAAGCAAATATAACTATTGTACTGCCGACAACAGCCAAGAAAAGAAAACATATTGCGGAAAGTCAAGGAACATAGACACATGTCTAAAAAAGGCATGAATATTATTAGTTGAAGTAAAAACACGATGGCTCATCTCCATGGACACAATTTCCTCATTCTGATATCCGCGACGTTCAGGCAGAATTTAATAGGGAGGGTGTTCATGATAAGGGTGAGCCCACATTGTTCCGACTTTTCAATGCAGTCATACTTTCTCAAAATAATATGTAACTGCCAGTAGATAAAAATAAGTGCAAGATTTGGAGGTAGGGGAAGGACTAGCAACATGACTGACCAGCTATCGCCAGTACACAGCATCCTGCAGGATATTTTTTATTTGGTTTTGCTTAACTGGCGTCCTCTCGTTTTGCTTATCCCAGTGTTTTACTTAGCCGATGTGTTTAACCTTGGACCCGGTCCAAGGTGAAGCAACTGGCACCGCTGGAGCGGCCATCATCACAGCTATTGCTTGGCTGTCTGCTTCGCCATCACTGGAGCGACCGTAGCTACTGGAGCAGCTACGTTAGACCACTGGTCAAAAATATGGATTGTGGTCATGTGTCTACCCTGCTTGCTGCTGATACGTCCCGCGCGTTCGATGGCGTGGAGCATAGCCGCCTGTTAGAAAAGCTAGGCTGGTATAGGATCGACGTTCACTGGTTTGAGGATTGGTTGCGGGGGAGGAGCCAGAAAATTCAGGGGAGTACCGCTGCGCCACTCCCGGTGACGCACGGTAGTACAGGGAAGCCAAATCGGGCCAAAATTGTATTTGATTTTCACTAACAACCTAGCATCACATCTAAAGTATGGCCACTTGGTAATTTTCGCTGATGATGCGCAATTTCTGGAATCTGACGCCCCAGGCAACATGTCTGCGCTAAAACAACGTGTAGAAAACACCTTGGATACAGCTCTGAAC
This sequence comes from Ashinkailepas kermadecensis, assembly GCA_034440615.1. NCBI lineage: Eukaryota > Metazoa > Arthropoda > Thecostraca > Neolepadidae > Ashinkailepas > Ashinkailepas kermadecensis. Next base: position 52,522 of record JAOTOM010004934.1, read on the forward strand.
TGGTTCACACAAAATCGGCTAAAAATCAACCCCGGAAAGACTGAGCTCCTGGTTGTCAAATCTCAGCGCCGGAAATGTGACACCTTATTGATCAAATTTGGAGATGCTGAAATTAAGCCGTCACCGAACGCAAAAATCCTCGGTGTGCACGTCGATTCGACTCTGACCTGGGATAGACAGGTGTCTCAGGTGGTTCGGCGGTGTTATAGTGTTCTCGTTAGCCTGTCAAAATTTCGACACAAATTACCCTCAGAAACGAAGAAACTCCTCATTCAGGCACTGGTTTTCCCCCACATCTACTACTGTATGACAGTTTGGGGAAGTTGCAACAAAACCCAGAGAGATAGGATTCAGAAGGCGATAAATTTTGGTGCCCGTATAGTATCCGGCCTCGGCCGACGAGAACACATCACCCCGGCACTAAAGGCACTTGGATTGTTGAAATTTGATGCCATGTTGGAGGAGCGCGACGTAGCAATGATCCGGAAGCTAACGTCGTCTGGTGTCCCACCTACGCTGGCGAGCTCTATCAAGCGTCGTGCGGAGGTGTCGTCCAGGAGAACTCGGTGCGCAGACACAGGGATGTTGGAGCTCCCGCGAGTTCGCTCCGAACTCGCTAAGCGTAGCTACCCGTTCAGAGCCGTAGCTGCGTGGAACGGCCGTTTGGAGGCGCGTTCTATCACTAGGTAAAGCGTGATTTATGTCTAGATGATTTTTAATTGACTCTTGTTTATTGACACGAGAAGTAGGATTATGTATATAGTTTTTACAGCAATGTATTGACGAGAGGGCTGGAAAGCCATATTATTGTGGAGACCTCAATAAATCTGACTCTGACTCTGACTCTGACTGGGACAGCTGTGGCCGTTTGGGGTCGCCGTGGCCACAGGGGCTGCCGCCACCGCTGTGGTGGTGATGGCTGAGCTTCTCAGTCCTCGGCAGCATTTATGGCTCTCAATGATATTTTATCTCTGAGGAATTTGGTCCAGGGGCGATCATTGGAAGAGGCCCTCAGTATTCCTCGCACCCATCGCCAGTCATCAAGGACGCCCTCCGGGGGCCCCGGTCCTTCAGGTGCCAATCCCAAAGCTCAAGAGCATTCCAGTCCAGTCCTCTCTGGCTCTCGGGGGACCTGATCATCTGTCAGGAATCCTCTCCAACTTGCATGGAACATTCCCAGTTCTAGACAACCCTGTCTAGGTTTCAGGGGAATTCTGCAGCTCCGAGACAGGCCTCACCATTTCTAGCAAACATCGCCAGATATCGGAACTCTCTTTTTAGCTCTTAGGTGGCTCTGTTCATCCCTCAGTGTTCCTCCAAAGCCCCAGGAGCATCACAGTCCGGTCCGCTATAGTTCTCAGGGACAGTCCTCGACAGTCTTTCGGGTTAGCAAGAACATTCTAGTTCTGAAACTGGCTCTCAGCATTTCTCACAACCATCGCTGGCCCTTAGGGACTCTCTTTGGATCTCAGGGGACCCTGTTCTTCTCATAGGGACCCATTGCAAGCCTCTTGGGCATCCAAGTCCAATCCTCTCTAACGCTCAGTAACGATTTTCAGCCGTTGATGTCCTCCCTAGCTGTTGCGGCCATTTCCAATCCTTGACAGTCCTAGCTTTAAGGACTTTCTAGCTCGGACGCTCTGACCTGACCCTCAGTATTTATCACACCCATCGCCAGCCTTAGGGGCTCTTCGTAGCTCTCAGCTGGCTCTGTTAGCCCTGAAGGGCCAAGGCCCTCCACGCTGCCAGGGGCCCTTCCTAGCTATCAACAGCTTTTGTAGTTTGAAGAAAATTATAGCTCTGAGGCTGGCCGTTGGTATTCCTCAGATAGAACGCCAGCCATCATCACATTTTTAATATTTATCGGGGGGATCGTGTTCATCCATTAGAAGCCGCTCTCGACCTGAGGAGAATTCCAGCCCAGTCCTCTCTGATACTCGCGAGATCCTCTTCATCCCTCAGGACCCTCTCCTGCTTTTAGAAGCCTATCACAGTCCTCAATATTCCTATCTAGCTCTCATCTCGGGGGCATTTCAGATCTGAGATAGTCCTCTTCAGCTCTTAGGGGTCCTGTTTATCCCTCAGGGGCCGTTTCAAACACAAAGAGCATCCCAGTCCTCTCTGGCCCTCAGGCGCTCTGCTTATTCCTCAGCTGTTAGCGGCCAATTCCAGTTGAGACTGCTCTTTCCAGCTGGCATGGGCATTCCAGCTCTCTGGCGGGCCCTCTTTGCCTTCACGGCCCTTGTCAGCCATCAGGGTGGACGTCTTCAGGTCTCAAGGGCCATTTCTACATAAGCTGTTAGATGCGTTTCATCTTTTCCTCGGTTATATCTCTGCCCCTCAATGTGGTCGCCCGGAGGGCCACATCGGACTCGCCATGGGGCAGGTGACCCTTCATTCCTTGGAAACGCCACTGCCTTTTAACAGCCTGCGGCCCTTTACGTAGCACCGGGAACACTCCGCTTCGGTCCGGATCGTCTCCGCAGCTCGTGACCTCTTTAATCGCCTGAAGCACGTTGTCAGCTCTGAGCCCCTCTCCACCAACGTGAGCCAAAGCCGAACCAGTGACTCTGCACGTCCAACCCGGGGCCTCATCCGTCAGCTCAGGGACCCTCTTTCACGGCTCAGGACACTCTCCGTCCGGCCGGAGTCCCCTCTTTCAATAGCTTGGGCCTCTATCATGCAAGGGGCCCATATGCGGTTTCAACCCCCATCGGTCCAGTGGCCCTTCATGCCGGCTCTGGGCCCTCTCCGACGTTCCGGGTCCTCCCGCGGCTAGGTGTCCTCTCCGTCGGAGTAGGGACCCTCCTTAGCGATCCAGGGCCCCCTCTGGCATGCCAGAGGCCCTCTTTCAACAGCCTCCTCCATCAGGCGAGGGGTCCTTGTACCACTTTGACCCCATCTGGCGGCCCAAGGGTCCTTTCTGACGGTCCAAGGTCCTCTCTGGCAACTAGAGCCCACTTCGTAGTCTCAGGGACCCTCTTTGATGACCCAGGGTCTTTTCTGCGAAGCCGGAAGCCCTGTCCATTAGGTCTTTCTTCGGCTTGGGTCCGCCGTCAGCCCAGGGGACCTTCATATTGGCTTTTGGCCCTCTCCGTCAGCCCAAGGCCCTTCCAACTAACCAGGCCCCCTCCATCAATCTTCACGTTAGCCTAGAAGCTCTCCACGTTAACCCAGCCAAGGGCCCTCAACATTTTCCCGACGGAACTCGCCGTTGACTCAGGGCCCTCTTCATCGTCCCGGGACCCTTTCCGCCAGCCCGGCCTCCTTTCCTCTGTCCAGGGGCCCTTCACGTCGACCCAGGGGGTCCAAAGTGTGCCCCAACGGGGACCACGTGCAGCTGGCCCTTACGGGCACTCTGCACTGACGCCTTGAGGGACCCTTGTGGACCCTTCAAGGAGGCCGCCTGGAGGACTCCCTCCTACCATCCAGGGGGGGGGGGGTATGTCCCCCCAGGGCAGACAGTTTCGCCTCAGCAAAGACAGACAGTTTCATTTCAGCACAGCCCGGCATTAGCATGCACCACCTCAATACCACCTCAACGTATCCTAAGCACCACTTTAAAATAACAACGCCGCATCAGTGTGGCCTAAATACCACCGCAGTGCCATCTAAACATCGCCTATCTGCGGCGCGCCTGTCTGCACTGCGACATAGGGAGTCACAGATCATCTTTACGACGAGCCGCGACTCCCAGGAGTGCTGCACCGTCGTCTGAAGCTTCTCCACGAATGTAGCGAAGAGTTCCACTTCCGGGAAATCACACCATTCGCCAGCACTCCGGCTCATCCAAATCGAAGCGCTTGGCTGCGCCACTGCATATATGACACCACTCGAAGTCTCATTTTTGGTATTGTGTTTTTCGCCAACTGTCAAGTTTGCATTTTCCCCGGAAATGAGTGGTCAAATTGTCTTAGCTCGTTAAGAAGCATGCTATTATAATTTTGTCTTGAAATGCCCTAGCCGAAGTCAAACACAAACATATATAATCTGCCTGTTTCACGTTAGACAGCCTCTTTAGCTTACTTTCATCGCAAAATCATGTTTTGGAACTTGTATGTAATTGTTGAAATTGCAATCCCCAGCAACCAATAGGAGTCATACCGGCCTCCTTTGTCATGACCTGTGATGTTTCCGGTTGACGTGAAGCGATCACTCGACCCACCTGCAGCGGGCTGCTTCCGCGGCCCTTCTTCGATTATCCGCCGTCGAGTCCGCAGACCATCTCCCGCATTGACAGCTGGCACTTCCTGCCTTCAACACGGTGTCGGGCAGGGTCCTCATGGGCGCCAGTAAAGACGGAATTGTTGTACTACGCAAAACATCAGTTCTGCAACACCAGTGGCGCCCGAAACACTGCCACACTCGGATAAGGGCCTGGCACTATTCACCGGGCCATCCTGGCCGCCACGCCCGCCGCGCCGCCCCTCTCACCACTGACCGCTCACTGGCTCATGCTCGCCGCGGGCGAAACGCGGACCGACCCGCCGCGGTCAAGGTCACAAACCAAACTGGTTATTGGACAGTCAGTGCGATCATGTCTGGAGGTCTTCCTGAGAGCCTCGCACTCTTGGGGATCGCACCGATCAATTACTCAAGATGGATAAGGACAGCAAAGGAGCTCTACAGGCTTCAAGGGAGGAGATCTGAAATAATCAGACTTATGAGTCAGTTCATTGTGGGTGTGAGCTGTGTACTATTCCAACTAGTTTGACATCAAGCTCAACAGCAGCTGGGTGCATGGCTCAGCCGGCGACCGTAAGGGCGACAAGGTGGTCATGGAGGGGCAGCCCAGCGTGCGACACATCCCGTGGTGGTCTCTGATAATTGGGGAGGATCTCGTTCGTTGTCAGTATCACTAAGCGTAACAGCTGTAACATCAACTCGGCGTCACCTCACGCAGCCGTTCCAGCTCCACCTTCCACATCAGCACCACCCCAGTTTCGCCTCAGCACAGCCTTACATTAACACACACCACCTCAATACCACCTCAGCGTATCCTCAGCACCACCTCAGAATCACACAGCGCCGCTTCAGTGTGGCCTAAATACCACCGCAGTGCCATCTAAGCATCGCCTATCTGCTGTGCGCCTGTCTGCACTGCGACATAGGGAGTCACAGATCATCTTTACGACGAGCCGCGACTCCCAGGAGTGCTGCACCTTCGTCTGAAGCTTCTCCACGACTGTAGCGAAGAGTTCCACTTCCGGGAAATCACACCATTCGACAGCACTCCGACTCAGCCAGATCGAAGCGCGTGCCAGCAGGTCCGATCACGCGGTTTGTGCACAGGAGGGGTGTTTCTCCGTGTTGCTGCAGCCTGCCTCGTCTTTTCATAAAAAGCATCTGTTGATACGAACAGCTCAAGATAAGAACTGAACGTTTCATTGATAGATTCGAATTTGCAGCGCTGGAGGGTTGAGACGAAATTGGCATGATGTTTTGAAGGAATATGACAGAGTGAACGCCAAAATAGCTTAATTTGTTTGTGTTTCTCTCCAAAAATTACACATCGGAAAGCTTCGAAGGCACAGCCTATGCTTTGTTACGAAGGTCAAGTGTGTCAAGTCCGTGTCCCAGAGAAAGGATCAGCACCACAATTGTTTGTAACCTCAGTGGAGCTAATATATGTGGCCTGGTACATTTATCAGGTATAAGAGGGAGATCCAGATACATTTCGGGAAGCGCCTCAGCCATAAAATAACCTTCAATTCCTAATCTTTAAAATCTGAATAAATTTCAATCCATTCGGTCAATCTTCAGAGTTACATGCGTCCCAAAATCCAATCATATACAGCACCGTCTGTTTGATGTAATTGGTTCCAAATATCATCTTTCTCTATCTACAAGGAAAGCTCCCATGTGAAGCGTAGGGAGTAATGTTCACAATTTGGCGAACATGAAAGGCGCAGCAGCGTGCTGTTTCGCGTACAATTTGCTATTTCTTGCACGCGAAAGGCATGCCCAATTATTGAACGAAAGGCATAATACTATAGCATGGGCTTAGAAATGTACGGGGGTGCACAGAAAGTCCACTGAGTATTGAAAACCTTGACACCAAAAGGAGACATTGAAATCAGAAACTGAACACTAGCCAATGCCGGCTTCGAGACTTTCGTGTTCCACGTAGTCACTGCCGATTTTGGGACCACCAGCCCTTAAAATTGGCATCACTACCGCAGATTACCGACGGAGAGCTAGCTCGTTGGCCGATGGCGATACCAATGCCCCCCCTGTCCCCCCCCCCACCCCACCCCACCCCACCTCCAACTCACGTGAAGACAGTCTGTCCGCCTGCGCCAGGTCGTAATAGGAACAAACGAGAAGGCCGGCCGGTATTGACAGCCTTGTTTGCAGCGCCATAAAACACCGGCTCACACAGCGAGATAAGATTGTCAGCACAATGGCATGGAGCGGTGTTAGCAAGACGTCCAATCGACTGTGCAAAAACCGCGTGTTGACAGCACCGATGGATTAACAGCACGAGCCGACAACGGATATCACGATCTCAGGGTGTTTACCTACCGCTTCGTTCAGAGGGCCTATCTAGTAATTATTACGTCGAATATTATATGGCTTTCGTAGAAACGTGTCGTTTCAGTTCTAGTTCGTGCGAGCCTGGTATTGCTAGCGTTATTTTGTTCGTGGTGTCACGCATTTTTGTGATTGTGGTCTATTGATGTGAACGGAGAGGAAGCTTTTTATATTCCGTCTTGTAGCATGCTCGCATATGCGTGTTGTGCTTGCTTACATGATGTCCGTGCCAAGATTTGCAAAGTGCACCCTCATACCATAATTCAGCGTATACTTGTCTTTATGACGTGTATGGTATGCATGATTGTCCAAGTATAAGATTCCGTGTCGAGCACCATTCGAAAATTGTCCTTGTTCGCATGTGCACCAAGCGTTATAGCATGGGAGATCTCAGCTACTGACGGAATTTATCGAATATTGAATAAACATCAGACTAGTTGCTATATAAAGCACACACATGCATAGGTGGGGAGTGGTACGGTGAATGGTAGTCCGAATTGATTTCGAACCCCCACCCGCACATCATTTCTCAGCGTCTACCATTCATATATTGAAAACTCTTTTTGTTGAGGCCTCTAGCCGCCCTCCGGGCTTCCTTTTCAGTGGCCGTAGACTTGATTGGCTACTCAGTCCGGCGGCGAATGTCAGCAGCCGCAACCGAATGCTCCTCGCATGATTACTAGACACCATGGGATTTCAGGCGGATGAAGCGTCCTTGAAACTACGCAACTCGGCGGCGAACGAGACCTCGCATTCAGGTCTCGGAGCGCAGTAGCTGGCTGAGCCAAATGCGAAGCCGGAGCGACGTGTCAAGTTCCGGTAGGCAGCCGCCTCACAGGCGACTGAAAGCCCGGCAGGATTGCATGACAGTCTGAGTGGATAAGTGGACGGAGAGTCGTCGCAAGGCCGTCGTTGGTATCGTGCAGTCGGCTCAGAGGTGCGGTCGGGTTTTCCGAGCTGATACTACGTTTATATATTTTTTTTGACGGATTCGCATCCGTATTTAGTTTCGCAGTATAATTAAAATTATTTGTGCCACATGCACACAGGTTCTGGTTGAATCGAACCATTTTTGGGGATTACCCATGTATATATATATATATATATATATATATATATATATATATATATATATATATATATATATATATACGTATATATGTATATATGTGTGCATGCGACATAATTAAATGCAGTTCCCATGACGACATTTTCTCACTCAAGGCCCATGGAGTAGAAACGGCCAGGACGGTTGAGTGGTTAATTGAAAAGGCTCAGTGGGAATTGGGGAGTGGATGGGAAGCTTCCACTCAGTCTGTATGGCATAAAGCGCCTCCACGTCGTCCCGCATTCTGATGCTGAAGTCCAAAATCCTTTAATCGGACCTCATTTCATCGCTCACTTCCCGCCGCTGGATTGCTGCACTAATTGACAAACACGGCCGGCGCCGCGCCGAGAGAGCAGCGTCGATGCCGACAGAGGAGAGGGAGAGAGAGATGAATAGCGGGCGAGAGTAAAGGAGAGAGTCACAGATTGAGATAGAGAACGACAAGACAGAGGTAGGGAGATAGAGTGAGAGATAGAAAGCGAAAGAGACAGACAGAGGTCGTAAATCCCGGTAACGTAGGTACGGCGGTTGTGACTAATTTTTATTCAGGAAGGATGCTTGGAGACAAGATAGCAAACCTTCTCCTCATGCTAGTATAGCAGCATGGCTGCGGTGCTGTCATTGTAGCATGGCTTGTGTGTAGGAAGCGGGAAGCAGGAAGTGGTGACGTGCCGCTGGCCTTTTGGTTTCATTTGAGTTCGCTCGAACAATGCTTGAAAACGCTAGTGAGTTTCCTTTTGATGAGCCCTCGACGACTGGTGCTGTTGGCCCAGCTGAGGTGTGTCTCCCGCCACGTTTATGTATTGGTGGTTGGCGCAGGTTTGGAGATACTCTCCGGAGACACATGCTTTGATAACAATGAGACGATGCATATGTATATATATAGATATTATGCATAAGATGGAGCGAGAGCGTGGATGAGGGAGGGAGGAGAGAGGTAAAGGATGGTTGCTTGGTTTGTTGCTGTCATCTTAGTCTGTCTGTCTTAGAGCTCCAGCAAACTTAAATACATCGAAAATGTCATGTTGCTTCTGTTGCGTAGGAATTTCATACGACAGGCACAATGTCATCAGGTCTCTGGAACGGAACAAATTTCATTGCATATGACGTAAGGTATCAATCAGCAATAACCACGCACACAACTCAGAATGGCTTGATTGTATTGAAATAAGCGTGGAAGTTAAATTGTCATTTTGCCAGATTCCGGCAAACATATATCGTTACCCGCTCCGCCTACATGACGGAAGGCACGGGGATGAGATTAAATCGACCCTTTATTCGTCAATGATTAACCGACAACCCGGTGAAACACAACAACGAACATATCCGCACCGCTTCACCCGAAATCGTGCTGGCTGTCCTTCACCTGAGCTGTGATATTTTCTGGTGCTATCAAGGTATCGTATTTGAATCCCTCTAGCTCGCGTAATAGTGATTGCAGAACGTCTAGGTAAAGCCCGCGGCCAAGTTTAATATACTTTTTATGGGGCAAGCGCCCCCTCAATGTAGACTTTGCCATCCCCAATCATTTCAACCTTCAACATCAGATCCTATGGAGTATGCCCTTCCAATCCATTTTGGCCCGTCCACTTGCCTTCGTGTATTTTACCCCCTCCCCTCCAATAAATTTCAGAAATAAACTCCCGTGCCCGCGGCCAAAGGTCTGAGTCCAATTTCCGCGTTGTCGTCCCATGCCACTTTTGCTCGTGATACATTGCGAACACATGCATAGAGTAGTTCACAAGTGTAGACATTAGAGTTCGAATCTGGCGCCTCTCATAGGTAAGAGCTCACACAAATAGTTTAGGTTCGATATGATTTTCTTCGGTAGCTATCCGGTATCCGTCAGGTCCATGAAGCCATTCACGCCATGACTCTGTGATCTGGCATCGAGACAAATGCTGGAAGATAAGACATCCATTGCACACATGATATGAACAGATATCCATTGCACAGATGACATGAGAAGGTATCCATTGTACAGATGACATGAAGATATTGATGTGGTTGGTTGGTTATTAGGGTTTTAGGGCGCACCAACTGCATTGGTTATACAGCGCCCATACAGATATTGATGTGACTGCCACGAAATGTCCGAAGGTAAATTATTAATCCCTGCGTCACTTACCGCATGCCGAGTAAGTTATTTATACGATGGGCATGCTCGTGCGGTCGGGTTGTAGGTAATTTCAATTGGTATTTGTGGTAATGAATGTATTTTTTGTGAACGCCTCCGCCTCGTTAGAACTCAGCACTGTCAGCATGTGCACACGAGTCCGTTCTATTGACTCCCGTCTCTTACTTCCGTCCATCCATACTTCATTTCTAAGGTTCATATTAAATGTATTGTGTACGCCATGTAGATGGTTTATGCTCAACGACATGGATGGATGAGTTCAACATATAATTTGGCTATTGATGGAGGTACAACGAGAAAGAAACCACCGCGAAGAACAACGATGGTGTAACATGCACGCACATCGGAACAGAGCAGAGTACGCTGGGAACAATTCCACCCCATCAAATGGAAAACTAACGGTCAACGAAACACTTCCCAAAGGACGTGGTGGCTGCGATAACTGAGATCATTTAAAGCGGAGACACGCAGAGGCTGAGTGCATAATAAGGATAATAACGACCTATGTACCACATTACCCATACGCTGCAGACGACCCCGGTGTAGCGTCACCTGGAGGGCGCCTAGACACCGATGCATACGACGCGAGTACCGGGTCACGAAACCACATTGTCTGTTATCACAACCAGGTGTATGGCATTCGAGGGCGACACCAAACACAGCTGTGTGACCGCCGGATACGCATCTGGTAGCTCGGATGCGTCATACGTCGATCACACGTGGACACAGGGCGACGCTGGGGAGTGGTCACACCAACAAAGGCGCCACAACAAGTCGACTCGGCGCTGCCATGATATGCTTGGACTGAACAAATCAATGGAAGACAGAAGTGATGCGGGGATCAGTGAAAAATAACGTGTGACACGGTTATGCGCAAAGTAACACAGGTCGCCCCCCTGGGCGAGTGGCAACGATCGGCTGGGAGGCAGCCGCCGGCACTCCGGTCCCGTCAGTCACTCCCGGTCACACCGGCACTCCGGTCCCGTCAGCCAGTCGCGGTCACACCGGCACTCCGGTCCCATCAGTCAGTCCCGGTCACACCGGCACTCCGGTCCCGTCAGCCAGTCCCGGTCACGCCGGCACTCCGGTCCCATCAGTCAGTCCCGGTCACGCCGGCACTCCGGTCCCGTCAGTCAGTCCCGGTCACGCCGGCACTCCGGTCCCGTCAGTCAGTCCCGGTCACGCCGGCACTCCGGTCCCGCCAGCCACTCCCGGTCACGCCGGCTCAACGGCCGGCTCGAAGCCGAGGTTTTTGCGCTGCAGAAACATGTGGATCTCGTCGAAGGTGGGCCGCGAGTCGGGCGCCGGCCGCCAGCACTCCAGCATCAGGTCGAATATCTCGCGCGGACAGCCGCTCGGCTGCTGCAGCAGCGGCTCGCCGGCCTCCTGGAGGCGCCCGCTCAGCAGGTCGGTGACGGCCGCGTCCGACAGGTGGGCCAGCGGCTGCAGTCGGCACCGGGTCAGCACCTCCCACAGCGTGACCGAGAACGACCAGATGTCGCCGGTCGAGTGGCACTGCTCCTGTAGGCGCCGGACACAGCGTGAGCACTGACTCGGCTGAGGACGGTGGCCAGCGTCATGTCGCGCACTGCAGCTCTGTCGCAGATACACAGGTAGATATTGGCACTGCAGCTCTGTCGCAGATACACAGGTCACTGCAGCTCTGTCGCAGATACACAGGTCACTGCAGCTCTGTCGCAGATACACAGGTCATCGGAGGTGACACAGGTCTGCACAGGCTGGATGCAGGTACCACACACTGAAGATAGGATCGCTGAATTTATCACATTAACAGATGCACATAATATAAATTTGTATGATGAGATCCCATCGCCGGCGTAACTTCAACATCTATCCGTGAATGCAGCTGCTGCTCGGCTTTATCCCACCTTTGAAATCCAGTATCACAATGCCACATTATTACCCTCGGGGCATTTCATCACCAACATTTGCAGCAGCGCTGACGACGGCTCCGACCTGATCCCAGCGCCACCACAGCTCCGTCAGCACCCCACAGCTCCGTCAACACCCCCACAGCTCCGTCAGCACCCCCACAGCTCCGTCAGCAGACCCACAGCTCCGTCAGCAACCCACAGCTCCGTCAGCACCCACACAGCTCCGTCAGCACCCCACAGCTCCGTCAGCACCCCACAGCTCCGTCAGCACCCCACAGCTCCGTCAATACCCCCACAGCTCCGTCAGCACACCCACAGCTCCGTCAGCACCCCACAGCTCCGTCAGCACCCCACAGCTCCGTCAGCACCCTCACCGTGAAGAGCGCCTCGGGGGCGTGCCACCGCAGCGGGATGACCCGGCCGTCCGGCAGGGTGACGTAATCGCTGGCGTACTGGGCGCGGCTGGGGCCCAGGTCGCCGACCTTCACCTGCAGCTGGTGGCCCACCAGGCAGTTGCGGGCGGCCAGGTCGCGGTGCACGATGCCCAGCGACTCGAGGTGCTTCATGCCGGCCGCTATCTGCGTCGCCATGTAGATGAGGGAGCCGTAGCTGGGGACAGAGCGGCTCGGTTATTGCCGAGCAGGGTGAGCGGCCGGCGGCTGCGTTAGTGGTGGGTTGGAGGGGGCGGGCATGTTTTATTCAGCACTGTGTCGAAGACACAGCCCGCTCTATTCAAGCCGAGTGATGCACTTATCGACGTCGATAACTGTCCAATCCGACCGACGACACCACTCGTAAAGATGCTGAACGCCTGAACGCGGGGCTCGTTCGGATCGGATTTCGGTGACGGATCAAACATCGCCGTCACCGGCAATGGATCAACCACCCGACAGCGCCAGCGGCGGATCAGACACGTCCGTCCAAACGCCAGCAGGGCGCTGCGTAGCTTGTGACTGAACAGCCGGCAAGTCAGAACACGACCAGGCCAAGCCGCCCGTGAGTCAGCACGCGACCAGACCAAGCCGCCAGTGAGTCAGCACGTGCGCCACTTGTGACTGAACAGCCGGCGAGTCAGAACACGATCAGGTCAAGCCGCCCGCGAGTCACCGAGACCAGGCCAAGCCGCCCGCGAGTCACCGCGTGCGTTACTTGTGACTGAACAGCCGGCGAGTCAGAACACGATCAGGCCAAGCCACCCGCGAGTCACCGCGTGCGCCGACAACTCACTCGAACGGCCGGTGGGCGCGTCCCGGCTCGTGCGTGCCGCGCCGCAGGTACTGGTGCAGGTCGCCTCTCTCCATGTACTCCACCAGCAGGCAGGGCGCCTCGTCCAGCGTGCAGACGCCTAGCAGCCGGGTGACGTGCGGGTCGGCGAGCCGCGCCAGCGGGTCGGCCTCCAGACGCAGGCGGAGAGCCGCGTCGGCCGGCGCCGTCGCGCGCAGGCAGCGTGCGGTCGCCAGCCGCGACGGCGCCTGGTAGCGACTCGTCGGCGACGACGCGAAGTGCACCTCGCACGCGTGGATCTGCAACCGGCGGGATTGCCGGCGGCGTTACTAAGTCCACCCGCGACCAATCGGCGTGGGTGTGGTGGCGCTGGGCGGCCCAGCAGTCGAATGCGTTGGAAAAGAAACCAAGGTACTTCTTTTGCATGGATCTGCCGTCCGCGCGTCAACAAACCGCGCCTGTTACGTCAGGCTGAACGAACTTAAACGACCATAGAGGGATCCCGGCGGCGGGGATTTGAAAGGGAATTGTTTTGGTACGTACTTGTAGAGTGCGCTCTTGTTCCGTCATTTCAGCACAATGCAAATATTGTTTTGTAATAGCATCAGAACTAACAGGGACGATACAAGGGGGCACTGGGGTATGTGCCCCCTGTGGGTGTCACCGGGAAGGTGGCGCCTCTCCGGCCGGGAAAAAGGTGCCCTTCCGGGAAGGCTCGAGTGCACCTCCTCAAATTTTTCAGCCAGAGCCTCCCCTCGGAAGGCAAAGCCGCCCGGCGGCCCTCCAGGTACTTTTGAAGTCTCGCACCTTTGAACACGTGCCCCCATGACACTTCCTGGATCCGCCCCTGACAACTAACTACCTGGTATCGTTGCAGAACCGTAATATTCCTTCTTCAAAATATCTTACTGTAACATTGATGCATTGGCTCCTTCACAAGGAGGCGATGGAGAATATAGATTACTTTCGTACTTTGTCTTACATTTAACAATACGTGTAGTTGATTGTGGGGCGGAATAGATGTACCTGAAAATAAACAACAGAACCTCCCCCTATTTCTTTTCTGTAAAGCTCCACGATATATAATCAAAATACCTTGAATAAAGACAAACGTTTATACGGTACTGCCTCACAAATAAATAATTTTTCCTTTAATTGTGTTGAGGGAATATGCTAAATTTCCATCATACTGGTATAATTACCCACAAATGATTTGAGTATATTCACTTTAACTTGATATTGGATTCAGTTTGAGGCAGTAGAGAGCCAGTCATCGTCTTATGTCGTTAGCACACTGAATTGCAACTCATGGTAAGTCATTGAATTACATTCATCACATGCAGCACGAATCCCCTCGCCAACGAATGGGTGAGAGTTGTTGCTAACAAATTTACACCGACGCCCATCAGCACCACCACCGTGACCCCACATACCACCCAGCAGGCGAGCCGCTCTGACCTCACTGACCCCCACCGTGACCCCACATACCACCCAGCAGGCGAGCCGCTCTGACCTCACTGACCCACCACCCGCCGGCCCGCTGCTGCTGCGGAACTTCGCCAGCGCTCCGCTCCCTCACCTCCCCGAAGCGTCCCTCGCCGATCTTGTCCTTGCGCCTGATCAGCTCGCCGTTGATGTCTCTGACGGGCGCGGGCGGCTCGGCGCGGCGGCACCGCCACACGCACGTGCCGGCAACGCCCTCGACGGTGGCGGCCGCCAGGCGGGGGCGGGGGTGGCGGCCGCCGGAGGCCGGCTCGGCGGCCGGCGGCGGCACCGGCGGCGGCGGCGGCAGCAGCTCGGCCAGGTTGCAGATGCTCGGCTGGCTGCTGGAGTGGGTAGTGCCGCTGGGCGACTGCCGGTAGTTGGGGTTGTCCCAGGAGGCGGACGCCGACCGGGTCGGCACGCAGTCGGAGAAGGGCGGCGGCGGCGTGCTGCTGTCCACCGGCACGGCGTAGTCGTAGGGCGTGGCTGCCGCAGCACGGCCGACGGTCAGCACGGCGTAGTCGTAGGGCGTGGCTGCCGCAGCACGGCCGACGGTCAGCACGCGTGGCGCCACTTGACATCGTGTTCACTTCGATTATTTGTCTTGCCATCAGACAAGCCGATCATCAAAGTAAAGCGCCTCAACTTTAACTCCTCTCCCCTTTCACCGGCTTTACGCCATCCCTGCGGATCCGGCCGGCTCAACCGACGCGACATCAAATTGTATCCTGATGGCGGGTTGACACATGTACACTAAGATCATTCGTTAAGTACTACAACAATCTGTTCAACGCACGTACCGGGCGCCACCGGTCTTAACGCTACAGAACAACAGTTGACAACGTAACAGGATGTCCACCACTACGCTGACGAAAAAATCTGACTTTCTCCGACTGGACAGCGTGGACCACCAGTGCCCGGGACGGGGTGGACGAGTGGTTAGAGTATTGAACTCTGGATACGAGGGTGCCGGGTTCAACACTCGCACCATTCGTAGCACTTCCCAATCCCTGGGCCCACCGGCGAAACAGTGCGGGCGGTGCCATCAGGCGCGATCGTGCACATAGTGCATCGTAAACCACCCAATTAACAAACAACTAACAGTGCCCAACGCAATGGCCCCTCATCGGGTCGTCGCTTGAGGTCAGGCCAAAACCATGCTGTCTACACCGACACTGGCGCACTGACCTGGACCAGGGTGGGCTGGGCCACGCGGACCGCCGGCCGCACTGTCGGCGCTGAGCTGCACCAGCCGGTACGGCTCGCACAGGCCGACCTTGTCCTCGTCGACGGGCAGCGGGCCGTACAGGTCGGCGGCGGCGCGCGAGTAGCCCGTGCCGGCCGGCAGATGCATGGTCAGCCGCAGCTCCTTCATGTTGAGCGTGCGCGCCAGCGGCAGCGGGGTGGGGTTCGGCCCGCCGGCCACCTTGCGGCGCTTGCCTGCACGCACCACGTAGCCGACCAGCGCCGAGAGCAGCGCCAGCACCAGCGCCAGCACGCCGAGGATCACCAGCAGCGAAGTGTGCGGCGCGGCAGAGTCGGCGGCCGGCGCGTCCGCCGCGCCGCCGCCGCCGGACGGTAGCTGCAGCTGCGTCACATTCGACGTGGACGGCTCTGTGTGATACCGAGGTCAAGGTCAGGGCACGACCGTGCCACAGCCACACCGTGACGGTCACACGGTCACACCGTGACCCAGGTCAGGGTCAGGGCACGACCGTGCCACAGCCACACCGTGACGGTCACACGGTCACACCGTGACCCAGGTCAGGGTTAGATGTACGACCACGTCACGGTCACACCGTGACCCAGGTCAGGGTCAGAGGCACGACCGCGTCACGGCCACTCCGTGACCCAGGTCAGAGTCAGAGGAACGACTTCGTCACGGTCACACCGTGACGGTCACGCGGTAACACCGTGACCCAGGTCAGGGTCAGCGCACGACCGCGTCACGGTCAGCATTCACACGATACCCAGCAGAGGACAGCGCCATTCGCTGCGGCATTTCAGAGCCGAGTGACGTATTTCGTACTGAGGCGGGTGATTTTCTGGCGGGCTCCCACCGTCGGCGGTGGTCCGCTGGTGAGCCGGTAAATAACGCCACGATCCGAGGCGTTAATTTTGATTGGCACAAACACGCCGACGCTCGGCGAACATGATCAGCTTGGACGCCAGATTGAGACTCGCTTTGACAGGTTCGCCTGATTGAGTTACTTCAGCCGAACAGCCAGCCAGGCCAGGGTAGAAGACGAAGACACAAACACGGCGTCAGGTTCGCATTCATCACCATCGACAGTGACCTCAAGCCACCACTGACCGCTGTCGAAGGTGATCTCCGAGAGGAGCAGCCAGTCGGCGGCGGCCGTCAGCTGGATGCGCACCATGCCGGCCACCTGACGATGCAGCGACATCTCCAGCCGGCGCGAGTCCTCGAAGATGCGGTCCGCCGGCGGCTCCAGCACGGCCGCGCTCTCCGTGAACTGCACGCCGTCCAGCGAGAAGTACAGCTCGGCACGGGAGAACAGCTGGCCCACGCCGGCACCACGGTCAGAGGTCGTCCGACACAACGGAACAGCTGGCCCACGCCGGCACCACGGTCAGAGGTCGTCCGACACAACGGAACAGCTGGTCCACGCCGGCACCACGATCAGAGGTCGTCCGACACAACGGAACAGCTGGCCCACGCCGCAACACGGTCAGAGGTCATCCGACACAGCAGATGCTTCATGGAGTGAACGTTTTTCTTTTGCTTAATGTCTCGCAAAGCAATGACCTACTCTGAGACCACCTGAAATTACGGAATGAACGTCATTCCGCTCAAAACATTCTCCATGAGCAATATTTAGACTACAAATTACTTGACAATCTGGTTAACCTCTAGATAAGCTTGGCTATGGTTAGACAAATAACTATTTTACGTAGTACTTAGCTGATGCCCAAATATTTTCCCCGACATATAAGATAAATGAATTGTCGTTTCATTACGATAAGTGCATCTGCGGGCCAATTGTGCACTATGGCTGAAGCGTACTCAACAACTGTGCTGTAAGCTGTGTCAAATAGAGCGGCAGTGGTGGAATAGGCACTATGCTATTCAAAAGCAGTAACAAGTACACAAAGTGGAAAGAATACCATGTTCACCCTATCCTTGCATGTGGTTATCCATGTTTGCGTTATTTCTGTTTGTTTGGGCCTGGCGATCGCAAGAATAGATTTATTCCCGCGTGAAACTCACTATTAAACAGCGTTCAGTCTCCATGGTGGATGCACGCTTCGCGGGGAACATAATTGCACACATGCAACGGATAGATAATTGTGCGGGGTGCAGACGTAGGTGCAGGCTATGGCATATGCCACAGCTGAGCATTAATCATCATGTACTGACACGGCCAGAGATGGTCTAAAAGTGCCTGGGTAGACTGCATGCCACCATTGGAATCTAGTGCGTTCTCACACCAACAACCAGAATTAGAGCGCCACTTAACACTGAAAGGCCACCGACGTCCAGTGTTGTCACGACAGCAGCGCCAAACACAGTTCGACTCTGATATGTGACGGTTCTGTCATGACATAGCCTGAAGTCATGACATAGCCTGAAGTCATGACATAGCCTGAAGTCATGACATAGCCTGAAGTCATGACATAGCCTGAAGTCATGACATAGCCTGAAGTCATGACATATCCTGAAGTCAAGTACTGACGATATACATGTGTGTCCAACCGTGACGTTACACCCGGCGCTACAACACTGGCGTCATACCCTCTGATATGTGACGGTTCTGTCATGACATAGCCTGAAGTCGAGTACTGACGATACACATGTGTGTCCAACCGTGACGTTACACCCGGCGCTACAACACTGGCGTCATACCCTCTGATATGTGACGGTTCTGTCATGACATAGCCTGAAGTCAAGTACTGACGATATACATGTGTGTCCAACCGTGACGTTACACCCGGCGCTACAACACTGGCGTCATACCCTCTGATATGTGACGGTTCTGTCATGACATAGCCTGAAGTCGAGTACTGACGATATACATGTGTGTCCAACCGTGACGTTACACCCGGCGCTCAACACTGGCGTCATACCCTCTGATATGTGACGGTTCTGTCATGACATAGCCTGAAGTCGAGTACTGACGATATACATGTGTGTCCAACCGTGACGTTACACCCGGCGCTACAACACTGGCGTCATACCCTCTGATATGTGACGGTTCTGTCATGACATAGCCTGAAGTCGAGTACTGACGATATACATGTGTGTCCAACCGTGACGTTACACCCGGCGCTACAACACTGGCGTCATACCCTGACGTTGTGTGGCGTCACACGTTAACGTCATGCACTGGCGTCCAACCGTGACGTTACACCCGGCGCTACAACACTGTCGTCATACCCGAACGTCAGCGGTGAAGCGATTGCTGACGTGGAAGGAGACCGCCTCGAGCTCCCGCGGAGAGGTGAACCGGAAGGTGATGGTGACCAGCTGGCCAGGACTCCGCTTCCAGCCGACCCACTCCGGCTCTGACAAACAGCATACGGTGTCACCCAGCCGACCCACACTGACCCGCTCCTGATGAACACAATAACGGCTCACACAGTCAACCCACTCCGGCGGCTCTGACAAACAAAACACAGTGTCATCCAGCCGACGCACTCTGACCCGCTCCTGATGAACACAACAACGGCTCACACAGTCAACCCACTCCGGCGGCTCTGACAAACAAAACACAGTGTCATCCAGCCGACGCACTCTGACCCGCTCCTGATGAATAAGATAACGGCTCATACAGCCCACCCACTCCGGCCGTGATGAACAAAACGAAGGCTATGCACTAGGTAGAGTACTCGGCATCCGAAATGACGAAGCTCTCAAAAATAGTAGCAGCGACTCTTGTAGCGGAGATGGAAGACAGGCAAGGCCCGTGAAGGGTAGGAGATTCGCAATATAGTTATATGCGCGAGCGCGCTGGCCGCGCGTTGGTTTTCTTGTTTGATGACGGCATCCTGTCGATAATACCGCAAGATATGCAGGCTGGAGTAATACTGTGCGGGTTTAAATGCTGGTTTACAGCAACAGGTTTGAAGAAATTGGCGATCGAAGTGGCCTACCGCTGGCGAGGCTAGTGCCACATACAAACACTCAGCATGTATGTTGTCCTGGTACCGTGCTGCTTTATGCATCCAATGATGGCTTGTGAACAACGTCTTTTCTTTGCATCTAATATACGGGACCAGAGGCGTTCCAGTGGAGTTATGAAGTTGCATAACTTGCAGGTTGGAGTCGCGACTGCCGCTGCTCTCCGCCCGTGACCAATCAGCGTGAGATACTGGCGACGTATATGGCCCAAGCAGTCGAAGCGCCACAAAAGCTAATAACCAGCCAACCGTCTGAGACCCTGACTGAGTTGTTGGCCCAGACAAAGGTCTCAGTGCCTTTTCGTGCTACTCTGTTTCCTTTGGCGATGGTAGCATGCTTTTCCAGAACTTGCCGTCTGGTAACTGAGCATCCACAGACATTACGCCGGGACCTAAAAGTGGGTGAGGTGAGTGGGTGCTTTTTGTCGATACAATTCATTCAATGTAGCGTCCATTGGTGTGATGCTAAGTTATGAAACATTTTTCGGTACGTGTCCTCCTGTTCCCTGTGATGACCCCCCGCATCATTCATACCCCTTCCATGGGCAGATGCAGAGGGATGGGAATGGGCACTGAGGTACGATCCCTCTCCCTGATCGAAGAACGACGCTCCCTGGTGGGAGAAGGGCACCCCGGACAACGACGCTACATTGTGAAGGTCTGACTGCACCGTCGCCGTGAATCTTTTCAGCCGTGGGCGCCCTCCGGGAGGCCCGAGTGTGTCCCTCCATCAAAATTGAATATAAAGACTGCTATATGAGATATTTATGTGCCCCCAGGTAGATCTCTGTGCATCCAGCTCCTTCATTTTCTTCCTGATTAGTGACGCACTTGCGGGGAAATGGTATGCCTTGCACGCCTCGCGCTGACTAAAATATCTGGACCTGCCAGTGACACCTCGTGTCAACGCTCAAGCAGTGGTTTGCCTACTGAATAAGCCAATAATTTGTTTTTGCACTCTTCTCCTGAAATAAAAATATTTCAAATACAAGTCCATTGCATATAACTATCATATGCGATGTACCTAGCTGCGTGTTGGGTTCACAACCGCCGCGGAAGTGTCGGGGGCGCAGCCAAGAGGGGGGGGGGGGGCGGAGGCTCACTGCCTTAACCCAACATACATTAAATTAACAAGACATTTTGGGATTTGCGCTACGCCAAACGAAGGTAAAATGAAACTGTTTTTTTTATCGGGCCCCTTCAGAAAACCCTGGATGCGCCACTGCTGATGGTCCAGTTCGTGACTGCTTTTCCACGCTATTTGGACGCCACCGTTTCTAATGATAACTGATACTGATGAGTGAATAATATTGCTATTAACTTTGATTCGACATTAATTCCTTCATTCAGTAGCTGGGACAACTCCAGCATACTCGCGCTGTTACACGCCGCGAAGCGTGCCACCCCGCTCACAAGCCAGGTGACCAGCTGGCGTCTGTCCTCCATCTTCGTCACAAGCTGGTGTACCCCGGTTCCCCGCTTCGCCCATGTAAAGCAGCGGGAGAACAGACCGCCAGACGAACACAGTGGCACCAGTCCACTCCACTCAGATTCCGACCGACGAAGCACCACCTGCCTCTTCCAACTGAAACACCGCCCGTGATTCAACCCACCCACTGCGGTCTTGACGGACAAAACACGGCTCATCAAGAAAGTCTACATAGTAAGACATATAAAAATATTGTTTAAAGTTGTAAAAAGTCCATGTTGGTGATACGTTAGATCTCTGTACATCTGGAGGTATGAAAACTCGCAGAATCCGTATTTGTGTTCTCATGTGAAGTAGATGTTATTTCACTTTATACTGGTAATATTTTCATTTTCCATCGGTGGTATTTCCTTTTTAAACTGTCTGCGTACTGCGCATTCAGGACACATGATAAACCAATGCGGATAGTATTATGTATTTCTTGCCACCTTGTCGGAATTGTCTGCCAAGTTGATGTACTGTGCACTGTATGTGTGACTTGTGGTTACTTGTGCACATTCTGGTGACTTGTGCACACCGGAGGTGCTCCAATGTTCAGCCATCATGCGGAGCCACCTGATTACTCACTTGCTGCCATTCCACATGACATTGTAGAACGCGAAGATACACAGGATCCACCCACATTTCCTGGGCTCGAACACCATGGACCTGCTCCTCCAGTGCAAGGTGAGGTCGAGCCTTCGGGACGTGCCCCCGAACCGGGGGATATTCAAGGGCAGGTCACAGGTCTCGGAGTAAAACCATTGCCGTGGACATCACTTGACCGACGTTAATTCTACGTCAAGGCGAACTCCCGATTCCCTGCCATTTATGGATACAATCCGGCGCATCCCATCCAGCCAGATATAATCTTATTCTATCTGGCTGGATAGAATCAGACTATGCTAGATGTTTCAAGACTTGAACTCAGATTGTGACGCACGAGCAAGGAGCATAATTCAATTTTAGCCGCCTGAATGTAAGGACAAAGTATCGCATACAAATATGACATACCAATGCCATTAAATTCCCTGGTACGTACAAAGTCGCAGATGCTTCACATTACCGGATCAGCTTGCTTTGCGAATCGAATGCAGGGGGTGGGTGAACAGATTAAAGACCCCTTCAGCTTCTTTGATTTATTTTTCCAACTTGTGCACATACACGTCTGATTTGTCCACCGGTCAAGCTTCATCATTTAACTTGGGGAAACAAATTCGCAACGAACAACTCAGAAACTTATTATTTGAGATCGACAACGATGTCGTTATTCTCGATAGCTAAACCTGACCGTAAGCTTCACAATAAACCACGGATTAGCCAATTTGTAAACCATGCAACCTAACATATGTATTTGAGAACTTGCCTTGTACAGTTTGTCATCCAGGCTGGCTGGCAGTTGACGCGTCGTTTCATCACCTATTGTTCGAGGCGCATCAAAAGAGCTTGTGACATTGTTGACCAACGCGAGTCACTCCCGACTTTTGCTACGCTGCCAGCTACGCCCACGTGCCATCGGACCAGCTCCAAACTCGGGCCAGCACTCGGCCTGGTTGGTTAACATACCCCCCCCCCCCCACACACACACATTTCTTCCTGAGCCAATTATTACCTATATGAGCTAGATGCGTGCCCGGTTTGACGCCCGCCAACATTCCGGCACGCTTGTGTGTTCCCTGCTGTGACGTTTTTAACAAACAGGTGGTGCAGCTGCTTCAGATGCTGACTATAGGCTCAGCTTGGCCATCTGGCCACATGTTGAAGCAGCTGAACATAGGCTCAGGTTAACGATTTGACCGGATGCTGAAGCAGCTGACAAGGCTCAGGCTAGCGATTTGACTGGATGCTGAAGCAGCTGACTATAGGCTCAGGCTGGCCATCTGGCCAGATGTTGAAGCAGCTGAATATAGGTTCAGGTTAACGATTTGACCGGATGCTGAAGCAGCTGACTATAGGTTCAGGCTAGCGATGTGACCGGATGCTGAAGTAGCTGACTATAGGCTCAGGCTAGCGATCTGACTGGATGTTGAAGTAGCTGACTATAGGCTCAGGCTAGAGATCTGTCCGGATGCTGAAGCAGGCAGGAACCCGCAGGCACGGAGCCGTGTATTGACGGTCCCTACACGGCCGGGGGACAACATTATCTGATGACACGACATCGGTCACACTGCCAGTTGCTGAATCAGCGTGTCTGAGACAAAGCCGCTCAGCATCTGCTTCGACAGCAGCATTAAACTACTGTGCATTCTCATTTTGTAAAGCTATAACCTACCTGAAGCTGACGTCAACAGTACGAAATATCGAAGCCTTCCTTCGAAATATCTGAAAGTTCGCGTCATTCCTCAACTCATCCATTTCGGGACAATGGTCTAGACTTAAAGTTTAGCCCGCATCGCGAAATAACACGGCAACTTCACCAACGATCACCACGCTCGCTATGATGAAAAATACCAAGTCCGGTGATTGAATATCGACCAGCTCAGACAATAATCGACTCTGCAAAGAGTTCGGGAGTGGAACCGATGAATAAAATATTGTCGGAGAGTACAGATTCGGACAACATACTTCTCTGGTGGCGGTAAAACACTGAATGAACTACGGATAATCCAAAACAGAGATGAAGAAGTTAGCTGCTTACCCTGGAGCATTGACGATGCGACTGGGTACTTCCGGAAACGTTGGAGACAAATAAGACAGTTTTCGCCATACTGCTAAGTTCTTGCACCTCTGATGGAGCATAAGGGTATTGGCAGGTGCATCGGATTTAGACGTGGACGTAGAGATGCCTTTTGTAACCCTTGTGGCTGGGAAAACGGTCCAGCAACAGTCTCCTGATTGCGTCCCAGCTGCCATCCGTGTTAACAGCAGACTGACCATGTTCCACCTCCACTCCAGCCACGGCGGGCACATGTGGCCGCGCTCCGTTCGCCCGCGATACACGGCCGACCTTGGAAAGCAAACGCGGAAGACTCGAAGCGATTTCGCCAGCTTCTACGTGAACTCGAGCTGCAAGCTCTGAGTGGAATTATGTGTTCGAAGTTGTTTAATTACAAGCAGATGGAACCAAACAACTTCACAAACAACTGGTCCACTTCAGAGTTTACTAATATGCCAACTGCCGAAGGCAAACCAGCTTAATGACGGGCGTGTCCCAGGAATTAACTGGGAACTACGAGCTGGTACGCTTATTTCAATTCAACCTGACCTCGGGTGCATCAAAGGCAGCGGTATATTTCTTTGATGAAGATCGCCTTTGCCAGGCACAGCTTCCGTACTGGTTCCGGATGATCAAACGCCCAGGTGCGCTGCGTCAACATTTGACCTTGTGCGTGCTCGGGGACTCATTAGTATATTCCTGGCGAGGCGAACGCCGACCAGCATCGTTAGCGGCAATGAGAAATGATTCACTTTTTGCCATGTAAAGCATGCTGTTGTCGGCTGTTTTCTAGTTCAGAGTGGATACGATTTTCGGCATCCGTACTGACTCAATGATACTTCATTAATAGCACCAGACTGCATATCCTGTAATGACCTGGCGACGCAGGTACATGTGGTGATCATAGGTGAGCAATAGGAGTGGGCGTGGACAGGGAAACGGCAGTCAATTCTTCTTGGATAAGATTCGATGAAATGAAAGGGGACTTATTTACGTAGGTTGTTGGGCCTGTGTACATGCAGTGATGTAAACCAAGTGATGCAAGTTGCAAACCACTGCCATTATTCACCGATACGTCACCTGCAAACCAGAATATGCATCGTGAAGTCCGAAACCGTGGAAACACTGCTCCCAGCTCTTCAAGGCGCAAAGGTCACATGGAAGCACACAGGTCATGCATTCGTCACAACAGAGAAAGAGTGGAACGACTTACTGGTGATATCATTGGTTCCGATGTGCCCGTCTGCCAATTGCCCGAGTCCGTTTTCCATGAGATCTGCTGACCTGACTCCGTCGTACGTCAGGTCGGGCCACCGGGGGTCGGGAGCATCCATGCCGTAGCTGTCAATGCCGGCTGAAAATGGAACAGTTCGAGTTGTAGCCAGCCGCCGACGGTAGCTGAAAAGTACACCCTAAACATACCGCCTGAAGTGTGATAACGAATCAAAGGTAGGCTGCCGAGGACGCCGGGTCATGGCGTTAAATGAACACTGCTTAGTGCATTATACTAGAAGCTCGCTGAAACAATTTTGGTAGTTTATCGCCGCCAAAAGGCCGTAGAGTTCACTCGCGTTCCTCCGAACATGAAGTAGAGTCGTAAAGAATTGCAAGCGATCATGTATTTCCGTTACCTGGAGTACCTGCATGGGTGCCGGTACTGTACCTGTGTACGCAGAGCTTTACAGGGCCCGTAGTGCACATGTGTACGCAGAGCTTTACAGGGTCCCAGGTAGAGACCTGTGTACCTGTGTCCGTTACTGTACCTGTATGAGGTACTGTATGTGTGCCCGGTACTGTACCTGAGTCTGGTACTGTACCTTTGTCCAGCACCGTACCAGTGTACGCAGAGCTGTACAGGCCGCCGGCACTGCACCTGTGTACGGACAGCCGTGCAGGGCTGCCGGTGCTGTACCTGTGTACTGTACTGCACCTGTGTCCGGTACTGTACCTGTGTACTGTACTGCACCTGTGTCCGGTACTGTACCTGTGTACGGACAGCCGTGCAGCTCGGCGCGCAGGCAGACGGTGCGCGGGTGCGGACTGCTCGGCACCAGGCGGACGCGCGACGCGATCAGCGGCGGGTCCAGCACGCTCTTGTGCGCCAGGTAGGGGTTGACGTTGCCGTCGAGCAGCGTGTGGCCGGACGCATTCTGGTAGGTGCGCCAGCCGGTGGGCGCCGCGGCGCCCGGCCGCCAGTACTGCAGCGAGTAGCGCTCAGCCCACTCGACGCCGCGCCCGTTGCCGAAGCGGCCCTGCGTCTCGGCGCCGGTGACGACCGTGACGCGGCCCAGGTCGATCTGCAGGTACTCGTGCGCCCGGTCGGTGATCACCGCCAGCGGGCACCAGGCGCCGCCGCGGTGTTCGGTGCGGATGCGGCCGTTCTGCGGGCCCACGCTGTTCGCGTTGTGCGACGAGCTGGCCGTGATCTGGCCGTCGGCGATGGCGCCCGACTCCATGCCCAGCGGCTGGTCGCAGTCGCCTGCGGGGACGGCGCGGGTCATCGGCGTTGGCGACGTGTCAGGCCGGCGGTCTGGATGCATGTCGGACTACTGGCCTGGGGATCCGCCTTCAGAATGCTGACCTGGATACAGCCAGATTGCTGACCTGGATACGCTCAGGTCACTGAACTGAGGACATGCTGGCTTCGCTGAAGGCAAGATGGGCCACTCGCCCGGGCTTACGGTTGGCCACTGGCCTGGGCGCATGTCAGGTCATATACCTCGATGCATGTAAGGCTACTGACCTGGGCACTGGGCCACTGCCCTGGCGACGCGCCAGCTGACCGACATGGTGACGCATCAGTTCGCTGAGTGGAAGAGCTGGTTGACTGCACCGTTTGCGAAAGGCCACCATCTGATACCCGACCAACACCGTACTCGGGCCTGGGTGTGCCGCCATGACCAGCAGCAGTCAGATCTGATGGTCCGCCAATACTGCACCCGGTGCCTGGTTATGCAGACATGATCGCAAGGCCAGCTCTGATCGATGAACTGCTGGAACCTCAGGGATCATAGCAAACAGACCGCCTCGAACGTGAACGCCTTGCATCCGGGATAAAGTTGTCCGTGGCTAGATATTACGGGATTCGGCTAAAAGGTTCAACTCCATCTCAGACAACGCAAATTGTAGCGTTTACTGTTCAATCTGTTATTTATCCAATCCCAACCAGATGCGGAACAAACGGAAAGGGTATCATCCAGACACGAGTGCCCCCAGTTATTGGAAATTATTGGGTGTTTTCCGTACTAAGTGCTCGAGAAATGGCCAAAAATCACACCACTATTCGGGTACTCCTTGTATTCCAGTCATGTGCTAGCACCCATGGGCGTATGAACCAAGAGGAGGAGGGGAGGGGGCAGAAAGGACAGTGACCCCCCCCCCGCCAACTCTGAACGAGCTTATCATTAACCACACAGGCATTGCATTGCAAAAATCGACTTCAGAATGCTCTTACCCCTCCCCGACACCCCAAGTTTGGGGCAGTCCCTGCGCCACTGCCAGCGCCTGTAAATGGCTTCATAAAGCAGCCAAAAATATCCTCCCTCCAGACGTGTACGCAGGCCGGACGTCGGCCGTGCGGCGATCGGAGCTGGGAGCCACCCCACAGCACGTGTGTGCCAGATATCGCTGTCACGTGACAGCGCCTGTCACGCGGCTGACTCATTAGCCGATGAGTGAGGTGATTCCGCGGGATAACAAACCGTTTCAGATATCACTGTCACGTGTGTGCCAGATATCACTGTCACGTGACAGCGCCTGTCACGCGGCTGACTCATTAGCCGATGAGCGAGGTGATTCCGCGGGATAACAAACCGTTCCACGGCCCACAACAAACAGCACACACATGTCAAGCCTCTAATGGGGTCACATATACTGGGCCGGGTCGGCACGTAGCTAGCTGCAATGGCAGCTGCAACGCTAGCTGCAGTGTTAGTTGCAGCACCAGCTGCAATACTAACTGCAATGCTAGCTGCAATGCTAGCTGTAATGCTAGCTGCAGTGCTAGCTGCAATGCTAGCTGCAGTGCTAGCTGCAGTGTTAGCTGAAATGCTACTGCAATGGCAGCTGCAATGCTAGCTGCAACGCTAGCTGCAGTGTTGGCTGCAATGGTAGCTGCAATGCTATCTACAATGCTAGTTGCAATGCCAGCTGCAATGCTAGCTGCAATGGCGGCTGCAACGTTAGCTGCAACGCTTGCTGCAATGCTAGCTGCAATGCTAGCTGCATTGCTTTTTCCGTGCATGACCACAGCCTGTCGAGACCGCCACACCAGGTGTTGCAGCGACGTTGTTCTAATGAAGGCAATATCCATTCAGTTTCAATGTCGCGCTGTAAAACAACGCCAATCAGTCTAAGGCCACAGGCATGCTCACGGCAACTATGCATGGCTACCTTAGCGCCAGGCGAACTGAGCTTCACGATCATCTGGTTATCTCACTGGCATTGCAATACCACGCCGGCTCGACCGCTACTGTTAACTATCATGCAAGGAGCCGCCTATGTCCTGGGGCGGGCCCATAAATCCGAGTTGTTATTGTTATTTGGGCTTTAGGGCGCTTCGACTGTAAATACAATTTGGGAGAGGCTGGTTCGGCAGGTACAAATGCATCAAACAAAAGCATTGAATTATCGAGAACTCCCGGATTTTGCATATATGGCATCAGCACGATGGCATTAAGCACACACTTCATCATAACATGTTCCTAATCAGATTTGGAGAAAATCGATATTTTTGGCGACTTTTCCAACATGGATGGTTGCGCGGTGCGGTGGGGTGGGGTGGGGATTCCCTTTTGCGATGTGTAGACGTGCCAGTGGAGACGTCTTACCGAGATACAAAGCGACGGCCGGCGGAGTGCACCACGCCACGCAGACAAGCGCCGCACCAATCATCCTCCGGCAGAGCAGCATCGTGCGTGGTGATTGGTCAGGCGCCGTGCCACATGTCGACCTGAAACAAAGACGTCCAGTCAGCCGGCTGTGCCGCGTGCTCCCGGGGGCATCAAGTTGGAACTCCCATCGGGCACTGGTGGACGATTAAATTTTCGAGGAATGGGAAAACTTCTGAGACATGTAATCAGCTCCCGGATTGCGTTAGTGACTATCCGCCGAAACGTTAGATTCATTGCTAATTGTAATTACTTCCTAACATAGCTGCAGTTTTGTGCGTACATTCCAACACGCAAGGATATGCAACGTTGGAAACGTTTCGCAATATCTGGAAAAATAAATGGCAACGCACACAACGTGGTCTGTGGTTTGCATTGATCTGGCTCTGGTTTGCATCGGTTCTGGCAACACCAAGTAGTGGGCCGACAGCCAGAGCTGGACCTTAAGTAAGTTAGTTATTTGGGCTCAAGGGCGCGTCGACAGCCATGGTTACATTGCGCCCAGGACGGAGAGTTTAACGCGGAGTTACACACACTGTGGTGGCGAATGTTGGGGGAGGGTCGTTCTCTTCTGGTGAAATGTCATGCGGCGAATTCCTGTTGGTTCATAGATTTAGAAGAATGCATAGCAACCATGGGTGTTCGGACAATCTACCGCTGCAGGTGTTACAGATACAACAGCGTGTTCTCTAATTTTACAGGGTTTACTCACTTTTGCAACCTCAACGGATCATTTTGGTAATGACCACAGATGACATTCCTACCTCTTTCGAACGATT
Source organism: Ashinkailepas kermadecensis (assembly GCA_034440615.1). Classification (NCBI taxonomy): domain Eukaryota; kingdom Metazoa; phylum Arthropoda; class Thecostraca; family Neolepadidae; genus Ashinkailepas; species Ashinkailepas kermadecensis. Next base: position 81,836 of record JAOTOM010004934.1, read on the forward strand.
CGAGACCATACAATGGTCGACTAAGCACCTTCAATGGTGAGTTGAATTTCTGCAATGCTAAGATTTGTGTGAAGCTAAGACCCTATGGGCCAACTAGGACAGCTTCTGCAACTCGTTTTGACTTGATCCGTCTGAGCCTTGATGAGCTTCCAATAATGTTTTACTATCTCCACCCCTGGTGACACCAACTTTGAAGCTATTGCAGCAGAAACTTCGTTTGTGATCTTCAAGCTATGCTCGGGACAAAGAAGTAGTTCACGAGAAGATAGTTCAAACAGAACGTACTCTCCACGAGGGTGCTCGGATTTGATGTTGAATTTCATTGAACATCGACATAGCAATTGACCGCAATCATGGACTACCTAGGAGGTAGGAAGGTGGTCCGACGGGCTGGATGACAATCCTGGACCACCCAGGTGGTAGGAAGGTGATCCGGCGGGCTGGACGACAATACTGAACCACTCAGTTGGTAGGAAGGTGGTCTGGCGGGCTGGACGACAATCCTGGACCACTCAGTTGGTAGGAAGGTGGTCCGGCGGGCTGGACGACAATACTGGACCACCCAGTTGGTAGGAAGGTGGTCCGGCGGGCTGGACGACAATCCTGGACCACCCAGGTGGTAGGAAGGTGGTCTGACGGGCTGGACGACAATCCTGGACCACCCAGTTGGTAGGAAGGTGGTCTGACGGGCTGGACGACAATCCTGGACCACCCAGGTGGTAGGAAGGTGGTCTGACGGGCTGGACGACAATCCTGGACCACCCAGTTGGTAGGAAGGTGGTCTGACGGGCTGGACGACAATCCTGGACCACCCAGTTGGTAGGAAGGTGGTCCGGCGGGCTGGACGACAATCCTGGACCACCCAGGTGGTAGGAAGGTGGTCTGACGGGCTGGACGACAATCCTGGACCACCCAGTTGGTAGGAAGGTGGTCTGACGGGCTGGACGACAATCCTGGACCACCCAGGTGGTAGGAAGGTGGTCTGACGGGCTGGACGACAATCCTGGACCACCCAGGTGGTAGGAAGGTGGTCTGACGGGCTGGACGACAATCCTGTACCACCCAGGTGGTAGGAAGGTGGTCTGACGGGCTGGACGACAATCCTGGACCACCCAGGTGGTAGGAAGGTGGTCTGACGGGCTGGACGACAATCCTGGACCACCCAGTTGGTAGGAAGGTGGTCTGACGGGCTGGACGACAATCCTGGACCACCCAGTTGGTAGGAAGGTGGTCTGACGGGCTGGACGACAATCCTGGACCACCCAGGTGGTAGGAAGGTGGTCCGACGGCCTCGTCAGTTCAGTGGTCGGAACTCGTTCCGACTCGCTGCTTGAGCCGACGCACTGTTGCGATATCATTGGAGGGATTTTCTGCCGACAAATTGCCAGAAATACCGGCTGGACCAGACATGATGGATAGCGGACTTCCACAGGCCGAGTTGAAAATGGCCGCCCTGCGTATGGTCCTCGAAATGAATAGGAACAAATGTCTGTGCAGTCGGCCATCCCACTCCAAACAGTGATGAGCATTTCAACGGTGAGTTGTGAGGAATTCCAAGTATTTTAGCAGTAGCATTGCACACACAGGGGCCAAGTGAGCACGTCCCACGATTTCTAGTGGTTTCGAGATGGCAGAGCCGCTCATTGCCATTCGTAGAAGCAATATATGGGCAAGGTGCCTCAATTTATTATGAATGGCGATTGCATAGCTGAATTTAATGTGAGTGCAGGCCCACATTTGAAGCCACTTCTTTGCAGTAAACATCATACCATAAGCAGGTCCATCATTGAGGCTATTGTCCCTTTCGTCGTGTGAGGAACGCAGCACTCCAGAGTCCACCGGTTCCGCCGACCGTGCCAACTTCAGGGAATGGTACTGACATTTGCTAGCATTACTTTCAAATAGCCGTTAATGATTATTCTCGACGTAATGGCCCAAAGGCCATCCGAGGGTGACTAGTTGTTCCAAGTGATACATAGATTCGAAGGGAACCTAAAATGGATACTAATGGGTAGGGATCCACAGGTTGGAGCATAAGTGTCAACGAGAAGAAGAATATCGGGTTTCTTCATGATGCACCGACTGCAAGGTCATGTGGCTTCGCCAGCCTCCCACGTCGGTTGGTCGCGGGTGGACTCGATGGTAACGCAGGTCACGGGATTTGAACTCACAATCCTGTGATCAGGAGAAGAATGCCTCACCGACTAGGCTACCGCGTCCACACGGAAGGTTAATGATAGATGGGTGGTCCCCTCAGCTATCATTAGGTGATTGTCATGTTCCTAGGTAGTCCGACGCCAGTGTCATCAGATGTCATTAGGTGAGTACATGATCATCGCAAATGGCAAATAATCATAGAACATGACATCACGGGAAGCGGTTACGAAGCCTATGGACGTTCAGAGGGGTCCCGTAATACTTGGAAACTCTTTGAACGATTAGAGCAGCCTAGAGAGATCTTGTAGCTTCCTTGAAAAAAAAGTGTTTAAGTTGTTCTAACTGATCACCCACAGTAATGTTTCATAACCGAACATATTTTCCGTAATCACTAGACCTGAGGTTGCTTTTCAGAATCAGCTTTATAACACTTGTAACCTCTTTGAAGCACCTATTTTCACTTTGTAAAACCTTTGCACCTGCTTCTAGAGGTAGTCCAAGGGGCCAGGCCATTGCCGGCTTGAAGATCTACCGGACTAATGAGGGCTCAGAAGGATGCTGGGGCAATTAAAAGACCAGATACATTAGCATGGGTTAATGTAAAATATTGCCAGTTGTTGATAACCAAAATAATAGTTTTAGGGGGCTTAAGATAATTTTGAATGTGTTCACTCTGAAAGTGATTTATAGTTACACTTTCCCCACCAAACATGCGAAAAATGATCTTAAATCCGTCCATAAAAGTAACGTCCTCTGATTCGTCGGGTTTGACGAGTCGGGCCAGCCGCCATGCGTATGCGGTGTCCCCGAGCTAATGCTGTGCTGAATAATTGGGAGGCGTTTAAAAAAACTGGAGCAGGCTTTTGATCCACGCCAGTTCACTGTATGTATGGCTTCTTTAATGAAGGACAAGTGTTGAATTACATCGGGATGTAGGAATGCTTCGATCTCAGTACAAGGCAAATGCTTATTTGCTATTTATTATTTGTATTTCTTATCTTAATTATCATTACCGTCCAGCTGGATTAGACATTCTGGAATATATGGTGGAGAATAACCCAACGCGAACCTCCGCTGAACACTAAAGCTAGTTACTGCTGTGGGGGATCATTTCAAGGTTAGGCCTCTACCTGCCTGAAAGGGACTGAGCACGGTGCACATGCTTTGCAGCATGTTCACCGTGAGCACATACTATCATTATTTTAACTGAACAATTTTAAAAGTGTAGTCTTTGGCTAGTCAGTTAGTTATTTGGACTTTAGGGCGCTTTGACCAGAATTGATCATTCGCGCCCAGTCTTTGGCTAATGTGCTACCTAGGAAGCCTATGTATATCTAATGATAATAAGATACAGCATACTCTTTTGCGGAATTTAACCAGCGGATAAATGATAGCAATGTAAAATCATATAAACTGCCCTGAACATACCTCAATTACCTTTCATGGGAACCGAATAATTATTCTCGTTCGCTGCAGTGACGACCTGACGCGCGGAGCACAGGGGGCCTGTGCCTACCATGGAGATACGGAGCCATTTCGACTGGAAAAGGACGCCCCCTCCAGGACACTCGAGTGTACCCCCACGCCACCCGTTTGATTTTCAGCCGAGGGCACCCAACTTATGGGGCTTTGCTTTATGGGACACTCACATTGCAAGCAAATTCTTTCAGTGCAACGCCCATGTAGCCAACAACCGTCAGCTAGATGTTTCGGCTTAAAGGAACATCGACGTCATTGATGATATAGTGCCAAGTATCCATATAAATATATACGTGCATACATGCATGCACATGTATATGTATATATATATATGTATATCCATATATATATATATATATATATATATATATATATATATATATATATATATATATATATACCTAGGGGTAATTACCAATACGGTTAGTGGTTGAGGTTCGATTGCTAGTCGTTGAGTAATTAGAGCGCATCAACAGCAGCAGCTATACAGAGCCTTATTGTTTTGGGTTCTCCGAAGAGTGGAGGAGCATGGCATCCGTGCCTCTCATCAGGTTCGAGGTAAAGACGGAGCGGGTCGGGGCCGAAGCAGCGGGACCCCGACCGGGGCGGCGCGGCCCGGCCCCAGCAGTGTTTTGTTTCTCGCCGCTGCCGGAGGATTCCCGCCGCGAGCGAGTGCAAATCTGTTGGTTTTTCGGCGCCGCCGAGCCCGATTGAATAGTGATAGGGTGGGCTGACTCGTGGAATGCTGGTGGCGTGTTTTGAAGCGGCGCACGCGTGGGTTTCGAGCGGCGCCGATCCTCCGCGATCCTGCAAACAGGTCCGTGTAAGAAGGGTCCAAGTCAGAGGTTCCGTAGACGGGTCCGATTACTACGACCAGTGTACCTCTAAACGCTTGTTCAATAGGATTAAGTATCCGCATCATGTGGAATGTTACCACATTTTCACTGATATCTTTCGACAAAAATACCTCCAATAACGTTGTGGCTCACTAAATGATACCATAACTGGCACCAAGTTTGCTTTCAAACTTACGTGTCAACTAGTCTTATCAGCTCATCGGGAGTGGAAGTCCCCAGCTTACGTTTTCTCACAATGGCCAAAATCCACTAGAGCTGGGTTCAAACCGATTTGCTGTTGAGGTCAATCAACACAGAAACGTCTTGGTTGTGCGCTCCACCTTTAAAGGATTTCCATAGTGAGTGCCTGACATATTGAAGCGGACACCTTGTCATCTAAAAAAGACGGCTGACGGTTGTCCAGAAATCGATATTCACTCGTGCATATCCCAGATGTGAACATATCGCTTCACGCATGCACTAAATATACGAGCGTCCGTACCTTCTAAAATGTTCCGGCTGAGCTCAGGCTAATACTGTCCAGGCTATAGGTATTCAGGCTGCACTACCTAGCTAAACTGCGCAGAACCTGCTCGGCTAAAGTTCTGAGTCGATGTGGCGGGAGACGGCCAGTAGTGACTAGGTGGATCTCAGTAGTACCAGGTGGATCTCAGTAGTACCAGGTGGATCTCAGTAGTGTCAGATGGATCTCGGTAGTACCAGGTGGATCTCGGTAGTACCGGGTGGATTTCGGAAGTACCAGGGGATCTCCACGACACGGCCAGCAGTGACCAGGTGGATATCAGTAGTACCAGGTGGATCTCAGTAATACCAGGTGAATCTCTGAGACACGGCCAGTAGTGACCAGGTAGATCTCAGTAGTACCAGGTGTATCTCGGTGGACATGGGCTGGTAGTAACCAGGTGGATCTTCGAACATCCGAGATCCGCTCCTACTAATCGCCCATGGTCAGAGTTGTTCACGCTTGTGATTGGGATTTGATTTATGACCGACTACGACTCACAGGGGTTTCGGGTAATCTTTCTTTAATGGCAAGAAAATACTTTGATTTAATTTCCTAAATTGGGAAAACTCATTCGTAGGTAGTAGACGTCAGCAAGGTTGGAACTGCAAGTCATGTTCCATGATGCAAATTGAGGGAACGTAGGTGTTACGAAATAGGACATGCCATGCACCTTCTGTGAATCGGGATTATATAGCACTGAATGTTTGTGCATTATTTAATCTGCGTACAGTACATGAAAACGACAGCTGAGTGCTGCTGTGGAAGGATGCTAGCAAAGTGGGCGTTGCGCATTTAATAATTGAATGCGTGTCATGCCATTTTCAATCAATGATCTCATTCCGACTTATAAAGCACCGACGGTCACTGCTGAATAATGGTAACAAGGGTGTTTTCACAGCTGCAATGCCTGCCAGGCTGCGCTATCCATCAGTGATCTAATTGTGTCTCGTGCAGAACATCCACAATCACTGCTGAAATGGTTCACCCTGGTTCATATTTCATATACCCGTATGTACCTCTACCTATCATGGCATCAAGGTACAAGCAAACAGCATTCATTCATTCATTCATTTTTTGGCATGACGCATCACGTTCTAAACAAGTAAGATAGCATGCCGTTGTCGGATTAGCGGAGCCTTGTGGCTCTTGCTTCACAAGCATTATCAGCATCAACATGTGCGAGTTTTCTGGCCGCATGCCACAGCGATGGTGTCTATCGTCGAGTGTCATCGTTTGCCGCATAGAACTTCATCTGAATTCAGAAGACTGCACTCAAAAATAACGTTTTAAACTAGCTCAGCTGTTAACAAATGTGCGTCCCCTTTTCTTGATGCACTTCTCTCCTCATTTCGTAGCCATTGCGACTGTGTATAATTGTAATGGGATGGGGAGGGGGAGCGATGCAGACATGTGGAATTTAATGCTCGCTAACGTGCCAGTTCGGCAGTCTCAGCTCCCGGTTGTGGGTTGCCAAGAGCGGGTATTCGGCGGTGGATCGGTGCTTTTTTATGCACATGCGCTTTCAATATATTACACAATGCAGCTATTGGATGTGGACCGGTGTCACGAGCTGTGGTCAACTATCGCCAGCTGCGGTTAACTGTTGGCAGCTGCCGCCAGCTGTGGGCAGCTGCGGGTAACTGTCGGCAGCTGCCGTCAGCTGTGGTCAGCTGCGGTCAGTTGTGGGCAGCTGTGGTCAGCCGTCGGCAGCTGCGGTCAGCTGTGGGCAGCTGCGGTCAGCTGTGGGCAGCTGCGGTCAGCTGTGGGCAGCTGCGGTCAGCTGTGGGCAGCTGCGGTCAGCTGTGGGCAGCTGCGGTTAGCTGTGGGCAGCTGCGGTCAGCTATCACCAGCTGCGGCCAGCTGTCACCAGCTGCGGTCAGCTATGGGCAGCTGCGGCCAGCCGCCAGCAGCTGCGGTCAGCTGGCCACAGTCGGACGGCTGACTCGACGGCGCGAGCTGGCCGGCCGCGCCGCTAATTGACGGACTCGACGATGAAGCACCGCGCGCGCCGCCAGCCGGCGATTTTTTCCGTCACGTTCTCGGCTAACGAGCCGCCACAAATCAGACGACGGAGACAGCCGCCGGCCGCGGTATGGCCGCAGGGCGGACGGTCACGGGTCCAGGGCGGGGCGACCGCGGCCCGCGGCGATCTGGGGGAGGACCGGCACCGCCCCGGAGATCCAGATGACAGCCTCCACCGCACCGGAGATTCAGAGAAGGGACGCCACCGCACTGGAGTTTTAGAGAAGAACCGCTGTCGCTCTGGAGTTCTGGAGAAGGGTCGCCACCGCTCGGGAGATCTTGGGGATGGTCGCCGCTGCACTGGAGGTCCAGAAGAGGTTGAATTCGGCTCCAGAGATCTTGAGGCTCGCCACCACCCCAGAGATATAGAGAAGGGTCCCTACCCAGAGATCTTGATGGTCACCACTGCCTCGAAATTCCAGATTGATCGGCAGTGCCATTGGTGCTCAAATTGTATGTTATATGTGGCAACTTTGAAATTGTGCGCACACCTGCCAATAGGAGTAATCATCTTGTAATTGAGGGAATATTTATCGGAATTATATGTCCTGGAGACACAAATCCGCAGTGAATGGACACACATCCATTATACCTGACATTCAGAAGGAATTTCTAGTGCCAGTGATATTACCGAAAATCACACCCTGTTCTTCTTAAATCGACAGATGTTTACTGATAATTTGCACGATATGGCGTTTCCCAACGGTCAAATCCAGCGGTATCTCTACTGAAATAGTTCCACAAATGTAGTGCCGAATTCTCTGGAGACTGCGACGGTCGTCATGGCATAATCGAACAACATTGCACATTTAATGATACTCATCTGGAAAATATTTTCGCCGACTAAAAAGGACAGCTTACGGCCAGCTGGACTAGCTGAGACAAGATTAATGGTCTAGAAATCAGCTTCCCGGACGAAGCCACACACGACATTATCTAATGCGACGGCAACAAACACACTGCTCTAATTTATTACACCAGTGTCCAGCACGTAGATCGATGATAGCCTAATCGATATACTAAACGTGACAAATTACTATGTCTGAGCCATCAGTATGGTCCAAGAGGGAAGGGGAAGTGAGGAGCAGCTGAGATGCATTATGTACGCCATTAACCACTTCTGAACTTCCAGACTCGAGCCAGTATCTACCTATTGTGTTTTTTTTTCTAGCGTCGCTACTCGACCAGCTGAAAATGGAGACATGAGCTCTTGAACCAGTTGAAGATTGACACCGAAGATATTCGACCAGCTGACGATCGACGCAGATGCTATTGGACCAGCTGAAGATGGAGATGGAGGCTATTGGACCAGCTGAAGATGGAGACAGAGGCTATTGAACCAGCTGGAGATGGAGACAGAGGCTATTGGACCAGCTAAAGATGGAGACAGAGTCTATTGGACCACCTGAAGATGGATACAGAGGTTATGCAAACAGCTGAAATGTGAAACCTCGGTCACGCGCATATCAACTCCGTTCTCCACACGACAATCTACTGTGTGGGAAGAGGCACGGGAGACATGGCTTGGACTCGTGATAGCACGAGCTCGGACGGCGCTCACCACCAGCCGGCTCCGCCTGGGCGATATTTGTGCCGTAGTAGCAGCCACTGTGGAAGGAAATTGATACTCATCCCGTGGCGTGCCCCAGCTATGCCCTTCCGTGGAAGCCAGGCATCACCGGCCGTGTCGATCGCTGTCCGTCTACGTCAGGTGGACTGCCCATCCTGCCGTCCCTGTGGACACCGCCCTCGGTGGGTCGTCTATGTGGCGGCGAATCTGAGTGGTGGATCAGGAAGAGACGGCCGATGCGCTGCTCTGGATCCAGCTGGGGAATAACGCGATGGGAGATGGCGATGGGATAGTCGGTCGGGAACAGGCTGGCGTTGTGTCGGCTGTGTCAAGGGGGGGGGGACGTATGGACAGCCGTCAGGGATGGATGGCCGTTGTCAAGTCCCTCTGTGTGATTGCGCAGGAATGTGTGTGTGCAGGTGTGTAGGAGAGGTGTCTCGCTGTGTGACTGTGCAGGAATATTTGTGTGCAGGTGTGGAGGAGGGGTGTCTCGCTGTGAGACTTCGTAGGAGTGTTTGTGTGCAGGTATGTAGGAGGGGTGTTTCGCTGTGTACCTGCGCAGGAGTGTTTGTGTGCAGGTGTGTAGGAGGGGTGTCTCGCTGTGTACCTGTACAGGAGTGTTTGTGTGCAGGTGTGGAGGAGGGGTGTCTCGCTGCGTCCGCTGTGATGCCGTGAGCTCCGCCTCCACTATCAATTAGCCCTGACCACGGCGAGCCGTGTTTTGTGCCGACTCACAGCGGGGCCGCGGCGGTGCGAGGCAAAAACACACACACCACCCGCCGTGGCGGCTGGGTTCCACACGGCCATGGAAACAAGTTGCGTAATAACTCGCCATCACACTATTTAATTGGTCAACTGATATGCCTCGAAGCACGCGTGCATGACCCCGAGTCGTGGTTCTTTGCATGTAATCGGCATTCCGTTGACTTTTAGAACTGCCATGCACAGAGCTTGACAAGCAACACTTACTTCGACAAAGGATGCCGAAAATTTAACAAAAGCTAGCGAAGTTCGTGCTGATGCTGTTCCGTAGCGTACCACATCGAATGTCCACCGAAGGCATACACTCAAATGCATGATCTTAATCTGAAGAATGCTGGTAGGATGATATATATTTTCAACGATATATATTTTGTTTAATTGTCCTTAGGGTGCACTGGTCTCAGCCATAGCGGGATTCCCCTCTTCAATTTGAAGCTCTCCATGGGATTAGCATACAAAGTTCATGAAATATCGAGATAATGTGTGCTGAATGCAATGGTGTGTGTGGTGCAGAAACGCTTCAAGACCGAAAGTGGAAGAACTCAAAGAGCGTTACCACATATGTACATCACGTATATATCGTGCATGCCGTTGGGCGGTCCATTTGGCTGCTAGGTACCGTATTCACTGTGGTGCCATTTCTATTGATGCTGATGCTCCCCTGTTTACCACTGGCTCTGGAATGTTGTTGTTCCTCGATCTGACTTCTGTGATGTGGATAGTCATCCCAGTCTTGGCTTTTACATGAGCATGCGTCATTCAGCCATTCCAGTCACCCATCTGTTTGCCGACGAGGGTCATGGCCTCATCGTCTCACAAGATATGCACGCATACGTTCGTAGTCTGATCCAATCGCCGCAGCTTCCCACGCACATGGCGACTTACGGAAGGGAACTACCGCACTGGATGGGTGGATAATTATTCTGAAAACTCATCAGAGATAGGAGTCGCCTATGTCGCCATATTCTCGTGATGAAGGGCCGCTTTTCGTCCATGTCACGGCTTTGTTATGTAAGAGCTGCCCCGAAGAAGTGCAGCATGCTTGCAGGACCCGACTTTAGCTTGTTGTGCTCCAGGACGGCCAGTGCCTACTGTGTATAGCACTGTGTGTGCAGCACTGCATGCAACACTGTGTGCAGTGCTGTGCGCATTACTGTGTGCAGTAATGTGTGCATACTATGTGCTGTACTGATATGGAGCAATGTGTACAGTACTGTGTGCAAGCGCTTCATTTTGTTACGTCGCATGCACTCTGCACATCTCTGACTCGATGTGCAGAGACATCCCGGTTTACTTTTCTCATATGAATATGACATCAAAGGTCCAGGATTGCAAAAGGCAGAAACATTTAACTTTAATTCTACCCTTGCTGTATTTAATATCGATCGTCAATGAATTGTTGTGCAGCGTCAAGGTGAGATGCGATCGTGTTTTTTTTTATTGGGAACTAAACCTACTGCACATGCTCATATTTTGCAAGTTTTCATCACACTATTTCTCCTGAAGCACTTGTAACTTTGCTTGAAGGCTCTACACTGGCTGACTCGCTACCGTACGGCAGGCCCCGGTGTGCCACCTCATGACATTCATGCGACGCCCAGTGATATTTACGTCTCTAGTGGTCGCCAGGAGGGGTGTCGTTGAGATCGACTCACGAGATCTCTCCCAGTAACGGTGTTCTGCTGGATTAGGTGCCTGCGGCACGAGGTGCACGTGGTTCGCCTCCTGTCGTCGCTCGTCCAGCCGTCTAATGATGGTTTGATGAGCTGGTGTGGCCTAATGCATTCAGTTGATCTCGAGGGACCAGAAATGCAATCACTAACAATTATGGGGGAGTTAGGGGCTCATCGACTGCTGTGTCATGCAGCCAGTATATATCATTGTCAACGAAGTAACATTTTTACAATTACAGAGTTGCACGTGGCGCTAGACACACGATATTCATAGTGTATCTTATTTGGTTTGATTTCGCAGCAATATTTGCCTTGAGAAGATATCGCAATTTAACTTCTAGATAATGTGCTAAATTTAACTCCCTTGACACTCACGTTCTTCGCGCTACCTCAAGCAACATAAGGAACATTGGTAGTAGCCTTCAATCCCAGGCGGCCGTGGAGTAATTTCCGATCTAGGCTCTCTTACATGCAGGGAACAGATTCCCAAAAGATGTCTTACAGGCAGGAACAGGCCGTCTGAAGACCGCCAATACACCGTAGACAAGCCATCAACTAACAGGAAACAGACCGCCAATACATCGTGAACAAGCTATCAATTCACGGGAAACGGACCGCCAACGGACAGTCAGCACACTAACAACAACCAGAAAACAGACCACCAACGAACAGTCAACAAGCCAACAACAGTCAGAGAGCAGACCACCAACGGACAGCCAACACAGCAACAACAGCCATAAAACAGACCACCAACGGACAGGAAGTAGGCCGCCAATGAGCCGTCAACATACCACCAACAGATCGTTACCGTACGCTACCGTCATACACCTGCTGCTTGCTCACAAACAGTTTTCGCGATGTTTAAAGTCGCGGCCCAAGAGACACAGCAGGGAAAACAAACCGAACAACTAGACAAACACACAGCCACAATGCGCCCGTTTGGCTAACGACTGCAGTCAGACATTGCGTCGCTGCGCCGCCGCCAGGTACGTCCGGGAACAGAAACAGCGAGGGGAGAGAGAGAGAGAGAGAGAGAGAGAGAGAGAGAGAGAGAGAGAGAGAGAGAGAGAGAGAGAGAGAGAGAGAGAGAGAGAGAGAGAGAGAGAGAGAGAGAGAGAGAAGGGGGGGGGGCAGGGAGAGAGTGAAAAAGAGAGCGGGAAAGAGAGTGGGCAGGGAGAGAGTGAGAGGTTATCAAGACATAGGCCGACTGCCTGCACTATCGTTCGACTGTGCCATCACGAACTTCGCAGGTTCCTCGAGTTTAATTCGAGTCATCCGTGGTCGAAGAACTGCTTGTGTCAGCTTCAACCGTCCCCGTAAAACTTGTTGCATCGTTCAATAAGCGCATACTATGAGCACATCGCAACGACTGGCATCTCAGTAAGAAAATGAAGTGGCCACAACGTTTGGCGATGACAAAGCATGCAAAGTTCAGGCTGCCGCAGCCGTGCCGGTGTCAGCTGTTGGGCAGCGCAGTGGTTTTCTGTCGCATCGGCCCACAGTGTAGTGGCTCTGCTGGATGTACCGTGGTGGCTGGTGCATCAACTGTTGGATCAGCTGTTAGTAACTGAATGTGGTGGTTCAACCGTCGAGTGCCTACGCCAGTGGTGGCCGAGCCGAATATATTCTCGACAATTGCACCTCGCGGTGACCAGGTCAATTTTTGGATAATGTTTTAGCTGCTTCAGCCCTTCCCTTCCGCAGTCGACGGGGGTCGGCCACCCCGTCGTCTGTGCCATTGGCCACATGCTGTCCTCCCAGATGATGTTGTGACATCCACAGGTGACATCGGCCGCAGGTGCCAGCGTGACTATTACGAGGGGAAGCGTGACAGCTACAGATGGACGGCTGACTTCTACGGGTGACAGCTACAGATGGACGGGTGACTGCTACAGGTGGAAGTGTGGCAGCTACAGATGGCGGGGTGACTGCATCAGGTGCCAGCGTGACTGCTACAGATCAGGAGTGACAAATGTAAGGACCTTGGTCAGGATCAGCGGGCATTTTGACCGATCTTGGGATGTATGCCTAATATATGTCTTTCAACCGGTCTTTCAATTGACTTCATTTTTCTTAAATCAATGCAAACTGTATGAAAAAAAACCTAATCCTTTAAATCGCCATGCATCGTGTGAGGGACATTTCAACATTCCAGCCCGCAAGTTTGTCATACACATTGAACAAGCTGATGATAATCCATGGGTATTTCAAATGTTTTTGGCATGCTAATTGCTCAAAACAACAGACTGTCAATGATAGCTCAAACATATCCATGATATACAGCTTTCAAAAGTAAGACTTGCAGCTGCAATGAAGCCAAAAAAAGAAAGTCAGTTGGTTTCACCAGATATTAGACCGTAGAATATGGCTGACACCAAGATAAAATGCAAATAAAATATACATGGCATCAGACTAGCATTGTAGCACATTGTATTCCGATGATGTAGCACATTGTATTCCGATGATGTAGCACATTGTATTCCGATGATGTATCACATTGTATTCCGATGATGTAGCACATTGTATTCCGATGATGTACAAATATCATTGCTTCTTGTGCATGGCTGTATAAGCAAATGTACATCACTTTCTTTAAATTTGTTTAATGACAATGCAAGATAAAAAACAAGCATTCTCTACAGAAGGCATTATTTTTATATTGGCAGGCTTCTATAGTTACAGCAAAATTCCCAAAATATGCATCTCTTAAGATACACAGCTTAATTAATACTAGCCTTCCCAACCCAAAGAAAACAAAATGGACAACAGTAAAATTGCCACCATGGACGAGGTTTGATTCATTCACCTTCGACTAATCTGTAACATGCTGCACACCACATCCAAGATGGTCGGCATTCTACTACTAGATCAACAATTCGAAACTCAATATTGTTCATTCTTCAAAATTCGCATTACATCCTCTACAATACAATTTATACTGCATGGTCAGACTGCCTGCCGTACACCGGTTGCTTCGCCGTTTTCGTCTCCATACTACACTCCTTGATATTAAGATAATTTAGTGTTAACTATAAAGTACCGAACATAAAAAATAACACACTGATTCATCAGTGAACACATTCACAGCAAACCAGCCTTGGAACAGCATCATACATGGGAAAAATTGATGAAAATCAAAACCCAACAACATAAATACCTCACATATATTACTGCCACCACCATTCAAGGTTTACTTAAAGACTTGAGTTCCCGAAAGTAAATAGTAAATATTGGAACGCTTCTTCTTTTTGGCCAATTTAATTTAAAACAATAGGCACAGCGAGGTAATATGATTCAATGCAAGCGTATTTGTCCCATGCAATTCAGGAAAGTTTATTTAAAGTACGCCAGTCTGAAAATGTTTCACTAATATAGGCCTCAATGATTGAATTTTTCATATTCGGGTCGGCATCGTTTCACAGACCACTTCTTGCTTGCTGGACCTTCTGTCACTTGGAAATTCTGAACCTGTGCCAACCCAATTCCTTCCAGGATGTCCAGGATGTTATTAGTGCGCCATTAACGCCCATTCCTTCCAGGATGTCCAGGATGTGATTAGTGCGCCATTAACGCCCATTCCTTCCAGGATGTCCAGGATGTGATTAGTGCGCCATTAACGCCCGAACAATAACAAGCTCCTCTAAAGCTTCGACGTTGATTTATGATATAAATCAGTATGTGACGTCATGTGATAAAAGGACAGGAAAGGTAATTCCACAAAGTTGAATGCAGCTTGCCAGAATGGTGTGTGAAAAATATACATTAACTCAAACCACACCTAAGTAACTTAAAGTTATCCACAAGTAACCACATCCCACAGAAAAACTCTCCATAGGATTCACCGTATATTATTATAGTACGTCACCACTCACCGGCCGATGGTCGCATTCTTGTAGCTGTGTGTACTGTTGTTTATACTGAATTGTTTGTTTGTATGTCACCTCCTTTTGAGCCATCCTTGCTTAATGATCATGATGCGTTTCCAGCGTTGGCTGGGCTTAGTATCTGGTGTTTTTTTTCGACTTCATTGCTTTACATGGTAATTATTAATCGTCTAGCCATTAATGCATTGGTTTGGCCAGGCACTTCATAGTTGCAACGAAATAAGTCCTATAATCAGAGTGCAGGCTGAAGACTAACGCCACGCAGGAATCAATAGTAAGGCAGGACATTTCGGTATCCATTGCAATTGATCGTGTAGTAAATGCACAACATGCGTAATATTTTGCTGCTTCTGTACTATTGTGTGGGTCTCTTTAGCTATTCTAAGAAGTATCAATTTCTGATGTCTCGCCATCCGGTGTCCTATATTTCTGATATGGTAAAATACATCTGTGTCCATTCCTCATGTACCTAGTTACGTGCCTGAAAAATAGTTAAAATATGCATTAATGTGCAAGACATAGATAATAAGAAGAAGGTATTTTATCACACATGTAGACAAAAATATGTCTGGAATTAATTAGCTCCCGTTGTAGATCATAGATGCATTGCTTTTAGAGTAGAATACCATGACGTTTGAAGGCTGAATAATATTACAGTTTGGATGTCAGAATCTGGCAGTGGTTTGGTGTGTTTATTAAATACATGATGCAGCATTGCACAGATGATTGAATACTGAATGATTCAAAGATTGGTACCTTGGCTCTACGTATCTCGTCTGAATTGTGTTGCTTCCTTGATTGAGGACTGGAAGTAATAGGCCAAGAACCAGTGTGTTTTCAAAATTATTTCGTAAACATCATGTTTTGTCATCAATGCCTGTCAATTGAAAAGGGAAGTCTTGATAAGAGGTAAATTTGTAATCAACTGTCTGGGAGTGAAAGAGGCCTTCCAAAGTGGTGCGAAATGCCTGTATTACCTTAATAAAAAACTATGGTTCCATTTTATGTGCAAAAAACCAAACGTGTTTTAAAATACTGATCTTTCCACCGGGTCCATTTGATCGGGCCTCAAGCGGGCTTGGTCCCATCAGACGGGTCGGTCCTGGCCTTTGGTCCCAATTTGTTTGGGGTATTTGTCACCTCTGCTACAGATATCAGCGTGACTGCTACAGGTGGCAGAGTGACAGCTACAGATGGCGGGGTGGCAGCTGCAGATATCAGCGTGAATGCATTAGGTAGCAGGGTGGGTGCTACAAATGGCGGGGTGACTGGTACAGATGGCGAGAAGCCAACTGAAGGCGGGACACAGCGTCAGTTTGGCTGTTCTCTTCCAACTGGTTCAGCTGTACGCCAGGGTGGCAACCACAAATGATTCCAGCTGGTTCAGTTGGAGCTGCGAGGTATGTCGAATGTATTTGTATCGGGCTATATTAAACAGAGCAGCCACCGCATGCACGTGCCTCTGAGCTGCTGATACATTTGGCGGGCATCTGAGCTGCTGCTACATTTCGCGAACATCTGAGCTGCTGCTACATTTGGCGGGCCTCTGAGCTGCTGCTACATTTGACGAGCCTCTGAGCCGCTGCTACATTTGGCGGACCGCTGAGCTGTTGCTACATGTGGCGGGCCCATGAGCCACTGTGGAGCGGGGAAAGCTGCCGAGTTGCTTACTCATGACGACACGTTGGGACATCCACACTCGTGTCTACCTCGTCATCACATCCATGATTTGCATCTCATTTGAACACAATCCAAACATAAAATGCCGTGAATTATGAGAAAGACGAAGAGCAGCGGAGCGACCGTAATGTATGACATTTCATCCAAACCATTGACAGAGCAGCAAGACCAGAGAAGAATCCCGACGTGTCCTCCGGTCGTACCAACACCCCAACCGGGAGAAAATAACTGCGTCGGTTTCCTTCCAACTCGCCTGCCTTCGCGTCGCCCACAGTGGCAATATAGGGTGGGCACTAAGCGACTAGTACTTGTCGCGCATTCAATTTATATGCAAAGCGGGCGCAGCCTCAAAGGGTTGTATTGAGTCCGGCACCTGGGACAATCCCGGAGGTGGTTACTTCGATGTTGATGGTGCGTGCCAACGCTTCGAGCCAGCGGAGAAGAGACGGTCGGTGACGTGAGCCTGTGGGAACTTGCTGGCGTTCGTGCAGGTCACCAGTTTGGTTCGCGGTGCTGCGCCCACCTACAATTGCCGACCGCTCTAAGCAGCATGATCGCTTCCTTCACTACCCGCTGAAGGCTCTCTCTCGCTGAAGGCTCTGAAGGTGTTATTTTGAACACAAAATTGGGGGCATCAGAACAGACCAAAGAAGCCAGGAAGAAGGCACTAAGAATGCTTGGGGAAATAAATAGGAATGTATCATACAAAAGTGAGGAAGTCATCAGGAAGCTTTATTGTGCATATGTCTGGCCACATCTGGAATATCGTGTCCAAGCTTGGTCCCCTAGTTATGAAAAAGATTGTTGGCTTTTAGAGAGAGTACAAAAGAGGGCAACAAAAATGGTGAATGGTTTGGGCAACCTGGCATATGAGGAAAGGTTGAAGAAATTGAATATGTTTTCACTTAGATATAGAAGGCTGAGAGGAGATCTCATCGAGGTCTTTAAATTTGTTCATGGTCAGGAACAGGGTTATCTCAGGGAACTGTTTGAATTTAACAGAAATGATGCAATTAGAGGTCATCAATTCAAAATTAAAGTTAATCACAGCAGGACAAGGTTAAGACAGTCCTTCTTCACCAACAGGGTAGTAGAACACTGGAACCAGCTGCCAGAAACCATTGTCAGTAGCAACACACTGAACATCTTTAAGAACAGCATAGACAATCATTATAAGAATAGGGGGCTTGTTTTTCTGTATTCCAGGGAGAGTTGATCAACACATTTGGTGGACAACTGGTTCAGTGTACAGAGTGCAACCGAGAAGGGCCCTTGTGGCTCATAGTTGTACTGATCTTGTATGTCTTTATGTCTCAGCTCACGTGGCGGCCGCTATTAACTATTCATGATGACAACGCAAACATTGCATTTTTGTTTTCGAATTTACATACCATTTTTTAACGTGAAGATACATGGCGGACGATGTTGCGCCGCAACGGTACAATATCAGTAAGTTGGCACCGTTTTCGAGAAAATCCGGTATTTTCCTCACTCAAATTGAGTGACGCTCAGCAGCAGAGGGTGGCACGTGACGGCTTTTTCCGCGGTTCACAATGGTGCTGAAAAACCTGTAGCGGGCAACGAAATAAGGTTGAGTCCTGCGCGAAAACCCCGGGCCACGCGGTCAGTGGGAGCTTCCTGTGTAGGCTCTCCAGAAGACAAGCTTACTTATCGATTAATTACACATCTCGGCGCCAGGGACTGTTGGCATCTCGGCGCCAGGGGCTGCTGGCATCTCGGCGCCAGGAACTACCGGCATCTCGGCGCCAGGGACTGTTGGCATCTCGGCGCCAGGGACTGTTGGCATCTCTGTAATGGGAACTACTGGCATATCGGTACCAGGTACATACTACTGGCATCTCTTAGTTCCCTGTAATTGCAAACTTTTGGGTTGGTGCGAATAGCTGATATATTCCTGTCCAGGCACACCTGGGGTAATCCGATGGTAGGGCGATAGACCAGCTCATTTTTTTCCAGAGGAAGGTATGACATCTACCGCTCCAGGAAGTGACACAGTAGGTTAAGTACGGATAATTACTGATTCAGCCGGTCTAATAGAATTGTCGATATGGCTTCTGCCAAAGTATTACTGATTTCCTCCAGTTCTGGGGGCTTTAATCCAACCAAACCGTGATGATAACTAACATAATGCGGTCCCAAGCCGTCACTATTCTTCGCCCGCAACCAATCAGAGTGAGATATCGCTATATGACCCAAATCAGCTGAGGCGTGGCAAAATCAATAATCACCAATAACCACCAATACGGTCCAAAGGAGCGACTGGCATGCCCGAGACCAGTGACGTGGCCTGTGGCTGTGTCAAGCTGACTGATATACCTGGAACAGTGTATTCAAGATTGGTAAACAGTATGTTAGTGACTGGTGCACAGCATGACAGTGATTGCTGTGTCTAGGACTGTGCATTGATGACCAGTGCGCATAATGACGGTGACTGGCACACGGTATGGCGATAACTGGTGTCTAGGGCAGCACATTCATGACTGGCACACGTTATGGCGATGACTGGTATATCTAGGGCAGCGCATTTATGACTGACACACCGTAGGGAGGTGGCTGGTATGTCTAGGGCAGCGCATTGATGACTGGTATGTAGCATGGAGGTGACTGGAGCACAGCATAGCGGTGACTGGTGCACAGTGTAGCGCACAGTGTACGCAGTGTGGTGACTGGCGCATCTAAGGGCACATCTGGGGTAGTGTGGTGACTAGTAAATGTAGGGTACATCCGAGATATTGTGCTGTCTGGTGCATTTAACGTAATCCGAGGCAATGCGGTGACTTGTCCAATGGTCGTCACGCTTCACTGACAAAGGGGCGCCCTCTGTCCTGAGAGCTGGATCTGGTGGCGGAAATTCCCTACCTTCCCCCTCTACTCCCTATCGGGCGTATACCTCACTCGACGTCGATGGGGAAACTGGGGGGGAGGATTTTCGTCCGATGACATGCAGTATTAACAAGCTCAGAAACTCCAGCACGCATGTGATCACCGGTGTTGTTTTGCATCATTCTTTTGGATGGGTTTGTGCCCCTTCAAGGTTGAATTGTGTCCTTCCAAGCCATGTGACAGCCCAATGTTGAGTCGGGAAACTATGCACCCTCCTCTCTCCCACCCACATTCCTTACCTTACCTACATTCCTACCCCACCCAGCTCGACACTTTTCTCGTGTAGCGCAAGCAATATCTTCCAAGACCTTGAATCAGCCACAGTTTTCTTCAATGAACTTGATGTGCCCCCCCCCCCCTGCATCCATGGTTTTCATAAAACGATACCCTGCATGTGACAAACCTCACATGCAACATGGATATCCAGGTGATATTTCACCACTAAGCTGCACATACCACTGTCCCCTGAGGTGTGTTACTTGTGTGTTGCTGCTGTGTTACTTGTGTGTTGCTGCTGTGCAAATTAGAAAGCAACACGCCTCCGGTGAACACACCACCGTTGGAGATGCCAGTGCAACATTTGCCGTGACTCTAGATTTATCTGTTCAGTGATGTTACACATGTGTATCATTGTCCGAAATATAGAACGGAAGCAGCTGTAACCCCAGTCGGAGCGGTGACAACATTCCGATGAGCGTCCGTGGAATGTCTAACGTCCCGAGCCAACCCACCGTGGATTTGGCCACGAGACAGCCGGAAGTGTGAGAGGAGCCCACATGTCAGCTGCTGCTGGTAGGGCCGTGACGAGAGGCGTTTTGGGAGTGACGGTTTGGGTGGAATTTACTTCGCTCGCTGCAACATGGACACAACTAGGTTGAAAATCCGGCCGTGGCTGGCGTGTCGTGGGGAGTGATTTTTAAAGGCGTGCCAGACCATACAGGTCATTTTCCGCGCCATTAAAGCGATTGGCGTGCCACCTGGGTGTGTCCTATATCCGAAGCGGAGTCGGAGATAACACTACGTCGCTGCCCTGTTCGTGGCGGCGACCAGTAGCGATCGCCTGTGAACGTCGCTCCTTTTGATTGGCAGCTCACGAACGCTACCAAAACTGTTGTTTTGTCCGGGTCGGGAGACCGTGCAGCACGCAATCCAGCTAAACCAAATCCAATTACTGTTTATCGGAAATATCGTCCAAACTGCGCCGGCAGCGCGGTGTACGGATACGCTTTAGTGCTCTAGGTGCACACAGTGTAGCAAAAGTTGGCAGTAAAGTCACGTCAACGAACGGACAAACAGGTCATAAACATAACCAAAGCCGGCTCTCGAACACACCATGTCATAAAAAGACGTGATAAATCCGTCAAATAGTTCAATTGTTATCGGATATGGGCTTTATGCCGGTGACGACCTGTAAGTGCTTTTCGGTACATAATGCACTGATATGGCGACAGGATTAATAGCAGGCTGGATTGTGTGGAATCAACATTGACAGCGCACATAGATAAATAATGGTTGGCCACCCAAGGGATTTGGAACTCATCCATGACGACAGTACTGCACCACCTAGCGTGCAAGTTCTATTTGTCCAACCACTTCACATGCTGTGATTATATATACAATCAACCTTATGCTCATAATATTTCAGATATATGAATACAAAATACAATCAGAATGACTATGATCCAGGGTCGAAAATTTCGACCCTGGGTCATTATCAACAGCAACTAGCTGCTGAGCATCCAAGGTCTGAATGATCCAGGGTCGAAATATATCCAGTCATTTTGTTCCGGATCTGCATTCTGCATTCCGGATCTGCATCTGAAATATCGTGAGCATAAGGTTAATTTTATATATAATCATAACTTTGAACATGTTCAAAACAGCGGTAAACCTCATCAAGACATCACATGTTCTGACTTCGGTATTGCAATAATGGAGCTGAACACACCTCCCCGTCCAAACAAATCTGAAATTGGTTCGGAATGTTCAAGCAGCGAAGTTGATCACCTAAAAGTACATCCATGTTTCTACTCCTGCAGCCAGATGATGGTATTTTTTGGAAAGCTGGTGGGAACGATACCGATGAACTCATCCATACAATCCGACGCTCACGAATGATCCCTGGAAGGTCACAGCAATTCATGAAGCACGAGAACAAAACACGTTAGGTGGAAATGTATCCAGTCCATGTGCACTGTACGCCAGTCGTATGCAATGCTGTGACATTGCCAGCCGCTATCTCAATGGCGATTCACAGTGCATGTATTTCTCCTTTGCTATTGTTGGTGCTTAATATTGATACTCTGACTATGGTCGTCGTGATGTTTGTTAGATGGAATAGTACGCCGAGGAGCTGCTTTTCCAGCTGTGGTCAAATGACTTGCCCTATGAATTATTATTGGGTTTTTTTCGTATCACTGTCGTCGTTTTTGGTGGTGTAGTGTTGATATTCGTATTGTCTGTGCACTCAAATTTGTTCCTGGTCGACTATGGTTTTCCATGGGTCTTTGAATATTGTCTGCCGATAATTGCGCATTATACACTGTGCGATTATGAATTGTGCCTGCATGCTTTATTAAATAGTGCCTTAATGCAAGTGATGTTCACAACTTCTCACATCAAAAAATGAAACTTGAATTCAATTAAACGGCGGATTTTGTATTTTTGAAGCAATTTAGTCCGAATGCTTGCTGGGGTGCCTTTATGAACCAGGGTCCTATTGGTAAGAAGAGCTTGTTGCGTGAACTCTGGCACCACCACCCAATCCATGAATTCCAGTTCAACGGCACAATTTCGACCGAAGGTTTAACGTGCCGTCAATGCACCGATACGGCCGCCACTTCAGCTTGTCCCCTTCCTCATTGGGCCAGTTGCCAACTGAACCTCCCAGCCGGGGGCTAAATGCAAGCGCGTGAAGCGACTCGAACCCCGTCTTGCCGGGATGGGGAGACCAGTGCAGGCCAGCGCTCTAACCAGTTGCGCTACCTTGCCTTTTTCACATTTTGTTGGCTGGAAACCCAACATTAACAATTATTGCTTGAGAAGTGTTGAGCAAAGGTATAGGTATCAAAATGCCTGGAGTTCTGGTCAGGCATACCATGAAAAGGCCAGCATTAAAACATCTTGACTTCTTCCCATAACCAAATGTTAGGTATATGCCCAGAGTAAGTTATTTTGTAAATCATTCGTCTTCGTTTTGTTTTGTATTTGATCGGCTTTATGCTTCACATTGGAAATATTACAGGTAATAATGAAACATGGAAATATCGGTTCCAACATCTCTCAATATTTTCAGATTATTCAACCATTTCCAGTTTATTAAAGCACATGCACAGTATCTCGAAGTGTGTATGTGTGTGTATCATGTACTCCGAAAGTTCATAGCTAAATCTGAAAACGTTTTGCCGCACCGAAAATTCAAACTAGATATTGCGCTTCAGAGCCTTTTATTCCAAGCAACGGGAAATGTGCTGGCTGAGGTCACATCTACATAGGCTCTCAATGGCCTAACTTACGGGGTTGCCTTGGAGCAGCTACCGTCTCTCAGATGCTGAAGCAGTATTTGAGTTTGAGAATGTTTCCGGAGAGTAGTCTGCCCTCGCTTGGGCGGTGATTGCGGTGTAGCAGTCATGGCGATTGTCGCACAAACGTCGTGGAAAGGACGGATATTAGTACGTCTATATGCAGGGTGGGAATTAAGGCACTTCTTAAGAGATTTCATCTCTGAAAACATTTTTGCACTCCGGGCTCATACTGGATAGGATGGGCTTCACATGCACTCCGACACAAATGTGGGAAAAAAAGATATCACTAAAAACAAACACAGAACGACACCCCAAAAAAAACGCTGTTTATTCCACTTACGGTCACCACTCAAACTAATCACTTTTTGTAGCAGTCAGCAGCCGGACCACAGCTTCACACACTCCATCCATCTCAACCACCGGAATTGCCGACAACAACGCGCCTTGCAAGAGGATGCGCATGCGCACTGAGAACACTGTTCTCCGGCTCTGGAGCCGCGTCTCGGAATACTTGTGTTCCTGCCACCCTATAGTGGGAAACTTTGACAGTTTTAAGAGACGTCTTCGGAGTCCCGGAGGCCACCGATCAGAATTGGCTGCGTTAGCGTTTTCTGTTCTGAAATATGTCTGTCAACCAATCAATGCAAGGTATTTTGTATATGATGTCATAACCATTAGCAACTTTGAACACATGGTTAACAGTGTCCACACAAGTTAACAGCAAATACAAGACCTTGACTGATCCTTTACTTTGATCACATCCAACTGTGGCGTGTGCGGTAGCAGAGTTGCGTTCGTATTACGTGGGAAATTGGCTGCATAGGTAGGTATGCGCTCTGAGCTGAGGGTGAAGTGGGAAGTATTTTTGTTTGCTTTTCATATGGCTAGCCTTGTACTGAGACCAACAGTGAAAGGAAAACGCATTTCTCCTGTGAGTTATAAGAAACGAAACAGTGCTGATTATTACGGGTCACTGCCGGGCGGTGCCATCCATTGTTCACTTCTTTGTTCGTATGTTTTGGCATTTGATTTCACCAAAAATGAGAATGATATTACTTATGCTTATTATGTAGGTACTGATTTAGATTTTTCCGGTCAGTTACTGGCAAACAGATTCCATGCATAAAAATAATGTCCATGAAAATGTACTCCGGAAGAAATCGGTATGCACTCCGACTCCCAACCCGGAAAGTAAGTTTCCTACTCTGTATATATGGCAATAAATGTAATTATCATGCTGGCTGCACCACGTATGCACAAGCTGCCCCTGCATGTGATGGGTGACCGAAACTTGACATGGGTCCGAAACAAGGCGGTGACCATGGTGCGACTGAAGCGCTCACGTGATACGCGTCTAACAGAATGCTTTGCCGAACTTACGTGTGACATCGCATTGTTCATGACAACAATTTCCAGCATGCTACTGCTACATGTTACTGACATGTAGGCTGCACTGCAAGCATATCAGTACCTGGGCATTGCAGACATAATATTCAGGGAAGTACCCGCACGAATACCCAACTCCTGAATTATGCTTATAATATATGCGGCCAACGACAGGGTAACGACAATTTGAGCTTTGTATGGCCACAGTAATCACACTATTCACCAACATCCCCCATGGTGCCTACCTGCCCAAAGTGATCCATTCTACTGCAGTGCCAGTGAGACACCCGACCGCCTTCTTCAGTCACACACTACAACGTCACTTCACACAGAGCGACCACCAGTGCACACCCCTCTCTTCACGCTCCCTGGCTCTCAGTCTGTCCACAACCATCGCACAGTCTTACGCACCTCACCCCGCCGCACCGGAAGCCCGACTGCCGGTCGAGTCTCCTTGCGGAGCGTTCACCGCGCGGCGGTAGACCGGCAGATACTGAACGCTGATTGGTGGAGCGCCCTCTCTGGGCGGCGGTGGCTGCCGATCGCTGCCACCGCGATCGGCCGGTTTTCTGTCCTGTTATTGCTCGTTTTAGTTTGCCGTTTCATAAGTTTGCTCTGCGACAACAATCAGCGTCGCGACTCGTTTTGGCCAGACATTTTCTGGTGCACATCGCGTCCAAAGCCGACGGTATCCAACACGACGTGAAGAGTGTGTCAACTCGAGCGCGTTCTGCCGTGAGCTAGATAGGCAACAGTAGGCATCCAAAGCCGACGGTATCCAACACGACGTGAAGAGTGTGTCAACTCGAGCGCGTTCTGCTGTGAGCTAGATAGGCAACAGTAGCGGTCATAACAAACCCACTCTAGATTTCGAATGGCATTTAAAGGAGCTTTGGGCATGGGAGCAGCTCAGGAAATTATGCGCTTTGCCCATACCAACATTAATATGAGAATCAATATAATTTTGGATGGGTCTGATGATGTCTAGTAATTAACCAAAATATACATCAAACTTGTATTGTCTTTGGTATGCTGGTTATGGGTGCAAGTGCTGCAATGTACATACAGTAGATACATGTCATGATATGGCTGCCGACGTGATGTGCATCAATACGGTAAATAGTCATACTATGGCTGTCGAGTTGTAATTACACGTCATGCTATGGCTGTCGACGTGATGTGCATCACATACGGTAAATACATGTCATGCTATGGCTGCCGACGTGATGTGCATCACGTTCAGTAATTACACGTCATGCTATGGCTGCCGACGTGATGTGCATCACATACGGTAAATACACGTCATGCTATGGCTGCCGACGTGATGTGTATCACGTTCAGTAAACACATGTCATGCTATGGCTGTCGACTTGATGTGCATCACACCCATATGTGGCAAGAACGCCAAAACCAACAGATATTCGTGAGTTGTGGCACATTTTCTACGTTCTTTCTGTTCAGGAGTGACCTATTTATATAACGGTGATATGCAAATATAGCTTTGACATGCCGCTACACTCACGGACCACGTGGTGACGCGCCAATGTGCGTGCAAATATGTGGTGCTATCTGTGTCGTAGGTGAAGTTTCCTATCTCCTTCTGGAGCTCGTGCGCCGGCAATGTTCGCTCCAGCACCCACCACCACCAGTAGTTTCAGATTTTAACACGGTGCACTATTGGGCAGCCACAGATGTCCTTTCAGGTAACCAAATTTAACACTATTAGCCTCCAATATTAGTTCTCAAAGCTGTTTGTGCGCCGTGCTGCTTCACAGTCTCTGGACACCATCTAGTTCCTTTCAGGATTTCCCGAAAATTCACGTCCTGATTTCAAGTACATATTCTTATATACCTGTCAAAGGTATCGTACAAAATAGGAAGGGAGATAAGGGTTTCGCTCATTTTTTTTAGTTCAGGACCTACCTCATGGTCTGCCAAATATCAAATATAGAAGGAAAGGTGTAAATATTGTATCCGGTTCGGATGATGTTTAAACGATTCCAGTATAATTGCAACTGACATCGGCAAATTGTTTGCCAATTGAAACTTAGCGTCATATTATTTTACCATGGTAGTATTCGGTAAATGCATTTATAATGGGCATTTGTTTCTTCTCAGGGGATAGAGGGACCGGTGGGACGCATCCCACCCACTTTTGGGGTGGGTGGGGACATGATGCATTCGTGGGTGAGACTTCGGCGCATGGGCACATCGACCCTTCACGCTGAAAACGCGGAAGAGCTCAATTTGAGAGATTTCTGACTGCAGGTCATAGTTTCTGAGTGTCTGGAAGGCCCAAGCTTTGGGAACCTTCCAGGGGTGTGGGGCCTTGATCAATAGCGCACCGGCGTATTTTAGCCGGCAATTTGGCGTCACATCTAAGCTTCGAGGCAGCCGCTCGACGCCATCAGTATTTATTTCTTCTACATTAATCGTTCGTGCATAACGGTGCTCTCGTTATAAGCTAATGATGATCCCTGCAACTTCTTCTGATCTCTCAAGTTCTGAAGATTGCAGTGCAGTGAGTGATATTTTGTGTTCCTTGCAGATTGCATTGCAGTCTCTAGCCAAGCGGAGCAGCCTAACAATAAAGGCGTAGTTCAAAGGAGCACCGAATGTAACTCTCATCACGGAGATATATGGCTAGGCTAAAGGTATTTTGTGGCATATGACGTGAATCAGAAGCGGATTTCACTGGAACCAACACCACTTGTCAGCATAACGCCACTGGAACCGACACCAACTGCTAAGATAACGGTATTTGCAGTCGTCGGGTCGAGAGTGGGGTCAAGTCCAACCCTCCGAAGATCTCAGGTTCGTCGAAGAAGATCAGTCGGCCATATTCCCGTGATAATGTATAGCCCTGTTTCCTCTCACTCCCGAAAATGCTCCTTCGTATCAGCTATGACATCATATGTCATGCGAAATGTCTCAAGGTGATCGAAATAATTTGAATGACCATCAATGACGGCATTATCGGTGGTTTGAAATAGGTGCCAAGCGACGTTTCTGTTCTTGCGGACAAAAGAAGTCTACATGCAATGCAAGGGTCCGATGAATCAACTGCAGGTCATTTTAGGTAAAACTAGCTCGCATGATGTAAGCGTAACTTGTCAAAGTTAGCTATCGTCGTCAAGTTTGTATGCCGTATGATGATTGGTTGGTTATTGGTTTTTACGACACGTCGACCGTTGAGTCATATAGCGTCGCCAATCTCTCACGCCGATTGGTCGCGGGCGAAGAGTAGCGACAGGTGAGACTCGAACCCACAACCTTTCGATTGTGAGACGAGCATCTTACACCTAGACCACTCGTCCCCCCGTATGATGGTTAAATACCCAGTTAAGCCAACTGGATGATGCGACTGAATGTTATTGTGGACAACTGAAATGTTATTATAGACGACTGAACTGTATTGCGTGCGACTGACGTACTAACTATAGGAAGGCATGTTGCTGGCTAGCCGTTACATCAGCTGTTACTATTGCCAAGACTGAAGAGAAAGTGAACTGTGTCTAGAAGCATATCATGTCGGATGTCTTTGCGTTACCAGTGTCTTCACCAAGCAGAGCATATTGTTGGAGTCTAAATCAGGGTTTCGTTTGAAGCATTAGACGGTGGGAAAAGTACACATCGGACACCTATGCAGCAAGGCAATAGGACAGACATTATTGAATAGTTCCATGTTTACAACAAGGGATGCCATTCCCGTCCGCCTTCTCCATATAATCGACCATATTGGGCCAGCTTCCAGTGTCTTAGCCTCTTAGCCGGCGGTAAATGCAACCACGGTTAGCGACCCGAGCCGTCTTTCCAGAACGTGCCGGCGGTATGCCAAATGAGCTGTCGTGGCAGCATGACGTAATAATTTGGCCGGTGCTGGCAAAATAACGTGAGCGTGTATCACGCAATTTACCAGGATGTACATTAGTCTGCTACGATTGATACCTTCTATTAGTAAACGCCCAAGAGCGAGAGAGGGAGACATAGACAGGGACAGAGACAGAGACAGAGACAGAGATATAGACAGAGACAGAGACAGAGACAGAGACAGAGACAGAGACAGAGACAGAGACAAGGACAGAGCCAGGGGGAAGGAGGAAACTTGGACACCGCAAGCACACCAGCCCGGAAGCCATGCGCATATTTACTAATGATGCTATCGTAAATACGCAAACGACGCAAATTATCACCATAATGCAAGTGAGTCACATTTGCTCCTGACCCCAGAGCTCAGCATGGGTTAATTAATAGATCCATCGCGAAGTCCGATTTTGCATGCTCTTACATTCAGTGCCATTAACGCAGCTGTCTGTGGTGTATTCCTCACATAATTCCAACCAATATTAAATTAAGAACTGCGTGGCGGTACCTATCCGACCAGCCTCTCCGCCACTTGCGACCATGCATAGGCGTCGTTCAGCACATGCCATTAGGTGTTTCCGCCACCGACGTGTGTGTGTGTGTGTGTGTGTGTGTGTGTGTGTGTGTGTGTGTGTGTGTGTGTGTATGTGTGTGTGTGTGCGCGTGCGCGGGAGAACCCTCAGCACGTACCGTCGGGTGTTCCCGCCATCGACGTGTGTGTGCATGCGGGAGAACCCTCAGCACGTGCCGTTGGGTGTTCCCGCCATCGACGTTTGCATGTGCGCGGAGGAACTCTCAGCACTAACACTTCTGATGGATCGCCAAGTAAACAACTCTGATGGATCGTGATCGCAGGAATGGAACGGCGCGGGGGAGGAAGGATGCTCCGCATTCCGACAGCACGGTATGGGTGATAATTACTGAGCCGTGACCTCCGCAGTAGACCTCTTGTCGATAGCACACCCCGTGGAACTACTTAACATCATTGGCGGAGGTGAATACATTTTGTGTTATTTTATTTTACTTTTGTGTGCTTTGTCTGTATTTTATTTTCATTTGCTTTGTTAGTTTTTTTTTGCTTCTTTTTTACCTTTGTGGAGTTCCAAAATGCTGATTTGACCATTCGCGCCATGATCAACTGCCCCCTCCCCCAATGTCAATACTTGTGTGCCCTACATATAGTTCTTCGACTATACCTTCTCGATGCATGTGATATCTAATGTAACCGATCCCATATCGCAACTGGAATCAGCAAGTAACCATTTTCATTCAAACATTACCAGTCAGGGACGCGGCGCTTGGACCCCTGACAGCGTTCAGTAGGCATGCTGCTGCTAAGTACATGTGTGAAGCATGTAGACTCTGGGCATAATGCGTTCTATGCGATTGCATCCCCAAACTTTTCCACTACCAAAACCCGAGAAATAGTGACCGAAAGGCGAGGTTTAAAAATCAAATTAGGTGTGGAAGGTGCGGAAGGTACCAGAAATATGCCCGCCAAAAATATTCATTACTGAACACGTTCGATCACTGACAATGATGTTCACAGTTGCACGGGGCGCTACAGCTTTAGCGTGCAAATACTGCCGATGCATATCCAGCTGAACTGTCTAGCACCGTACAACATGCACTAATCATAGGCGTAGGAACAGGAAGCATGCGACAGCTGCCTCCCCTCCCCATAAAAAACCTATGAACATGGCTTTCGTGCATAAGAACAACACAGTGGCTTTTACCTTTATCAACCTTGAGAGCGTTCCTTCGCATTCGGTCTCAATTCTATCCACACACACATAACACGGTGACGTCACAGCGTAAAGATCCCGACCAGGAAACGCCACTCGCGACATCTTCCATCTTCGTCGTCGTCGTCCTGGTCGGGCAGACGTAAGCGTTCCGCACTCTTATCCTCATAATCGCGGCCGATATGCTACATCAGCGGCGCCGCCGGCCGCTGTCTTATCGGATATGCCGCATCGACGCCAAGGCGACGCTCTGCTCCCAATCTATCACAGCCCCACCGCCATCCACGTCTCCGACGGCCGGCTGATCCGTCGGCTCAGACGCGACTGGCGACTGTGACGGTCTGAGGCGGCTGGCGACTGTGACGGTCTGAGGCGGCTGGCGACTGTGAC
Organism: Ashinkailepas kermadecensis; assembly: GCA_034440615.1. Taxonomy (NCBI): domain Eukaryota; kingdom Metazoa; phylum Arthropoda; class Thecostraca; family Neolepadidae; genus Ashinkailepas; species Ashinkailepas kermadecensis. The sequence goes on from JAOTOM010004934.1 coordinate 112,238, forward strand.
GGTCTGAGGCGACTGGCGACTGTGACGGTCTGAGGCGGCTGGCGACTGTGACGGTCTGAGGCGACTGGCGACTGTGACGGTCTGAGGCGACTGGTGACTGTGACGGTCTGAGGCGGCTGGCGACTGTGAAGGTCTGAGGCGGCTGGCGACTGTGACGGTCTGAGGCGGCTGGCGACTGTGAAGGTCTGAGGCGGCTCGCGACTGTGACGGTCTGAGGCGACTGGCGACCATGACGGTCCGAGGCTACTGGCGACTGTGACGGTCTGAGGCGGCTGGCGACTGTGACGGTCTGAGGCGACTGGCGACTGTGACGGTCTGAGGCGACTGGTGACGGTGACGGTCTGAGGAAACTAGCAGTTGTGACGATCCGAGGCGACTAGCGACTGTGACGGTCGAAGCAATTGGCGATTGTGCCGGGCTGAGGCGACTGGCGACCATGACGGTCCGAGGCGACTGGTGACTGTAGCAGTCCGAGACAACTAGCAGTTGCGACGGTCCGAGGTGACTGACGATCATGACGGTCCGAGGTGACTGGCGACCGTGACGGACCGAAGCGATTGGCGACTATGATGATCTGAGGTGACTGGCGGCCGTAATTAACTGAGGGAACTGGTGACTGAGATGGTCCAAACTATTGGCCACTGTGACGGTCCGAGGCGACTGGCAATTGTGATGGTCTGAGGCGACTGACAGTTGTGATGATCTGAGGCGACTGACAGTTGTGACGGTCCGAGGCGACTGACAGTTGTGACGGTCTGAGGCGACTGACAGTTGTGACGGTCGGAGGCGACTGACAGTTGTGACGGTCTGAGGCGACTGACAGTTGTGACGGTCCGAGGCGACTGACAGTTGTGATGGTCTGAGGCGAATGACAGTTGTGACGGTCTGAGGCGACTGACAGTTGTGACGGTCTGAGGCGACTGACAGTTGTGACGGCCTGAGGCGACTGACAGTTGTGACGGTCCGAGGCGACCGGTGACTGCGTCACAGTCCGCGACGTAGTCCACGTTTGACTAGACATGGCCTCGGCTCCCATGAAAGAAATCCAGGATCAGCCCTTGGATACTGTGGCCTGAAAAAATAATTCGCAAACATGCTATTTTGATTTCTGAACATGATTCCCAACAACCTGAATGCGAATACACAGATCTACATTGTGGATTTGGAACATCATATGACAAACTAAGCTCCAATTATGGAACCTATAATATCCTTCAATACAACTAGTACTCAGAAGATAGACGTCCATAACATAACTCCATGACAGTCTAACATTCACTAAAACCATACCAAATATCTAAACAACTTCTACCATATGAAGTTGCATATGTATTTTTCCCTAACCAATGGTACAATTTACTCTCACGGAGAAACGTATTAGAAAGTTGAAGTTCTTTACATTTTATGGAAATGAATTCATAGCATCGATGCAGAACTTTGCAGGATAATTAGCGTTTTGTGTTAACATCTCCAGTCATTCATGCTCCTACAGTCTCGTCAAGCCTTGGATAGCCTACATGTGATGCTTTAACCGATCAACTACAATAAATGAACACTTCACGATATAGCCTGGCAGATCGTCAATAAATTATCAAATTGGACCTTGGAGAGCACGTGATTTTAAGACCTATGATCGAGGGCTGCATCTCTTAATCCGCTTTTTTCCATCCAGGAACAAACCTGGTTCGGGGTGTGACAGCCCGTGGTGCACATCGACTGCCCGAATCCTTTGTCCGGGCACCCTATGCCAGGATGGCTTCTGGCTATGGTCGATGAGCTTTTACGCTGGCTCTTGATATCCGCCACGCGTGCTCTCCCCGTGTCCAATGGGACGTGGCCGCCACCGGCGTGACGTCATAGTGCTCGTACGGCGACAAAACTGCTCGACCACCTCGGTTCCGGAGAGTTCTTCCGGGCCGTCGCGCTGAGCTAAGGAAGAAAGCAATACATGAATCTTTAATAATGGCACGAGAGCCCCAGGCGGCGCCTTCGGTCGACAAATGGTCGGCAATGCTCCCTCCTCATCCGACTCCCACCAGCACACCGTAATGGATTGCCTGGTGAGGTCTCCCCGGGGCGCATCCTGTCGCCGTGCTGGTTCTGTCTGGCACGGAGCTGCTGCGTGTCTTTCGAGTAATCCACGATGGTGCCGTCACATAATTGGCTGAGGACGCACCATTGCACCACTGCTGGTGCCGTCATCATTCAGCCTGGACGCCGAGTACGTCCAGGCTGAAGGCCGACAGGCAGGCACGTGGCTCATGCATAGGCGCATGTGTGAAAAGGCAATTATTATTTTGGAAACTACTAATTGTGGATGGACAAGTGAGCTCCTCGTCGATTTCGCCTCTCGCGCAAACCGCTTGAGTGTGGCCAATGCATCTCGGTCCGTCAACACCCACCAATATGTGATGAAGACAACCATGAAGAGTGCCTTGACTCACGCGCACGAGCGATTGAGTAAAGCAGCTGTCGACCATGTGCATAAACTATCTCACAGCGCTTATGCATACTGCCATTGGTGATCTTCGCGTTCACATAAAATCAGCAAATGCTCACGAGAGGGCCAAAGCTTTTCCAATCTGACTGAAATCTTCAATGTGGATTTATAAAAATCATTTGCAGCTTCTGATGAAACTAGAGGAACCTAAGTTGTATTAAAATTAAAGCTACGCGAAGAATGCAATATTTGTATGATCTCAAATGCTTTATTCTTTGTAATGTACCTACATATTTATTACGAAATATTATCAAGGATTAATTCTATGCATTGTTGGCAATGCACATTAGTATGACTTGTATTGCACAGCATTGCGGAGTGGTGCAACCTTAGCGTACGCTGAGTACTAACATCACACAGTCATCTTAGCTTGCAGAGATGGCGCACGTCGACAATGCATGGACGTGCATGGAACCTCAAAGATCCAATGTGCCAGCAGAGCCATTTGCCGATGGACTGGATTTGGCAGTACGTGATACGTAGTATTCAGCATCTTTATGGAACTCTTCATCACACCGGAAAACAAATAAAGTGAGGACTTGTCGAAGATGTGTTGGGACAGAAATAACCAAATTAGGCAAGTGGCTTACGCCTCAGATCAGCCTATAAAGGTAATCTGTGTCGTAAAATAGATTATATTCACGTTAGTCGTTGCCTGTGTAGAAACATTCACCGGTAGTTGCTTGAAATGTTCGGCATATTGTTCCTCAGTACCTTGAAATAGTAACGACGTACACGTGCTATGCTTCAATCCTTAGGTCAAGTGTCAGATGGGGTTAAGCTGTTCATCTAATATTAAAACCTCGAAATATTGCGAAAAATGCTATTTTCGGACTCATTGGGGTACAACTAGACACTAAGTTCAGTTCAAGCATTCAAATGAACTTCGATGGTGACTCATAGACCGAAGAAGGTCGTCTGAGTTCAAGTTGGGTTAATGATCTCGAATGAGCTTTGAAAGGTCAATGACCAATGCAAACCGTTTAGCTCAGCTGTCCATCACCCATCACATCCAACACTGTGCGTCTAAGGTGAGATTAGTTGTCGATAATTCGCAATTTAGGCGGAAAACGATGCAAAATGTTGTCTTTTACGACGTCGCAGGTCGGTGACCTGACAAGACATCTTCAAAGTATTTATACCGTAAGGTCGGCAAGGATGCCCCATCGTATATGCTCATATGTGCCAAGAGGCGGCGCGCTAATGCGTGCAGTTACCAGCTGTCACGATCAAAAACATTTCGGAGGTGTCGCATCAAACCCGTTCTGCACGTGCGAGGGGTACGAAATCCTGTCCAACATTAGCAAATGTGATTGCTACGCCAAATGAGCTTTCTGTGATCTTCATAGGCATGTTCATAAGCATGTTCATAAGCTCATTCATGTTGCATATACCACGGACGTCTATTTTTCTGTCGTGCAGATACAAATTCCCAGAACAGGCTGCGGGAAACACCAGGATAAAACGGACCACCATGTCATTCTTGTTGGAAAACTGAGACACTCCCTTCCAGGCACCATACAAATACATCTGTCAAATGCCTGAACGCTTTGCAAAATATTTGAAGCAAACGAAAAGCATGGCTGAAGTTGTATACGCTGCATTGAGTTGTTCCGCTTCGACAACAGTCAACATCTGGAGACGGACCGGTGCAAATATTCGAAATGTTAACTGCTTATGCTTGGGGAAGCACTGCGAAAACAACACGATGAGGTGAGTCCGGAAATCGTTACTGGACGCATTCCACGATCAAACGACGCACGCCTGGCGCTGAATTGCTGCAATTTGAGCTGAACGTAGAAACGATGTGCTAAGCAAGTATTTGGGTATCATGCATGCATTAGGCATTTTCAAGCATTTCTGGGAGTTGATAGTTCCATAGAGTGTGGTAATCAATCAAAGAAGTTTTGAAGAGTGGTAAACTAGCATAGCGTAGAGACTCGCACAAATAGGTTCCGGAGATATCGGAGCAAGACCGGCACTCTAGCACTGCGAAGTACGACCTGGAAGTAAATGGTTACTTCTGCCTGTAAACTCGTGTATCAATGTGCCCATATCATGGCATCGAACATTGGTGGATACATTATGTTTTCCTTAACCTATCATTTAATTTCCTGTACGCCGCTGATTAGTAGAGAAGAAGGCACTGTGCTCTGTGGCAACTGTTGCGAAAGTGATGCAAGGATGGGTCGGCAAAACGTCAGTCCTTAGAGCTAGCTGAGATTTATAGTTAGGTTTTTGTCAGACTCCGGATGCTGACGTCCGTCCTCGGATTCACTTCCCCGAAGGCAACTCATCCTGTCACGGGTGGCTGGCCTCGTGACTCTCCCCTCTGTCGCCCTCCTACTAGTATGTCATCAGTCCCTCTGTGTACCTCCCACGAATATGCCATCCGTGGCCCTCCCCTCTGTGTACCTCCTGCGACTATTCCACCAGTTGCCTGTCTGTCTGCTGTCTGCTGATTCTAAGCTGCTGATTCTGCTCAAGCGTGGCCGTGCGCTGATGATCCGCCGTTGACCTGCTAGTGACCTGCTAGTGACCTGCACCTGACCTTCCTGTAGTGGCCCGTCACTGACCTTCCGTCAGTGATCCTCCGACTGCCCTCCGGCGGTGACCGGCCTCCGGTCCCGTCACTGACCTTCCCTCAGTGATCCTCCGACTGCCCTCCGGCGGTGACCGGCCTCCGATGACCAGACGTCACTGCCCTCCGGCGGTGACCGGCCTCCGGTCCCGGACCGGCTCCGATGGCCAGACGTCCACTCATCAGCGTGCCTGAGCGCGCGGCAGCCGGCTGTTAGTGCCCGAGGCAACCCGAGCGTCTGACCTCAGCAGCGGGCGACCGCGCGCCGTCAGTGCTGTCCGCTAATGACACAGTAATGACCGGCCGGCTACACACAGCCCGCTCATAATCACCACACAGCCACCGCTGAATAATGAGCCGACCCGTGCCCGTCTGTTATCGCTCTGATCTGCTCTCGGCGCCACCTCCGGTCGCCCGGTTCCTCCGAGTCCAGGCGTCCATCTCCCGGTCCCTTCCTGTGTTTATGGCGTGCCGCGGCTCTCCCGTGAGTCTGCATAGCTCGGGCTCCCTGCTTCCCATGTCTGATGTGTGTTGTCTCTCCTGCTTCTCAGGTCTGTTATGTTGTCTCTTCGGATCCTCACGACTGGTGTGTCTGGTGTGTCCTATCTCTTCTGCTACTCGTGTATGGTGTGTTGTCTTTCCTGTTTCTCGTGTCTGACGCATGTTGTCTCTTCTGCTCCTCATGTCTGGTATGTTGTCTCTCCTGATTCACACGACTGGTGTGTCTGGTGTGTGCTATCTCTCCTACTACCGGTGTCTGGTGTGTTGTCTCTCCTGCTCTTCGTGTCTGACTTGTGTTGTTTCTACCGCTCCTCGTGTCTGACGCGTGTTGTCTCTCCTGCTCTTCGTGTCTGGTATGCTGTCCCTCCTGATCTTCACGACTGGTGTGTTTGGTGTGTGCTATCTCTTCTGCTACTCGTGTATGGTGTGTTGTCTCTCCTGTTTCTCGTGTCTGACGCGTGTTGTCTCTCCTGCTCTTCGTGTCTGGTATGCTGTCCCTCCTGATCTTCACGACTGGTGTGTTTGGTGTGTGCTATCTCTCCTGAACCCCACCACTGGTGTATCGGCTCCCCTGCTGTCTGACATTTAGACTCCCCCGCACGGAGACACACAGCACCTGTCGCTGCGGTGGCCAGCCCTGTCTCCCTGCTATTACCGGAGTGAAATGGTCGGTCCCGCCAGACAATGCCACTCGATAACCGGTTATCAACGAATAGGCGAGACAGTCGTGCGAACAGCCGGCAATTCTCTGTAGCGGAACCAATTTTCACCTTTTCCTTCGCGCTCTTCCGTGCGGCGACGTGACACCACCTGGTGGCTGGTGATGAAACACTGGCAAGGCTGGTGCTGAGCGATGCTGAATTGAGCGGAGGCCGGTGGTGCGTTAGGGCATGCACAAACACAAGTTATCGATACGTTGAGCATAGATGGCTGGATTTGCGGTGGCGCGAAATGCAGTCGTCCTTGACGGTGGCATGTTCACCTGATACCGACCATTTCCGAATGGCCAGTAGGTATAGTCGGCTGCTGGGTGACACTATTGCGGCGTGTTCACCTGGTACCGACCATTTCCGACTGGACAGTATAGTCAGCTGATAGTTAACACTGCCGCGGCGCTTGTCCGCCGTCCATAAGCTGCGGAGTCTGTCTGATGCCGTCTGCCACGGAGTCTGTCTGGACCGTCTGCCGCGGAGTCTGTCTGCCGCGGAGTCTGTCTGCCGCGGAGTCTGTCTGATGCCGTCTGCCGCGGAGTCTGTCTGGACCGTCTCGGAGTCCGTCTGCCGCGGAGTCTGTCTGATGCCGTCTGCCGCAGAGTCTGTCTGGACCGTCTGCCACGGAGTCTGTCTGGACCGTCTGCCGCGGAGTCTGTCTGCCGCGGAGTCTGTCTGCCGCGGAGTCTGTCTGCCGCATAAGCTGCGGAGGAGTCTATCCGGTGCTGTCCGCCGCAAAGCTTGTCCACCGTCATACGCTGCGGAGTCTGTCTATCTGGTGCCGTCCACCGCGGGGTCTGTACGGTATCGTCCACCGCGGAGTCTGTACGGTATCGTCCACCGCGGAGTCTGTCTGGTGCCGTCCGTTTTTCCGCCGCGGAGCCTGTCTGGTGCCGTCCGCCGCGGAGCCTGTTGGTCTGGTCAGTGTGTAGGTATCGTTCCGTCCACCGCGGAGTCTGTACGGTATCGTCCGCCGCGGAGCCTGTCTGGTGCCGTCTGCCGCGGAGTCTGTACGGTATCGTCCACCGCGGAGCCTGTCTGGTGCCGTCCACCGCGGAGCCTGTCTGGTGCCGTCCACCGCGGAGTCTGTACGGTATCGTCCACCGCGGAGTCTGTACGGTATCGTCCACCGCGGAGTCTGTCTATCTGGTGCCGTCCGCCGCGGGGTCTGTACGATATCGTCCACCGCGGAGTCCATCTGCTCGCCACTGTTGGTCCCAGGTAGGGCCACGCGCCAGTAGTTGCCATCCATCGATCTTGCCCACCCCATCCCGACCCCGCCCCGTCGAGCAAACAGCCGCCGGCGCCGTCGCAGATTGGCTCTTGAGCGGCGCCGAGATGTGTTGAGGAATCGCGAGTTGCTGCTTTGGTAATGTGCTAATGTGCTACGTGTTATGTTGTGCTAAACACATACTTCTTAGTCGGGAAAAGCTGATGGTGAGCATCTTCTTGGATGCTTCATGTGCTGAAATGCTTAATGTACGGAGGCAGCACAAGCATGTTATATGGTCATTCCAAGTAATTTAACACATTAATAAAGTAATATAAACATCAGAAGTGCAACCAGCCTATCTACATCGGGGACGGTTTGGGCACTCAGGGTTTTCACGATTCATGGAGGCGACACTTTTGGCTACAACTCAACTTTTCATCCCAAAGAAGTTTCTGGGCGAACGTCTTAGTGCAGCATGCTTGGCTTTGTGAATGTCTTCACAACAACATGTCATCGGATACCTTTCCGCCTCCCCGTCTTCCGTCTTCCGTGAGGGAAGGAAGTACGCGCTGTACTAGCTAAAAGTCATTGGAGAAACATTCACAAGTGCGCTGATTTGCTTCTGACTACACTTCGAATGTATTCCACCGAGGTTTGAAGTGATACCACTTGGAGCAATCACGAGCTACTGTGAAGAATCTACACAAGAAATGCTATCTGATATGATGATCCACTGTAACTGCTATATATTTCATTGCCACGGAAGCCTTCATGTATAAGCCATTAAGCAAATGCAAACCGATTAAGCATACCCTTGTCTTCTGCACAGGCTGAGATAAGGCCTAGCTCTGCGTCATGATCCACTCTATGTTCGGTGACCTGCACCGGTCACTGGTTCCCGAAATATTCCATGGCGTACGCTTGGTTTGCATTGTTAATAATACGTGTTAGACATGATCGGATCAGTTGTGTAATTGCTACAGATCGTCCGTCACATGCCGCTCGAACATCAATTGTAAAGTACAGCTTAGATCTACGCTATGTGAAACATACTGCATGTTTTAAATAGCTGTTCGAACGCGGTCCTCGGCATCTTGAGCATGTCGAACTCTCGGAAAAATCGCCCATCTCTTGATTTACGATCGTCTAGATAGATCGGGCATCACCGCAGATTGGGGTCGCAGCTTTCCTCGATTTATGAACACACAAGACCAGAATGTAATGAGCACGTTCGTTCACAGGAGTGACACGGCAATATGCTGGTGATTCTCTACTGGAGTCGCTCGTCCACGGAGAGTGACACGGCAATATGCTGGTGATTTCTCTACTGGAGTCGCTCGTCCACGGAGAGTGACACGGCAATATGCTGGTGATTCTCTACTGGAGTCGCTCGTTCACGGGGAGTGACACGGCAATATGCTGGTGATTCTCTACTGGAGTCGCTCGTTCACGGGGAGTGACACGGCAATATGCTGGTGATTCTCTACTGGAGTCGCTCGTCCACGGGGAGTGACACGGCAATATGCTGGTGTCTCTACTGATGTTGGGTCGCTCGTCCACGGGGAGTGACACGGCAATATGCTGGTGATTCTCTACTGGAGTCGCTCGTCCACGGGGAGTGACACGGCAATATGCTGGTGATTCTCTACTGGAGTCGCTCGTTCACGGGGAGTGACACGGCAATATGCTGGTGATTCTCTACTGGAGTCGCTCGTCCACGGGGAGTGACACGGCAATATGCTGGTGATTCTCTACTGGAACACTGGAATATTCTGCTAGCAATATCCCCCGTCGATGAGGATGACACTATGACTTACGTCATACAAGATCACTTCTTGAAATCGTATCAACACGTGCACTGGAGTGTGTGGGGGGGGGGGGGGGGGCGAAATCCATCCACATATTTCCACATCCAAAAATCTCCAAAGCCCAGAAACTGATAGATGTGATTATTTTCTTACCTTCAAATAGGAGCCTAGCGAGTCGCTTATAAATAAAGTCATGAGATCGGTTCGACATTTAGGAAGTGCTGGAGTTGCAGAGTCAAGCGTACTGGACGAAATGGTACAGCCCACTGACAATGCGTGCGTGATCACAGTTCACGCGCCCTTGCCTGCTGATTTCTTTTGTTGTAAGCCATATGAGCTATATTGGTTATGTCTAGGCATGATATATTCCACATCAGACGTGCACATTAGTTAAGCAAGTGACGCGAAAACGCAAAAATGACAAACTTTAAGCACATGCTACCTCAGTTGATCTAAGTTTTGACCAATGTTATATACTAGACCAATTGATCTCGGGTGACACCAAACTCGCAAATAACACATGTCCCTATAGGCTCCAGCCACCCTGTAAAGTTGATTTTCCTGGATTTCATAGTTATATATTTTATATATATATATATATATATATATATATATATATATATATATATATATATATGCACATGTGGGGCGGATTTCGTATCAGGGAGCGTGATTTTCATCGACTGCGCGCGCGTGGTAACAGAATCTGAAAAGCCAAAAAATTCAATAGCTGCATTAAACAATCTAGCAAATATTTGCAGGCCTTGCAGAATCAATGTCCATGCTCAACAGGACTTGTTGGCCGAACCCTGAAGCCACCCCCTGTCCTGGTGGCTCAATATTAACGACATAATTTTAAACGGAATAACTTCTTTTTTTAAATTAGCTGGGAACATGACTCTATCGAGATCATTAGGTTCAAGTGTGGAAATAGAAGAACAAAAATTAATAAATGTCCATACTCAGAAATTTGGCAATAAGAAACGTTTCTACAATTGAATGTCCTTGGTCCTCTCTCGGAGCAGCGTGTCTAGTGTTTACTTACCTACCACTGTCCTCTCCATTTAGATACACACTAAGTAGTTTTTGCGTGACATTTAATCGTAAGTGAAAACTGCACGCACATGTCCACATCTCTGGGCTGCGGGTGTTCTCGTGATATTCCCGGATGGTTAAGGTGCAATTCCAATACAACGAGTAGCAAATCTATAAAGAAGGTGACCGAAGCTACCATATAAAATGATATACCGACGTAGGGACAAAATCGAGATGGGACCCAGGCATAGGGATTTCATTTGATTCAGGGGTTAATGAACCACATAGCTAGCCAAAATGCGCGGTCGACCGCAAATGAATAAAAAGGGACGATTGTATTTCGCCTCCTGCCCTGCAATGATTGAAGTAACTCATGCAATTGCTTCCCTTCCTCCTGCATGTCTATATCTAGCTTTTCTGAAACTTGGAAGCCTTAATGTTCACGACTGTTGTCAGCAATTACCTACATAGTGTACTTTCAGCTAACCTGACAAGCGCATTGTACATCGTATGGATTTTTAAGGCGTGCATTCCCTTCAAGTGGTTGATTTGAGTTTGCGGGCGCTTCGACCACCTTTAGGTGAGAGTTAGCATCTTCTCACCTTTAGGTGAGAGTTAGCATGCGCCCAATGTACCGCCACCGCCGGGTAGCCGAGACCTGGGGGGGGGGGAGCAGCTGCCAGCTGGACGTGCCGGGCAAAATAACGAGCAGCCTGTTGGGCGCTTCCCAATAGACGGCCGGAATTGTGAATGGATGGGCCGATTGACGTGATACAAACTAATGCATTTTTCCATTAATATACCGGGGGACTGAAGTTGACTGCTGAATGTTGCATTTCAAAATGCTTATCATGTTCTGATGTGGACTGTTCTGGACCACCAATTTCTGGCACTTAGCTTAGATGGATTGAATTGTATGGAAACAATGAGAGAGTCATTTTGCCCCGCGGGGAGTTTCCCACCAAGGCTATTAGACTCGCCCTCCCAATTTGCATGCTAAAACCGCCAGCAATTCTTGAGAAAACGTCATTTCGGTGTGAATAATTGGTTTAAAATACCGTGCACCAAGAACAGCGATTAATCACAGGCCAGGACTGTTCATTATTTTTCCTGCCATCGCGTAGAACTCCCAACTTTACGGTTGTGGCGGAATTTAGTCTATCACCATCTGTTTCTGTAATCATACGATCATCTATTATCACGTCAGACACATAGCTTAAGCTATAGCCAGAGGTTTACCAGACAGCGGCTTTACTTCGGAGGAAGTTATTTGAAGAACCGTGTGTGGTTTTTTTCATACCAACCTGTCAGTGATAGGAATAATACAATAACATAATGCTATGGTAGTGACATTATATAGCAGCTAGTCCGTCGTAGTCGGTAAATAATTTGACAAATGCTTGAAGCATCTGCCACACTCAACATTTATGCGCACACATAGCTCGGCCGCGTAGTGATTCTAGATCCCGAAGTTTCTGCGAAACGAACTACCAGAAAATAAGTACGAGAGCAGAAACTCTGGTCGGAATGAACTGGATGAAAGCAGTCGGTGATCATGACTGGGTAAAAACGCCACTGTGCCGAAGAGACGCGCCGATAGAACAGCTGCCGGCTGCAAAACTCATCATCGCCGACAAAGATAGGACGGCTGCGTGCCAATAAAAACCGCAAGGCATCACCCACACCATTTGTCTCTCCTTGCCGCCAGTTTTTCACGGGCAACATCAGTCTGCACTTTGCCACTGCTTGTGAGTAATTCGACGAGTCTGAGTGGGGTCACTAGCTGTGAGTGATTCACGAGCCTGAGTGGAGTCACTGGCTGTAAGTGATTGGACGAACCTGAGTGGAGTCACTAGCTGTGAGTGGCTCGACGAGCCGGGGTTGAGTCACTGGTTGGTTGGTTGGTTATTGGTTTTACGACACGTCGACCGTTGAGTCATATAGCGTCGCCAATCTCTCACGCCGATTGGTCGCGGTGAGTCACTGGCTGTGAGTGGTTCATGAGCCTGGGTGGAGTCACTGGCTATGAGTGGCTCGACGAGCCTGGGCGGGTTACTGGCTATGAGTGGCTTGACGAGCCAGAGTGGAGTCACTAGCTGTGAGTGATTCACGAGCCTGAGTGTAGTTACTGGCTGTAAGTGATGATTGGACGAGCCGGGGTTAAGCCACTGACCATGAGTGATTTCACGACCCTGGGCGGAGTCACTGACTCTGAGTGGCTCGACGAGCCTGGGTGGAGTCACTGGCTATGAGTGGCTCGACGAGTCTGTTGGAAGCGGCTGGCTGTGATGTCACAGGTCTGATGACATCACTGGTTTGGAGTGAGGTCACAAGCTTGCAGGAAGCTTATGACTGCAAGTGAAGTCACGGGCCTTTGTACCGCCACTGAGAGTGAGACTGAGATGTCGCCAGGTTCGAACTTGGCCGACGCTATCACCACAATTCAAGCCAATTATACAATGCAAACTACCTAGGGACTCCACGCCAGAAGTTATACTCCCAAGGGGATATTGCGATTTCAGGTCTAGTTTTCAAGGTATCATATGGCGCAGTGATAAGGTAAAAATGTTGGGATTTAACCCCGCCTAAAACTAGTGATGGAGTTAGTAGCGTTAGCTTACTTTGATATCAAGAAAATGTCATTGGAAAGAAGATCTGGCTGCGCTTGGGGAAGCAGTTTGTCTGGTAAATAGATGATTACTACAGGGCCAATTTTTACCTTTGCCACATTTAAGACCAGCCTACACGTACGTGATATAATTCCGGCCACAAACCAACGCATCTCTGCCTCCTCGAATGTTGGGTAACAATGTTTCGGTATTCCCTGTTTCGCACGTAGCTCGGAACGAGCCAAGTTGCCGCCGGTATTCCCCGGAATGAACGGTACAGACTCACGTGGTCTAAAGAGTTCGCTGAAAGTTCCTCCACGTGATATTACCTTTAGTGACATAAGAAACTTCACCTAAAAACAACACTGTAACATAGCAATAGCCGACGGTAGTCCACTGCTAACGTCAAGGTAATGGATATCAGAGCAATACAATTATGAGAGCAATGCTGCGTAGTGCGTAGTACATGCTGCTCCACGAGAAGTGGCGTAGTTGAACAGGGAGCGCGGATGTTTCCGACAGAGCAGTTTGAGTTTTGGTTCGTGGTATGGCGGGTCCAATTTCCGCAACTGTCCAATTCCAATTTCCTTCTTCGCTCGGAAACGTCACCACGACCTCAGTCAATACATCCTAAAAGCAGGTGAAACGTGGGTGAAACTAACACAAATACAAATGAAAAAGCAACCAGAACGATGGTCCTGCTGTGAATGCACCCAGCAACACGGATGTACTTTAGTCACACCCACTGACACTTTAAAAAAAACATATTCCACCCACCGACTTCTCCTCTGCTTGCCTCTGCACTGGTGCGAACCTGGGAAAGGCGGCTATGTACCCACAGGGAGGCACTGCGCTGATTATAATGTAGGTGTTGCTCGTTATCGATGAATTTTGCAGAGGTGTGCCGCAGTATTCCAATCACGAATGCGGAACGACTCCGGCGTACTCACCCTGACCCGAGTGACCGGAATGACCCCACTGACCCCGCTGACCCGACCGCTTGAGTGGCGTTGGTTAGCTATCCAAAGAGGAGCTCCATCGCTGAATCAGACTGAGAGCATTATTACACGGGACTAGTGCAGCCTGTATCGGATATAAACATGGCCAATGTGTGTTGCATAGCAACCAAAAGCCAACTTAGCTCCGTTTGACGCGGGGGATATACGACTGAACTGGCCAGTGCACGCTTCTGTCGTGAGCTGCACACACGTCTGCACGGAACTTAGCTGCACAATGCACATACCTCTGTACCGAACTGAACTGGACAGTACACGCATCCGAACTGAACTGCACTAGAAACACCGCTACACTGGACTGTGCACACCTCTGCGCCAGTTTCGACCGTACACACCTCTGCGCCAACTGAACCGGACACACCGCCGCTCCGTACAGGGCCGGTACACCGACACGTGACACGTGTATCGGCCCGGTACACATGCCGGTGTACCGGGTGCACCGGTACACGTGTCGGTGTACCTGTCTGCCGTGCCGTCAGTCGGCGCACTTGCGCCGGACCTGCACACATCGCATTGGAGCCGTCGCCGGACGTGGCAGGCCGTCGCCGACGTCGCACCGCTCCATTAGCGAAGCGATCACGTGCAGGCGGGCGAGCGGCGGTCGGCGCGCGCGTGCGGACGACGTGCGCTGATGCTGGATCGGGAGCAGGTCACTCCCCGGCGAGCGGAGGCGGGGCGGCGCCGCGTCGGCCGGGCGCCGACTCCACAGGAGCACGTCTGTTGGGTAGCGCGCGAGCCATCGACGTGCGTCGTGACTGGACGGTAACATTGCTGCTGCTGTTGCCGTTGTTGTTGTTGTCATTGATGGTGTTGTTGTTGTTGTTGAAACCGTCAGACTTATGCTGTTTTACGGAGATGGCGACCATGAGTGAGAGCAAGAGCGAGAGTAAAAGAGAGAGAGAGAGAGAGAGAGAGAGGGGGGGGGGAGAGAAAGAAAGAGAGTGAGAAAAAGAGAGTAGGAGAGGTCACGAAAACGGCTTCTGGGTAACATAGATAACCGGAAAATTTACAATGGAAAATGTGGATTTCCGATACTGCAAGAGCCCGGACAGCAGAGCCTGTGTCTGATCTGAGCTGATCATTAGAAATGTTTCGTGGCATTCAATGAGGATATTATCTGGTCAGATACAAAACCTACGACATCCAATTCAATTCGTTTCCGGTGGCGGAGAACCAACCGAACGTCCTGCTGTGCTCAGTTGCGGCAAGCAGAGATGCACCGTTTCCGGTGCAATTCGACCATGGCCGTCCGTCTGATATAGCCCCGGCTGCTCAGAGCTCTCCCGGCGCGGTATGGCACACTTTTACAATACGGCACAAGACTGCGATCGTAAAGCGTCCGCCGGGCTCGGAGCTCGGCTGCAGCGGATTCTGCCATGAGCAGGCGCGGCCCCACGAGGCGGCCGTTATATGATATGCAATTTCGAGCAATATGCTCGAGTTAATGGGATTGGGGAAATTGGTGGGCGATGGAAAATTACATGAAGCGTTCAGTGGGGCTCGCAAGTGGGCTTGGATGTTCTAGGCAATGGTTGGTAGTGAATGATCACATCACAACGATAGTGCATACTGGGAATACAGGACACCAGACAAATTCACTGTCTGAAAGGAGGGTAAGTAGATGGGTAATGCATAGCAATAACCTTTATACATCGATGGTAATTGCTTGAGCTCAACCATAAATGCTTTTTCTGGTTTGGAGTGATCCGAACAGCAATTTGTATGCCTTGGTATAGATAATCTGGGCTATGAAACATTCCTACACAATCGAATTAGGTTGGACACAGTATGAAGAAGAGTGGCCAGCACACAAAAGCAACCAATTACGATACGAACGAAAACCACTACAACACCAGTTATCACTGCTGGCATTTTATAGTGAGCTGGAAACTGACGAATAACATTTATATATCCCTTGATTTCCCTTTGCCAGTCCTTTTCAAACCTCTCCCCTTTTCCTTAACCTTCCTGCAGCTTCCATAGCCGGCGGCTCTTAGCTGCAATTTGTTACGGGTGGAAATTCGTGTAATGGCTTTAGCCTTGTCTTTGTATACATGATGCTGCTGAAAAATTCCCAGCCAGACCAAGCAACAAAATATGGTTCCATAACCTTTGTTGCGGTCATCGCTACCATCTGAAGCCGTCACTCCACCACTGCCGACACGACTCCGACAGACACACATTACCGCCCAAACCGCCACCATCTGAAGCCGTCACTTTACCACTGCCGACACGATGCCGACAGACACACATTATCGTCCAAACCACCACCAAGCCGTCACTTCACCACTGCCAACACGACGCCCACAGACACGCATTACCGCCAAAACCGCCACCAAGCCGTCACTTCACCACTGCCAACACGATGCCGACAGACACACATTACCGCAAAAACCGCCACCATCTGAAACCGTCACTCAAACACTGCCGACACGACTTCGAGAGACACACATTACCGCCCAAACCGCCACCAAGTCGTCACTTTACCACTGCCGACACGATGCCGACAGACACACATTACCGTCCAAACCGCCACCATCTGAAGCAGTCACTCCATCACTGCCAACACGACTTCGAGAGACACACATTACCGCCCAAACCATCAGCGCTGGATACATGCGTCCGACTCATCAGCTAGCCTAACGTGAGCGATACCACGACTTGCGGCCCGGTGGTGATTACCAGGTGGTCGTCGAGAGTACGTCCAACCTCCCGATGGCGGCAGAGTGTACGCCCAACCTCACGATAGCGGTCGAGTGTACGCCCAACCTTCCGATGGCCGCCGAGTGTACGCCCAACTTCTCGATGGACGCCCGGCCGACCGCCGCCGCCGCCGACCCACCACCACCGCCGGCCAGTCCCTCGACTTTGTGGAACTGTATTTGTGAAAACTAGTGCCAAATTTCAGCATTTTGAACCAGGACTGATGCGTCGGTATGTAGCCGGGAATATGACAATACCGCAGTAAAAACGGACAGACACAAGCGAGTCATATGCTATATACGCACAGATGGATCGGTGCAAACAGCGAAAGCGTGAAAAAGGACCGAAAAGTTTGGAGTTCTTTCCTCGTAGTTGCGTGCACATGAATTATCCCATTAACCATTGCTAATGTGACCTCCGGCGCCTTCACTTAGTAACATAAGAGGGTCGCAGCTTTTCCCGGCCTTGAAAAAGGATCCTCCAAATATCCCGGTGGGAAGGATCTGGAAGGAGTTGGCTGCAAGTTGTTCCGCGTTGCATTACCTGCAGTGCAGTCAGAAGCTGCACCCGAAAACAACACCGAAGCACGGCAACATCTGACGGTAGTCAGCAGCTGACTGCAGTCGTCTGGAGGTGGACCGGTGTAATCTGCCTTGATTGGTTGCTGTAGCATGACCGATCGCACGTCTCGCCTACTTGGCGCCGTCGCTGCGCTATAACGCGGCCAACTGAGGTCACAATGCTGCAGCGGCCTCGTGCAGCAAGCCGACTGATTCAACTAACGCTCCCCGGCCAGATTGGCTCATTAAAATCATCCCCTGACCGGCGATGGTGCCTCGGTGCGGCAATCCAAGCGGAACTGAGTGGCTCCTCATCGATCCGATCCGCTTCTGGCTTAATGACTCCTCCGAACCGGTGCCGTCGCTGATCGGGCGCGTCCGAACAGATGGCGACATCCGTGTCATCTGCGCCCGAACAGATGGCGACATCCGTGTCATCTGCGCCCGAACAAGGCGCCACGTCTGTGATGTCCGAGCGGATCGCAGGCAGACCCGTGTCATCTGCGTGTGAACAGGCGGTCACCCGTGTCATCTGTCCAGCAAGAAACACGAGCGGGAGTGGTGTGACATACCCTGACTTGCTTGCCATGACCTACTTCTCATCCATGGAATTTAATGTAATTAGGTCATACGGGTATGGAAAGGCACTCCTGCCTACCTATTAATGGGTAGGGGAATAAAAATGAAATATAAATATAAGAAATCCGCGTCCGAACTGAGGAATGCATCATGTCGCATGATCCCCATCAGGGAGGGAAGGAGGGGACATCCCAGCCGAACGCCTGATCCCTCTCGTCTGAGCCGGGTCGGAGGAATGCCGAGTACATCGCAGCAGATATGAGTTCGAACAGGAGGGATACAGCCTGATCAGATCAAATCCGAACCTGGTCCCACCTAGCTTGAGATCCAGGTCATCTGAATCAAATACATGAAGACATCCACGTCATCTAAAGCTGAGCAGAGAACTTCTGTGGGAGATGCGTCAGGGCTAGACCAGCAATGTCTAGACAAGGGTCGGAATTCATGGAATTGATTTCAGGGCTCACATACCCAGATTGGTGAACTCCTGAGCTCGCAAGGGCAACTCCAGTTGGTTTCATGTTTTGGTGAGCTCCTAAGCTCGCAAGGACAACTCCAGTTGGTCTCATGTTGATATCGGAGGCATCAGAGGGCCGCTCCAGTTTGCAATGGGAGGGACACTGTAAACATATATGGCACTAAACATATCCTCCATCATCAAAAATATAATACGAAGAATATTTCAACACATCCTTCATGGAAAGCTGGGGCTTATGATACTATTAAGACTATTCAGAGAAGCAATTTTTTCAAGCATATATAAATTTCAGGCATTGAAATGATCTATGATTGAAAATTTGCAGCATTTGAATGCAACCAATTCTTAGGTTAAATACAGTTTAATAGTAAAGACAAGCCAGAATGTTCCATCTAATTAACTCTCAATCATGCCAAGGAAAAATGGCCCGTTTCTTTCCACAGTTACAGCGCATATATTCTAGTGGATCGCATCAGGAGTCGGTCCGCCAGCCGGGGTGCGGCATCGGCGGCGCTGACTGAGATTCCTGCGTGTCACAACCAACCGACTGGTCGCCGTAGCCGGGCTGCCGTAGCCAGGCCGCCGTAGAGTAGCTGGGCCGCCCTAGCCAGGCCACCGTAGCCGGGCCGCCGTAGCCAGGCCGCCGTAGAGTAGCTGGGCCGCCCTAGCCAGGCCACCGTAGCCGGGCCGCCGTAGCCGGACCACCGTAGTCTGGAGCCGAAGCCGGGTAGCCGTAGCCAGGCGGCCGTATCCAGGCCATTGTAGCCGGGTCGGCGCGCCCATGTTCGACATGTCAACCAACGGATCGCATCAACCCAAATGGAATGCTACATGACCTCAACAAATGGCCTACTGTCACATAATGAGCCGGGCCAAGAAAAACCCACCGACACCCGCATGCAAAATGACTGGGGATTGCACGCGGAAACCATTTATATTGCCACCCTGTCAAACAAAGACAAGATACAGAGCATTGGAATACCATTAGTCAAGCACTAAAAACCTATGCTTCCGACAACAAGGTCTGCTATCGCCCGGTGTGGTGGGCCGTGTATGGCGATATAAAAGGTAAGTGTGCCTGGGAATCAGTCACTGTCCTATTAGGCTTATCCCTCCAGGGATCAGATAAAACATCCAATCCTGAACGGGTTAAATGACTTGTAAACATGACGTACGATACCGCCACCTCAGTGGAGCAGTTAGGTACTGCGTTTATTTCGGTTGTTTAAGACCCTTGGCTGAAGTAGGACTTTGGGTAGACTTTTCATTGGCCGGCTGCACTCAGGAGATGGCAGTAACCGGAGTGTGCTAGCCGTGCCACGTGATTGAAGCTCACCAGCCAGTACTCGCCGCCGCATTGCAGGCTCTTGTGGGGTACGCTCTGCCTTTGAGCAGACCTTTCGATCCAATGGCACACCCCAAGGAAGCGGCCTCGTCTCGTGTCACCGAACCATTTCTCTGTCCACTGGACCAGATAAATCGGAATAGCAACGCTAATGTGCTCAACGCACTACGACAGGCACCTGAGAACGATTGAGTGTACGAGATATGTTGGAAAGGTGCCAAAATTGAACCTTCCACCGTGAATATAATTGTCAGGTGTGTATGTGTGCATCATGAAATGTCTCTGAGTAAGGGGTCCAAAGATATATAAAGGACGCATAGTGTTTAAACGTACATGGACGCCAACACTTCGGTGTAATCAGCAATGTTGCGCTTAAGTTTGCCTCAGGGGAGGCGATAATGAAAACCAAATGCAGGGACCATGCCTTATTACCTCGTCAATGCTTCTATTATGTGAAACCCACGATGATACTTCATGTATTTAGTAATCCATCAACTATTACCACGCCTATGGAACAACCAAAATAAGTCATAGGAGAACTTGCGTTGCAATGATATATGACCCCAAATGAACACGTAATGTCTTTCATAACCGATATTTAAAGTTCATATTAATAGCATTATAAATGCAATCAATCTGCATTGCTGGATAATGATGTTCTCACAGCCTTACCAGGACTCAGGTGCGCTGTAAATTGCGTTGCACCACACATGCTGCACATTAGACAGTCACGAAGAAGTCATTAGCGGTGTATCATGCTACAACCCCCTTGGTGGTGGTGGTGGGTGGGGGGGTGGGGGGAGGTTGGCCTTGTGTGCCACCACGCCCATACACAGAGGACGTTGTGAAGAACAAGGCTATAATAGTGGTCATATTGGCACATCGCAGCTATAAGGAATATCAATTTTACGCTTGACATGTCTTGATGGCCGGAACTCTTGATGGCCGGAACTCTTTTGTTGTGGCAATTTTCTGAAGTGGGGGTGACACAATTACGACGTTTCATCCATCAAGAAGACATTTGTGTCTGGACGCAGTGCAATCATGAGCTCGTCCATTGAACATGCAAAGCCAAAGTCAAAACTGACATCAAAGTGGACCCGCCACGAAATAATTAGACACATGCATAGGCTTAAACACCTATTTCAACATCATTAGGCTTCGTTGTGTAAAAGTCTACTGGTTCTTTCAGACAGAGCGCGCTAAATAGGCACACTGGCACACTGTCACGTGTTATGCTACCAAAAGGTCGGACGCGCTCTTTGCTCTTGTGATCTGTAGCTGGAAGACCAAGTGCACTCCTACATGGCATCAGGGCAGATGCAGGAGAGTGGGGGGGGGGGGCAGCAGGGTGACCCGATGTCTTGGAGCGAAGTGCAATTTTATGCGATTTGCTTCAATTCAAGAACACTTTTAAGACCGGTATTGGTTTAGACCAGTGGTTCTCAAACATTTTGATGTGGCGACCCCGGTGTACCCGGAGCGTCGCGCCGCGACCCCACATTCTGTATTTTGTATTATAGTGTTCTGTATTTTGTTACTTGCGAAGCATCACTCATATTGCTCGCGACCCCACCAGAAGGGCCCCGCGACCCCAGCTGGGGTCGCGACCCCTAGTTTGAGAACCACTGGTTTAGACCCATCAATATACTCCTATCGTTCAGAATTCGAAAACGTTCGTTTTGGAGGGAGAGACTACAAATTTGGTTCAATACAGACACTTTGTTCCTCCCCAAGGACGTTAGTCCCCTTCCTCATCGCCACAAGATGGTCGACTGGAGTCGCATGTGTACGCTACTCAGCTGAACGCTGTGAAACTCTGAGAGCATCCCGTGGAAGTGCAACACTTTGCATAACGCTCAATGAAAAGTAACAATTCGTCAAGAACTACTTTGTGTGGGGCATTCACGTGAATTAGTTCGCGACACCATGTACTCATAGACCGAGCAGACTGCTGAGGCGACGTAAAGAACTCGTTTTTCATCTGACGCGTCACAAGTATTGTGGGACTAAGTCCTTCCAGCAAGCTGACTACGACAACGGAGGCTGTGTCTTCGTGTTCTGCCTTTTTTGTCGTGCCATGTCAGTGCTGTGAAATCGATGGCGGTCTTCTGAATCCTAACCTACCATGCCCGACATGGACACTCAGAAGACACTGATTTGTAACGCTGGTGAACTGCCTGCAACACCTTAGGTGGAGGATTACCAGAAACGTTGGTGTTGCACTTGCGCCCTGAGGTACACATCGAGAGAAGGTTGGTGCTGGCACTGGGCAACGAAAATTAAGCGAGAGCTGGTATTGCCGCCAACAAGTTAGCATTGTAGTTCCAATACCCACGATATTCCATTCTGCACGTGCGAGCAGCGCTATGCGCGCGACCATCGCCTTCGAAATCAAATCAATCAGATCCCAACGGAAGACCTCCTCACGGGCATGCCTCCACCCATTGATAGCTGCGCGTGGAGGACCGATGTCATTTTGGAATGGTAGTTTCGGATTGAGAAATGATCTCGGTATTAGAGACCAATTGACATCATTAGACGTCATCAAAATGCTAACTATTTCTTGGAATCACGATGGTAATTGGGAACGTTCCCAGGCTGAGTGGTAGCCTCTCATGTGTGGGATTGCTACGCTCACTGTGGAAATTATATAAAATCTGCGCACTATGCCGAGTCTGAAACTTTGCTGGAGAGCAAAATAACATAGAAAATACAATCACGAACAACATACCATGACGCATTCAAATTTGTTATCGCATCATTAGCAATATCGCGACACGACACCGCCGAACTAGCTAGGGAACCTCTCAATACCTTCACCGTTAGTGCTACACAAGTGTGCCCACTTCGGCGGAACCATGCTTCACCGCCTAGCCAATCGGGATGTCTGTACCTTGAAGGTTGGCGGGATTGCCGATGAGGGTGCATGCTCGACCGCGGTATTCCTTACCCACAATGCATTGCTGGTTTCTGTCGCTCAAGGTGGAGGTGGAGGACTGCTGTGACTGCAACGCTGGCGTCGCCTGGTCATGGGCTGAGCCGTGTGATGCATACGAGTAAAGATATTAAAATGCGGCTGAGCTATCATCATGGATGCAAGTGTCCGATTTCTTACCAGATATATCTCTTTTCGCGGTCCACGGAAAAAGTACTGCACCCAAGCAAATATTGTACGAAGGCTCCATAGCTGTTGGACAATTTTATGATAGATACCATCTGATTATATGCCTGTATACTTATATATATAAATATACACACACACCCACACACACACATATATATATATATATATATATATATATATATATATATATATATATATATATATATATATATATATATATATATATATATATATATATATATATATATATATATATATATATATATATATATATATATATATATATATATATATATATATATATATATATATATATATATATATATATATATATATATATATATATATATATATATATATATATATATATATATATATATATATATATATATATATATATATATATATATATATATATATATATATATATATATATATATATATATATATATATATATATATATATATATATATATATATATATATATATATATATATATATATATATATGTATATATAAATATACCTATATATATATATAAATATATATATATATATATATATATATATATATATATATATATATATATATATATATATATATATATATATATATATATATATATATATATATATATATATATATATATATATATATATATATATATATATATATATATATATATATATATTATATATAGGTATATATATATATATATATTATATATATATAAATATACCTATATATATATATAAATATATATATATATATATATATATATATATATATATATATATATATATATATATATATATATATATATATATATATATATATATATATATATATATATACATATCGAAGTATTTTCAGCCCAATATTAGGTGCAGGAAACACAGATATTTGTTTTCTGTTTTAATTAAATCTTTGCAATCTATTCATGCATGTTCAAAATATTTGTATTCATATTCATGCTCGACGCAACCACCGCTCGGCCGAAGGTCACACAGAGCGGTGGCGACACTAGCGACATCTCTGTGTGGCCAATGCAGACCACGATGCGGGTCGCCGCTACTCTGGAGTTGCTGGTGCCGTTGGTGACCGACGGATGTCGCCGCTCGGCTGGGTCGGGGAAATGCTGTTCCTGTCCACTTGGCAGATCGCGACTGGCCGATTTCGGTTCCGTGCCCATCCACACAGCAAACACGGTGGCCACAGTTCAACTAGGTCGCCGGAGCCATCGTGAATCGCTGGTGTTCGCCGATGGTGTAGAGCTGAACCCGGGACCCGGCGATGGCCGACGACTGGTGGCAGGACGGACAGCCAGCTCTGGTCCGTCACATCAGCCAGCTCTGGCTGATGGTCCGTCACACTGATTTCCGCGGTTTTAAGAAGCAGCTCGGCGGCCCGCGCTCCTGTCGTCACGCAGTACGATCTGGTGGCGTTCTCCGAGACTTGGCAGAGCGGTTCAGTCATACAGACGACCACTTGGGTTTGACGACCACTCGGGTTTGATGACCACTCCAGTTTGGTGACCACTGGGGTTTGACGACCACTGGGGTTTGACGACCACTCAGGTTTGATGACCACTCGGGTTTGAATACCACTCCGGTTTGATGACCACTGGGGTTTGACGACCACTCGGGTTTGACAACCACTCGGGTTTAATGACTACTCGGGTTTGATGACCACTCCGGTTTGATGGCCACTGGGGTTTGACGACCACTCGGGTTTGACGACCACTCGGGTTTGATGAGCACTCGCGGTTGCGGCGTGATCGCGGCAAGGACCGTTTTCAATGATAACCTCGGTAAACATATTTTACCCAATTTTCATGATTCTGAAATTTCAATTTGATTGCAATGTTTGTCATTTATCTTGATGGGACAGTGATGAAAATAATTCAGTCTGAAGGAAAAATCAATTTTGATTCCATGTGTGCCCTTCAATGCACCCAAATGTCTTACTGATTAATTATTCGATGAAACTAGCTTACCTCATATACTAGATTAGTTTATCTCGTATGCTAGATCTGTGAGCTAACACTTTGTTATAAGCATAGGTCGTACAATCTGGAATGTAGCTAGTTACCTGCCAGAATTTAAGGTAACTTTCTTAAACCACGGATACATAATATTTTGTATTAATTTTCAACCTCAATACTGATATCTTTGTTACAAAAGAGTAACAAATATTTTCAGTGAAGAGCTAGCATTATGAACTAAACCAATATAAACTGGGCAGCCTGGATTTGATCTTATCGACAGTAGTTCATGTGGTCACGCGTGCCTTACTTACCCATGACTTACCTTCGGCCTCACAACTGGCGGAGAAGCAGAACTAATATGGACTCGTCAATAGGCAATGTCCACTTGTCTGCTGCAATCAGCTGGCTAAGCCCAGTAGGGACCCAAGGCCATGCAAATGTAAACAAATCCACCGGAATACCTGCCCTGCTTTGAGGCAGGGTAAGTTAGGGTAACTAGATCGTTTTCGTCTGATAGCTTTGGTATATCTGACGTACAAATAACAAAACTAACACGGGCCACGTTATTTAGCGGCTTCTGAAGCTCCGCAGGAGAATTGCTGAGCGGGGGGGGGGAAGTGGGCTTAGAGGCGTGCCGGACCATAGAGGTCATTTGCACCGCCTTTAAAACGAGTGGGTTTTGCAAGCAAGTTCAAGGCAAATGTACAGTTTTACTTTAAAAGAGTTTTACATCCTAGTGTATGTATTGTTAGATTCTGAGGTCGGAACCTGTTCTGAGGTCTTATGGTTGAGACGGTTTTGATTTTGGTTAAGCTTAGTTTACTTTACTCCTCCACAAGATAATTTGTACTTTGTAGTGGGGAGGATTGAGTTGATTGCAAAAGAGTTGATTCTGCCACAGTGCCGGTATTAGCCTACTCTTGTCGAAGAGCACCGAGGGATCTTTACCGTGCGGGCTAAGAGGAAATTTCCACACCGCCTCTCAGCCGACTGCCGCGTGCTAGTAGAACGGGTAATTAGTAGCATGCGTTCTAGTAGGGGAGACCGGGCAAGATTAGCTTACCCACTCAAGAAGAGCCAGAAGCACCCCCGGACCGCGGATCATTGGGCGGGGATGTCGCACGTGCTGTACGAAATTTCGCGTTGCCGCTGCACCTGCGGACCCGCCGAGGTGCTGCCAGTACGGCTGAGACGCGCGACGGTTACTCTCCCCGTCTGCTACCGGTCATAGGACCATAGTTGTTCTGTTCTTAGTGCAGCCTGTGGACTAGTCGTCGTTGACGTCACCCTCCCCGAGATGCGCTGGAGAGCAGCGAAGAGCGTAGTGGCGTCCGTCCTCTCTGCAGCATCCGCGCTCATGCGGCTCGTTTCCTAGACGAACGCGACGTGCTAGGTCTCAAACGGTGGGTACGCGAACCCATCCAAGGTGACTCCAGACTGGACTTTGTTTTATCCGGACGAGCGTCCGCCAAGGTAGAAGCAGGCCACCGCCTGCTGATGACACGTCACACAGAGACTGCAGCCATCTGCTACATACTAGCGACGCGCTTGCTTGCGGTGACGCTCGTTACGCGTTCAATTATGAGCGGCCGGGTTTTGATTGCATGCGTCGGGACTTAACGCTGATTTCGTCGACCATGTTAGATGGCTTGCGTGTTCATGGTGCGCTGGACGTGTTTTACGACATTTTGGACTCGGCGATAGCCGGTTCTCTGCCCACCGTAACTCTGCGGCGCCAGGCCCCGCCCTGGTTTGATGGGGCGGTGCACGCCGCTCCTCATCTTAAGGAGAGGGCGTTCCGCCGTTGTCGTCAAATCCCCTGATTTAAGACGGAAGCGGACTTTTACGCCAAATGTGCAAGTTGTATAACTGTCTAATGCGAAATATGTTCAGCATCTAGGAGGGCATACCGATGATCTCAATATCAACCCAGAATATTGTTGGTGAGTCTTCAATTGCATCACATAGAAGGTCATCTGCATTGCCTGCGCTGTAATTGCCGCAATGCTATTGTTGTCGATGGCCGTTAACGTGCCTCTGTGCTAAGTGACGCGTTTGCTGCTAACCTCACGGATCATGTGGCAAGGAAACACCCGACTGCGCCAGTGTACGCCCTAGTTCCGCTCTCACATTTGTCAGAATGGACACAGTTGTAAAGGGGTGCACCTTTATGAACTGGACGCAGTTGTAAGACCGTACACTTTTGTGTGAATTGACACAGTTGTAAGACACGGGGCGGGGATGGCTGAGTGGCTAAAGCGTTAAGCTCTGGGTACCAAAGGTCCCGGGTTCAACACTCGCACCACTCGGGACATTTCCCAGTCCCGCGGCCCACCGGCGACACAGTGTGGACGGTGCCATTAGCCGGATCGTGCATAAACTGCGTCGGAGCCACCCAACAAACAAACAAACAAACAATGTAAGGACGTACAACTTTGTGCAGCTGGGTACAGTTGTAAGAGCGTACACTTTTGTGAAACTGGGTACAGTCAGAGTGCGGGCCTGGTACTATCAGGGCAGGTAACGCTTATTTCGGAGTGTGTAGATTAGCTCATTCTGCCACTGACGTAAGTATTTAATATGTCGGAGAGAACAGTACCTCTCCAAAGGAATAGGAGGAAGTCAATATCATACTTACGTACATTTTTAAACTCGAAATAATTACAGACCACTGTCTTTGGTGCCTCCCTTTTCGAAGACCCTGGAACGTGCTGCTTACAGCGAACTATATCGTCATATTTCCTCAGTTTTATGTCCGGAGCAGCACAGCTTTATTCACTAACGACCACGCAGCAAAAACTTCGCCGTTTATCTGCGTACTGCGTGGTACATACAACACTTCGGATGGATACCACACGGACAGCATATGCAAATATTTTTTCCGGCCGCATTTCAAAGCGTAAATCACACTCTACTCATTCAGGAACTACATCACTCCTAGCACCTCAAAAATAACCCTGCTCTCAAATGGTTCGCCTCATGTCTGTCCAAAAGGACACAGAGCATCATCGCGAATGGAAAAACATCCGGCTGGAAGCCTGTCATTTCAGGTGGACCGGAACTGGCTTCTTTCTGCAAGGAACTATTTATCTGCTGGCTGCACTCTTGTTTTCGTTGTTTACTAACGATCTCTACAGTCAATTTAACTCAGTGCCTCGTCTAACATGCCATTTGGGGGGGGCTCAATCATGGCCGTGTCCCCCTCCCCCAGTCAGTGACCTTTCACCCCCGACTTAGAACTACTCCAGGGGGAGTCTGGTTGTCTCGAATGGTTGTCCCACAGCCACCAATGGTCGCGGCACCTCCAGTGAAAATTCCTTAGTAGATGACATGACTGAGGAGGAGGGTGTGCACCCCGGTCCTGGCCGTGCCCCCCCCATGCAGTCAGTGACCTTTCACCCCTGATTTAGCATTACTGACGGGGGAGTCTGGTTGTCTCGAATGGTGATCACACAGTCTCCAATGATCCTCCAGTGAAAATTCCTGACTCAATCTGCCTTCTCTATACAGACATCAAAATGCTTCATCGAATTATGTGCCCAGCAGACGGAGCGTCGTTGTAGAACATGGATAGCCCGACAGTCGGTTTCGTCAGATGAGAGCTGAAATTTAACTTTTGCCTGTCCCAATGACGTGCAAAATAGGTAACAAATTTAGAATCAGCAAACGAAATCTGTGATTTTGGTGCAACCCTAGATATCAGATTAATATTTTCGCTCTGCGTTTTCGCGTCTCAGATATAGTAATACGAGCAAATAGGCTGGTTGTTTATTCATCAAATCATTTTCGACTAGTGACTGAAAACAAAAATTAAAAATTCAGCCCCAGTGCTTTGATGGCAACCATACTTTGTCAGCATAAGACCAATTAAGGTACGCAAGTGTCACTTGAATGACTGCCATCTCACACACTGTGTGGGTCGGTCGAGTAGGTATGGGACGATTTCCTCGTGTGGCTTTGCATAACACTGCTCAGTGAAATACTCGTAGTTCTCTTTCATACTCTTGCCTTCTACAGCATTTTATAATTAATTCATTGATCTCCAGGCGAAAGCAGCATTTATTTGATTGATATTTATTAGAGACATCCTGATAAATTAAATAAATTCCAGATGTCTGGTCTGATGCCTTCCACTGATGCCTTCCAATGCTACCTCTCTTTGGAGATTGCAGAACTTGGCTTCATTTACGACGCATTGGACTACTGGGTGAAATAGCGTCGCCAACCTCTCACGCCGATTGGTCGAGAGTGGACTCGGTAATCCCACCGGTTGTGGGATTGGCATGCTGGAACTCAATCGACCAGCGCACAGAATATTCTGTGCCTGCCGAGGTGGACTGCACCGAGTGAACACGGTGCAGTCGGACCTGTTTTGCAGGCTGTCTCGGTTAGCAAAGGTTGTCCTACAAAGCGATCGAAAGCGTCGAGATACTGTATCATCAGATCGCAGCGTCGAGATACTGTATCATCAGATCGCAGCGTCGAGATACTGTATCATCAGATCGCAGCGTCGAGATACTGTATCATCAGATCGCAGCGTCGAGATACTGTATCATCAGATCGCAGCGTCGAGATACTGTATCATCAGATCGCAGCGTCGAGATACTGTATCATCAGATCGCAGCGTCGAGATACTGTATCATCAGATCGCGCGTCGAGATACTGTATCATCAGATCGCAGCGTCGAGATACTGTATCATCAGATCGCAGCGTCGAGATACTGTATCATCAGATCGCAGCGTACAGGTCGAGTTGTGCTACATGTATCACACTTCGACAGAGCAGATAGCAATGCACGTCTGACATTTACCATCATGGAATCACAATATGACGGCATCTTAGCCATCGTAGTGCTGGGCTCGTTTTGACTCCTCCACCTTGGCATCGGTATGAGGGGACTCATGAACCGTTCATGTTATTGCTTGGAAATTTGGCATGCCATCCTACATTTGATGAGCTCTCATCGTGTAAAACAGTTCAGTTATGGACACTCATGATGGCGGAGCTAAGATGGGTCAATATTGAGTCACGACCTGGTCTCAATACGGTTCTTAGATGCACATTAAAACACTTTTCATACATAAACCCTACAATATATAGTCAAAAGTGAAATATTGGTGCATAGGCAAATGATCAAAGCAAGAAGTTTAACATAAAAATAAAATATCACGCCAGATCGCAAGATCAACTAAAAATTTACACTAGATAAATGTGTCCTTACGACCACTTTGCCACTGACTGATATGCTTTAAAATCCGAAATATATGACATGGAAAATTATGTCCTCTTAGCGTATCCCTGAGGTATGACCTGAACCGTCCCGAAGTTACATGTATTCCATGCGCTATAAAGTCCTAATAATTGGTATATTATTAAGTAAAATGGCTGCACCATGGAAAATTTACATACCGAGTTCATTTCTGACGTGATTCCTGTCCCGAAATTGGATTGAAAATTTTGAAGTTTTGCTTGGAATTTTTTGTTTAACGAAAGCATTTAAAAATGTCTGATTTTTTCGAGAGTTGTCAAAGAGGATGGGTTGAAGACATGTGGTTTTGTTTTGATGCTTTGTCTTCCACTTGATGAGCGAGAGGCGCGTAGTGCTTGTTCCTTCAAAATGTCAGCGTTTTACCAATATACAGATATCCGGTGATCACCTTAAGCCGCAACCTGTTTTTTGTCTTGTAAATGTATGTTGCATATCTGTGTTGTGCTTTTACCCGTGTCTTTGACGTGGAAGACCGCAAACCTATTTGATGGAGAGCTCCGAGATACATGCTTGATTGATTGGTTGATTGATTAAGTTGCCTGGCAGAGTGGAAATATACCAAAGCTCAGCTCTGGAGCATTTTATGCGTGTTCGTTTGTTACAACAGCTTGTTCGCTGAAGGTGTACGTCATTCAGTACACAGACGATAAACACATCTCAGTAACCGGTAAAAAGTTGCACTTAAAATGTCGTCTCACATATGGAATCTACGCTTCCTTAACTTGGCGTCTGACTTCAACATGCCGATTTAAACGTCAACGCAGCAAAAGCTCAGCCCATACTGTTAGGTGGTTCTCAAGATTTGCGTGACGCACCCACCGTCATTGTCAACTTCATGAAACACCAGCTGGCAACCAGTTCTGAAGTGAAGAATCTCGGCATCGTGTTTGACCCCTGCCCCTCCTGGAACAATGCCCACATCTCGGCAGTCGTACAACGCTGCTTCTGAATTCCGGCCGGACTCTTCCACCTGCGATAGTATCTCCCTCTCCTAGTCGTTTGCATGCTGATCAACGCCGTGGTTCTCTCACAGATCCGTTGCTACATCTCAGTCTATGGAAATGGAACACAAAACAACGTTTCCCGGGCTCAGAAAGTAATCAATTATTCATCAAAAGTCATATTGGGACGCAAAAGTCGATCTGTGTGCGAACGTGCGAACACACTCGACTAACTGGATGTAGGGAACCTGGCCAGATATCACATGCTATGCCTAGTGCACAAGATCGTGCAGTACAACGAGCCACACTGCCTCGCTGAGGAGCTATGGCTCGTAGCGAAGACTCTGCAGCAAAGCGAGACACACCGTCTCGCTGGGAAACTGGGGGCCATAGCGGAGACGCTGCAGTAACGCGAGCCACACCGTCTCGCTGAGGAACTGGGGGCATAGCGGAGACGCTGCAATAACGCGAGCCACACCGTCTCGCTGAGGAACTGGGGGCACAGCGGAGACGCTGCAATAACGCGAGCCACACCGTCTCGCTGAGGAACTGGGGGCATAGCGGAGACGCTGCAGTAACGCGAGCCACACCGTCTCGCTGAGGAACTGGGGGCCATAGCGGAGACGCTGCAGTACAGCGCTTTTTGACAAGGTTCTGTGGTAGCCACGAGCTTATTGTGGATGGTACCAATGCATGTCGAATCCAATCTAATGTAGTCTAATAAGTCTTATAAATCGAATGAACTAATACAGATTTGTCGACTATGTTTAATTCTGCCTGAACCATGTTTTAGTTTCATAGTTTCTTTTAATTTTTCTTCTCACGATGCATTCACAGATTTGTACGAAACCCTTGCTCTTACTGTACATGGTATGACCATGTCATATCCATTTCTTTCATGCTCTTATCTACATGATACTTACCTTTATTTAGCTTCTGCATCATTTATTCCCAATTCCAAACCTCGCGATGCTTCTTTATGCTGTTTTATTTTCCCGCTTGACTTCGACTGCACGATGTATTGACGTTTGACTTGGTCTGTAGCGGATGTCATCGGCTGGCGATGAAATGAACGAAAACATAAATAAGCATGGGATCAGCTAAGGGCCTCGTTGCCTGTCTATTACATCATCCAACATCTTCGGGCATTTCAATTCGGGATATAGTTTCATTATTATTCAGGCACGATTCCTGGGAGCAAGCTCGCCACTAAAATATTTGTTGAAATTGTGAGCTTTTGTCATTTAGGGTGACGAAGAAGGGAATGGAGGGAGGTTGTGTGGTAAATACATTGAAGTAAATTTCTGATGACGAAGATTGTATTGAAGCCAACTTTCATTCCATTCCTGGATGGCGAGAAGTTTTTTCATAGCTGAAACATTGTGCGGATTTTGTTCATAATATTCTTCAAAATATGTTCTAAGCATGCAAGGCACTTCGCGACACAGAGCTGTAATATTCCTGATCTTGTAAGCTTCATCGGAGATAATGGGGCAATAACCTTAACTCCTGTAATACCTCATCAATAATTCATCAATAACTAAGTCCAGATCCTGCACTCGGGTAAATTACTCGATGAACTTTCCAGCCTTGATCACTGCGAGTGGTGCATCTTTGGAGCCAGGACCCTGGAGCCCGCCTCGGTGTGGGCGGTGGTCCCTTGGAGCCAGGACTCTGGAACCCACCTCGGTGTGGGTGGTGGTCCCCCTTCCCTTCTGTTCCTCCTCAGACGGGAATCCCAAGACCGCTTGCGGCGGGCGCCATGGGCTGATTGCGAAATATATTGAACTAAGCCAGCTTGATGTCCGCGCCCCAACCCACCATTGTCTCGCAACATTTACGATATCACGTCCCAGCTTTATGACACTTAACTCTCAACCATGCACGCCATATTGGAACATAAATCTCCAGTCTGACATTTCCGACATACAGAAATGTCGATGTGAATATGCCGCCAAGCCGGTCAGTGTCAACCGGCGACGACTCCTGCAGACGCCATTACTTACACCGAGTGCTTCGGCAACTTCACCAAATCCCACAGCTTCAGTTCTTGTAAAGCACCACGAGCGCGTCATTGTTGCTGCGTACGGGTGCGGGTGCTGATGTGCGGGGATCGCAATGACAACTCGAGGCTTTATCCGAAGACATTGCTGTGAGCTGTTTGTCGTTGGAGACGAACTCTCAATTATGGCAGCTTTCCCTGCTGCAACAATATGGGGAATTGTAACTAGCTAGGTTGGAACAGATTGGAAGCGTCACCGCTATTGCGAGTAGTAGCGAAGCTCTCGGCTCTGTCTAGATTATCCTAGCGACTGGGTATTATTTACATGAGGATTTCATAACTAGCAGACTTCCTGCGGGGAATTTCGGGAATTTTAGGGAAATGAAGACATGGATGGGTGAAATCATAACAATGCATAATATGCCACCATACCTGACCTGAAATTACCTGAAAAAGAAGAAACGAACCGCTCTTTGTAATTTGTCTGCGATTTGCAAAGAGGAGCAGCCATATTTTTACTTGAGAGACTGGGCTTTGAATAATCCCAAAGAAGCCTTTTTCCGAGGGGAAAGTGTATTCTAGCAATTTCAGTACGCTTTCCACCTTTCTAAAATGACGTAGTTTTGGCTGCGCTTTAACACTTCACGGCTATACCTTGAAACTTCCAGGTCCATTTTCAAAGGAAAAAGTACGGTATGCTTCGAACATTTCAACACTCTAGAAACACGACGGAGGCTAGTCTTATGATGTGCCTTTGATTACGGATCCCGATTTAGCGATTTGCTTCCATGCCATAGAAATTCAGGTGTGCACCTAAGCAATGCAGGACAAATGCAAGCAAGTTGGCAGACAGTGGAATTGGCAACAAGTACGGAAGCAATCAAGTAAGCCAGACGTGCGTGCGCAATACTTTAAATGGCAGAACATCAGTGGCACAGCCATGGTTTTCTTAAGGGGGTCTGACCAATCGAAAATGTGATGAAACAGAGAACGCTTGCGGTGAGTGAAGCGGGTCGACATTTTTTGTTTCTATGTGGTGAAAATCTCAAAATTTCCTTTTTGCTTTAGTGTATTTTTGGTTGTTAAGACAGGGGGCCAGGTCTCCGGGAACCCCCTTGGCTGCGCCTCTACAGTACATGCATGTTTGCACGGAATTTGCATGAGCAAAATAATTTTTGGCACTATTCAACAAACGTGTTCACGTTGAGCTTGATATTGCTAGCTACTGGGAGCTGAAATAGTAACCAAAGGATGGTAACCCAAACACTTCATAGCTTCGAAATAACCGCTGATCGCCCTGCCATGTGTGGGAATGATTGGTAATTCTTACAAGAAATCAGTTGTCTTCTCGGGTTTTCTTGCCGTCCAAGATATATACTACACTCCTCGGTTACAGCTTGTGTTAATTTTGCCTTTTAATATTGGAGCTGCTATCATGAAAAGTAGTCAACCTGTACTAAATCGACATTAATGGCCAATAAATATTGCTTCCATGTCGACTGTTTTACAATCGATTACCTAAAACAGAATGACGCCAGCAAGAAGTGGATTCAGAAACAGGCCAGGCGGTGAGATCCGAGATTAATCCGCGAGTAACTGAACGTCCTAAACAACCAGCGTGTTTATCAGTCAGTGTCCCACACGAGGTGCATCAGTAGTCCTTGCTCCACACGAGGTCTTTATCAGTCTGTGTCCCACACGAGGTGCATCAGTAGTCCTTGCTCCACACGAGGTCTTCGACTCACGGGGTCCACGGACGGCGGCCGAACTGCCCGACCCAGTCTATCTTTAGACGTGATTTAGCTCGACTTAAACCCGCACGTGATTCGAAGGCCGACTCAATTCACTGCGGAAATGTGACACTGACATCGGACTTCAAACTGATGACCTGTCAAGGCCGATCAAACGAACCAACGAGCGCAATTTTCGACAATTATACAGACTCCTGCAACTTTGAGCCAATGCGTGGATCTGGGTGACCAAAGCATTTCCCGAAATATTTGGGCGTGCTCGATAAGTTAAGCGCACCAAGGTAAGCCCAAGGTGCCGAGAAAAGCACGGGTTAACAAACAGCTTAACAACAACTTTTTTTTTGAAAATTGTTCGCTGCTGAATTCTGTTTTATTTAAATGGACCAATAAATGTTATGTCTACTGTCCATACGGCATGATTTTACAAACTCCCAAGGTAAATGTGCATCAAAAGGGCGCAATTTTAAATAACGAACGATTGTCACTTTGGAAAATTATTATTTAACACTCGTGAGTACATAGGGGTGTGCTTGTATGGTGACGGGGGTAGATTATATCGATTCAATCGTCACTTAACGTCACAATAGCAATCCGAATGACAATCATAGCTGGAAGCCTTTACTTTGATTCAGACATTCATGGCCTGACTGTCTCAAGCAGACACACTCATCATGACGTTAGTTATATAGGCAAGGTCTGGTTTATGTGCCCTGTTCAGTGACATTTTTCCTCCAATATTTAGGTGACTTAGCGTAAGGTGTGACAGGCCAGGCGTCACACCAATAGCCCAGTTCGTTGAAACGCCGACCTTCATTGGCCTCGCCCATCACGACAACACATGGTGAGGGTCCGACACAGGGCACATATTCAGCTCCCGGCTGGGGGTGGGGAGGGGAAGGGCAGCTGACAGCTGACTGATCCGCTGCAGCGGGGGACGCAGCGAGGGAGCGGCGGCGGCGGATTATTGGCGGCACCGTGCACTCCCAGTTTAAATTCCGCCGTTGAATTGGAATTGTCAGGTCGGGTGGCCGGGTCAGGGCCCAAGCAACAATATCTGCTTAGAATACGGTTTCGAAAGCTATCTCAGTATATATTCGAACTAAATTGCACCCAACATTTTCAGCCATCAATGGAGCATCCCGTATTACAACTTCGAAAACGAGACCACCAAGTTCTACAAAGAGATTGCAATGAGGTCCAATCATATTGTATCAGGGTAGATACCTGGCATTTTTCATTAACAACATGTCACTTGTCCTGTGCACAAATGATATGTGTGTATCACAGCCTAGTCTCTCAGGATGTAGATCATTGTGTAGCCCAACCTAGTTTCTCAGCATGCAGAACACTGTGCACCCTGGAGTAATCTAATACATGATTCCTGCAGTATTTATCAAGTTTTTGATAGATACCATTAAATCCTATACAATTTCTCTTCTTTTAACCACCCAGGTAGCTCAGTTGGTTAGAGCGCTGGCCTGCGCTGGCCGCCCCAGTTCTGGCAACACAGGGTTCGAGTCGCTGCACACGTTCGCGTTTAGCTCCCGGCTGGGAATGTCAGTTCGCGACTGGTCCGATAAGGCAGGAGACGAGCTACCGGTGCATTGACGTGTCATGACTACAGGTCATGGCATGACTACAGGTCGTGTCATGACTACAGGTCGTGTCGACTACAGGTCGTGTCGGTGCATTGCCGGCACGTTAAACTCACGGTCAAAATTATGCCGTTGAACTGGAATTCCTCGATCTGGTGATGGGGCCAAGGTTCACGCAATAAGCTTCACTTAGCAATAGTACCCTAGTTCATAAAGCAACTCCAGCAAGAATTCGGGCTAAATTGATTTTTTTTCTAAAAAAATTGAATCGGCACTTCGTGACCTGACATGACCAGACAGGCGAAATTTTCATGGGCGGTATTCCGTTGACATTAGGATTTAATCTGGCTTGTTGAAAACTTATGCAATTTCTCAGAGAAACAGAAGCCCTCAATGCGTTTTGTGACTACGTCCGGGAAGAAGCCGGAGGAGGGGGGGGGGGATTGGAAAACTATACGAAAAGGAAGACAAAGTTAGTGTTGGATTTTAATCATTATCAACAACCTAATCTTATATTTATATTTATATTGTTATCACAACCAATTATGTACTATGAGAGTTGCGAATTAGAAGGTTCGCTACCATGGGGGTCGCCACTGATTTTGGATAGATTTTGCACCAGGGGGTGGGGGGGGGGGGAGCGGAAGGGTTTTAAGTCGACTTTTTCAACTCTATCCCGAACGTCATGCTGTTGAAATGGTAAGAACTTTTTAGATGCATCAATTCGCGTTCTATTTTTTTACACTCAACGTCATGTAGTCTAGCCATTTGAATTTTTGCCAATTTTTACCCCAATAGTTTTCATGAAGCGACCTTAATCTTTGCTAAGCAAAGAGGGTTGCGGGCGGTTATTCCGCTGGCGGCACTCTTTCAACTGCGTCCCACGGTGTAATACAGAACTTCAAGGTCGAATTTGTTTCCACTTGAGCCAGGACTACTCTCTTCTTTTTATCCTTCATCACCATATTTCATCTTCATCACCATATTTCATCCTTCACACCACCACCTTCATCACCATATTTAACCTCAAGCTTTGTTCAAAGAGAGAGGCTTGCGGCGACATTCCCGAGCACCGGCAGCTAAAGATAAATCTCGCACCGTGGCCTCGCCTGGCGTCCGCCCCCCCCCCATAGCTCAGCCATATGTCGGCTGGTGAGTACTTCGGTGGCCAGACTTCGGTCCCCGAGGGAGATGGCCAGACTTCGGTCCCGGAGGGAGGTGACGGCTCTTCAGCGGCGTCTCGGCTGGTTAGTACTTCGGTGGCAAATTTTGGTGGCCAGACTTCGGTCTCAGAGAGAGGTGGTGGCTCTTCAGCGGCATCTCGGCTGTTAGTACTTCGGTCGCCAGACTTCGGTCCCAGAGAGAGGTGGTGGCTCTTCAGCGGCATCTCGGCTGGTTAGTACTTCGGTCGCCAGACTTCGGTCCCGAAAGGAGATGACGACTCTTTAGTTTTGCTTTTGGTAATGCAGCGAGGTGAATGTTGCGCATCCGAAATCGCCAGCTCTGCACACAGGATTGAAGACTAATGACGGCATGAATACTTGAGGAAAAGCGCCTATGACTGACATGCTCAGAGATTCGACTACGCTGCGCTTTGGACCGCTGCGCCTTCATAGCCGCCCTATACTGTATATATATATTTGGTATGTTTGAACCAATGCAAACCACTTCCTGACAATGGGATAATATCAAAATGCATGATGGGTACATCAAGTGGCCAGCGCAGCCGCTTACTCACAACCGTTTACAGTGGCTTGTCTCAGGCACCACCATATTGCATACATTACATCATATTTAATAGCGTGTCATTTTTGCGCCGTCTCAGTATTTCAGCCTGATCGCAAGATATGATTTGTTGTGGCTGTGCGGGCGGCTAATTTCTGTGCTCGGTGGCCGCTGTAGCGGGCGAAGCCTGCCAGCCGTCACCAGTTTTGTCATCACAAGCGTAATCTGGACAATTCGCACGACAGCCATCCCTGATAAGCCGACCCTAATAATCAATTAGTGAGCTGGCCGTGATTTGTAGTCGGCCTGTCGGACCGCTTGTCTCGTAACTCTCGACAAACGAGGCCTGGATGCCACCGACCCAGCACGCTGTCACGTGACAGGCGGCAGTGGACCGGCCCTGTCACAGCACTGCCATATCACAGCACGGCAGTGGACCTGTCCTGATACAGCTCTGCTACATCACGGTACAGCAGTGGACCTGCCCCGTTACAGCTCCGCTACATCACAGCACGGCAGTGGACCTGCCCCGTTACAGCTCTGCTACATCACGGTACAGCAGTGGACCTGCCCCGTTACAGCTCCGCTACATCACAGCACGGCAGTGGACCTGCCCTCGTTACAGCTCTGCTACATCACGGCACGGCAGTGGACCTGCCTCGTTACAGCTCTGCTACATCACAGCACGGCAGTGGACCTGCCTCGTTACAGCTCCGCTACATCACAGCACGGCAGTGGACCTGCCCTGATACAGCTCTGCTACATCACAGCACGGCAGTGGACCTGCCTCGTTACAGCTCCGCTACATCACAGCACGGCAGTGGACCTGCCCCGTTACAGCTCTGCTATATCACGGCACGGCAGTGGACCTGCCCCGTTACAGCTCTGCTATATCACGGTACAGCAGTGGACCTGCCTCGTTACAGCTCCGCTACATCACAGCACAGCAGTGGACCTGTCGTGATACAGCTCTGCTACATCACGGTACAGCAGTGGACCTGCCCTGTTACAGCTCTGCTATATCACGGTACAACAGTGGACCTGTCTCGTCACAGCCCTGCTGCATCACGGTACAGCAGTGGACCTGCCCCGTTACAGTTCAGCCACATTATAGCAGGTTAGTTGGTCTGCCTTGCTTATCACTGCTATCCCGCGGGCAGCTGACCTGCCCTGCTACAGTTCAGCTACATCACAACAGGTTAGTTGGTCTGCCTTGTTTATCACTGCTATCCCGCGGGCAGCTGACCTGCCCTGCTACAGTTCAGCTACATTACAACAGGTTAGTTGGTCTGCCTTGTTTATCACTGCTATCCCGCGGGCAGCTGACCTGCCCTGCGTCAGATCGGTGCACTGCGGCACATCTGAAGCCGGTGGCTCCTGAGTGCTGGCAGCTGATCATGATTGGATCCTCGTGTCGTGTCTTTGATCATACGTTTGATCATCGACTTTGACATAGCATAGACATATTTTTTTCCTCGGTTCTCCTAATTGAGTCTCATACAAATCAATAATCTGCGGAACTATGCACAACTACTTGCAGTGAGCAGGCGTAAAGTACCGAAGATAATTTATGAAGCGGGCCTAACGAGCCAGCCAAGCCCGTGCGATGCACAAACGAATGTACGTGCTTATGTGCGTACAGGTATGCATACACCGTAGTGGGACAGGGAATATTTTAGCATCTCTGTGAATCCAGAGGTGAGGTCCAAGCGCAGCTTCGTTGTTCATTTACTAAAGTCATGCGCACTCTGATGTAGTTGGAGGGAGTGGGAGGGAATGGAGTAAGGACGCTGAACGGCATCGTGATGCCCGGCCCACATTCTGACGACGAGCCGCGCACACAGACAAAGACGATAATTCAGTAGATAAATATAAAATAAGGACATATTCTACGCATGACAATAGGGCACATGGAGATGAACCGTCCTCACGGTCTCTGTTCCAGATTGTCTCGTTGACGAAAGAAATACGCAAATTTGTCATGTCATATTTGTCATCCCTATCTCTACTTCCATAGAGCATGACAAGAAGGAGATAGGCATACGCTTCATTGATTGCAATGTTGTGGCATTGAAGTGATTGATGACCAGAAAAACTGATGAGACTTTTCGATATATCTACCGGCAACCACAACGAACAGTTTTAAACTGAATAGTAATTAATGACTCATATTTATCGGTATTCAGTTTATTTGAAAAGCCATTAATAGACATAGTAAAGTGAGCTTAACGTGCAAATAAAGACAGCATAAAGGCATCACCTAGCACATTCAAAATTGGCATGTGGTGAAACATTGCTCCCCATACCTAGGATGAAATGGAATGATTTTATAAATGTTCTGTGTTTTCTCACTGTTACGTCAGATAAGCGTCCAATTTGAATGGAACGCCCTCCCACTTGACGGTTGGCGCAGCGGGCTAAGCCTCTTATGTATTTGACTGAATGGCAGATGATAATCAGGGCATTGACTGATCGTGCATCTTG
Source organism: Ashinkailepas kermadecensis (assembly GCA_034440615.1). Lineage (NCBI taxonomy): Eukaryota > Metazoa > Arthropoda > Thecostraca > Neolepadidae > Ashinkailepas > Ashinkailepas kermadecensis. The sequence goes on from JAOTOM010004934.1 coordinate 152,758, forward strand.
TCAGGGAGACGCGACAAAATCCCTGATTGAATTTTCCGCAGCAAATCTGTTCCGGATCGGTGGGGCGGCGTGGACCATTTTCCCAGTAACTGCCATCGTATTTACTGGCGTAGTAATGCGGCGTGGCCCGTCACTTTACGCCCGGCCAGCGTGCAGAGGGTATCGTCCGACTGGGGATCACTGAATAGTGAATACGCCGGCGTGCGTCGTTAATCCGGCAGAGCTGGCCGGCCCGCCGGTGCAGCGTGCGGCAGGCGGACGGCCGATTAACGACGCAGTCAGCGCGCCGCGTGACGGGAGGCCGGTCCTGAAAGGACGGCAGGCACCTCCGCTGGCGGACACATGTCGCCATGTGCGCCATGGCACCGGGTCGGCCCGTCTGAATATCGCGACGCGCCACTTTTGTCCCCTTTGACTGGCGCGCGTCACAGGCGGCACATTGACCGTATGATTTGTGTCTGACATTACCTTTCTGGCCGTGACAGATCGGACAAAACGGTGCGCCGTGCGACAAACAGAGCGAGCGGGTCGGTGACGCCCCGCCGTCGGTCCGGCTACGTGATCCCTGTACGCGCCGACGCGCTCCATCGGGCATTCAAAGTCATTCCCGGCCGCTGAAGCGGAGCGGACACGACTGTGTGCACCATGCAGAACCGCTGGGAGTCGACAGGGCTCGGGTAATCTGCATTAGCCTCCGTGCATGAAAGGGGCACCGCTGAGCCACCTCTGCGGTCGTCCGACGTCGTTGGGGTCAGCGCGGTAGCAGGGGTTACTGAGGTCATGATACGTGCCCGACACGCGCTCCAGTCCGAGCAGCCCTTGATTGTCGGCAGGAGAGCGGTAGCAGGGGTCACTAGAGGTCATGATACGTGCCCGACACGCGCTCCAGTCCGAGCAGCCGTTGATTGTCGGCAGGAGAGCGGTAGCAGGGGTCACTAGAGGTCATGATACGTGCCCGACACGCGCTCCAGTCCGAGCAGCCGTTGATTGTTGGCAGGAGAGCGGTAGCAGGGGTCACTAGAGGTCATGATACGTGCCCGACACGCGCTCCAGTCCGAGCAGCCGTTGATTGTTGGCAGGAGAGCGGTAGCAGGGGTCACTAGAGGTCATGATACGTGCCCGACACGCGCTCCAGTCCGAGCAGCCGTTGATTGTCGGCAGGAGAGCGGTAGCAGGGGTCACTAGAGGTCATGATACGTGCCCGACACGCGCTCCAGTCCGAGCAGCCGTTGATTGTCGGCAGGAGAGCGGTAGCAGGGGTCACTAGAGGTCATGATACGTGCCCGACACGCGCTCCAGTCCGAGCAGCCGTTGATTGTCGGCAGGAGAGCGGTAGCAGGGGTCACTAGAGGTCATGATACGTGCCTGACACGCGCTCCAGTCCGAGCAGCCCGTGACTGTCGGCAGGAGAGCGGTAGCAGGGGTCTAGAGGTCATGTACGTGACACGCGCTCTCCGAGAGCCTGATTGTGGAGGAGGGGGGGGGAACGAGAGCGGTAGCAGCTTCTTTTCTGAGTGAGCTATACTTTGTCAAGAGCTAAAGGAAGCAAAGTCATCATAATTCCAACATTTCTGTTTAGGGTCGTTCTCTAGGTCAGTAGAACATATGACATTCAACTCTGAATTATGATGGCTTTCACTGGTGTTCTATTTTTCGTGTTTACCTCCCAAGAATGAAAATGGACTTGGCTCGATAGAGCTGTAGGCATAGAAACGATTCCGAAAAATATATGTGTGTGTAGAGGGGAGGGGCAGTGCTATTTCTTCATGAGTCCAATAGAAAGGACTCGAAGATTAGAGCATGTGCCCTCGGCCACGCACATTCTTACGTCTTTTGGGTGGGGCAACTGGATCTACGCCCAGAATCAAACACACATTTATCAGATTTCTCAGAGGGATCATCCAAGACAAGTGTTTGTCGTGCGAGAACATTTCGGCCCGAAACTGCCAATGATATATAAGAAAACGTGCATGATCAACCACTGAGGGAAAAAGGCACGAGGGCCACTGTGCGCTCTTAAAAACTGGCTCCCCAAATTATCGCTCGTTGGACAGGATCAGGAATGATGGGCCCAATGTCTCCTGCTGCACGTCCGTTCCCGCTGATCAGGAATGATGGGCCCAGTGTCGCCTGCTGCACGTCCGTGCCTGCTGAACCATAATGATGCTCAGTGCGGTGTGCAGTGAAATGGCCACCGATGTAGAGTGTTAGGTAACGTTCAATACCCGCGATGTCGAGTGTTAGGTACCGTGAAATGCCCGCGACGTGTCCACATTACCACACATCTATTCAATACACGGGCGCTTTATATTCAACATTGGTGGATAATTTCACCAGATCTCAACACCCAGGTGACCTGGATGAGGCTCGGTGAGTGTTCTGACGGTCAACTGTTTTTTTTTGCCATTGTATAGTGGTGTTGGATGGGCAATTAGACTTTGTCGCTATGAATGCACTTCATATTAAATAGTTAACTCTATTTTAATGGAAATTTTGGACCAACTCAAAGAAAAAAAATATTTTGGGTTCCCCTCGCACATAAAAAGTTGAGCATTGAGCCCCGCCGTGCAACGTGTTGATCATTGGCGTCCGATGACACGGTTGCTTCTGCTCATTTGGCTCGTCACGCCCGGTCGCCTGCTCATTTTAATGGTCCGAGTCTGCCGGGGAGAAGCGGCCGGCCGGCGGCGGATCGTGGAAGCCGTATTGGATTTTCACGTCTGATGTGACTCGATCAGACCAATCGACAGTCGACGGCACGCCACCGGCGGCAGACGCCAGATTTAATAAACGCCCCGCCCTGAATTCGCCTCCCGTCGCGAGCGGCCGGCCGGCAAAGGCTTTGTGAATGTTGCCGACGCCGCTGCCAGCCGGAAGAGGCAGAAACGCGCCGGCCCGCTCACGTTAAAGCCATGTCCGCTTCAACACGCCGAAAATTGAAAAGCATCCGAGTGTTAGCGACGATAAAACTATTCATAGGCACCAGTGCTGTCCAAACCGTGCCTTGACAGCTGACAGCGGGTATCCCCGCACGACCTGAATCTATGATTCACCAAACAGCGCGCGCCATTTTGCAATGCAAGCTTAATTAGTAACATAAGCCTATATAATAGGCTTGTGTTAGGCTTATGGCTAAAAAGCGAATTAGAATAACACACCTGCAACGCAATGACACGACTAGTCCTCGCTCGTGCACGGTACTTTACTACCTCCTCGGCGCAGGGATGGGGAGGGAGAGTTGCTGCGACCCTCTAGCGTCTCGAAGCTGAGAGAGCTTGCGACAAAGAGAAAACAAGCATGTTGCATGGGACAAGATCCCACGATTGATGCACGATTGTATACTTCGGTTTGCTGGTTGTTTTCTCAGGTCAGTTCAAGGTCGAGCTTTCGCAAAATTCGAGAAGTTTCACGCCGAATCGTTCCCTTCGCTGTTCACGCTCAAGTCGTTTCGCGCTTGCACTTTTCACTGCAGTATTCCTCAGTACCTTGAGATGGTACAAATGTGCAATATGTTACATTTTGACCTTTGGTCCACTGATGCAGCTTTGAGGTCCAAGTGTTGATTTCGTTTTGGAAACATCAAAAATAGTGACCAAAACAGTATTTTCTTGTGCCCAGGGGTAAACACGGAGGCCACATTCAGATTCAGCATCCAAATAAACCCCGGATTCTACTCAGAAACTGAAAAAGGTCTTCTGAGGTAGTGTTAGGTAAATAACCACGAAGGACTTTGAACAAGACGACGACCCGTGTAAGCACCTTAGTTCAGTTGTCCATCATTCTACGATATCCAACATTGGTCATTTGGGCAACAAATGATATAAATTGCCGATGATTCGCGATTGCGGTGAAAAATGACCTGGCATGTTGCCTCTTATGACCTCACAAATCAGGGACCTGATATACAATGTTGAACTTTCTATAACATGTGGTCGGCAAATTATGCCCCATCTTGGCGCATGGTGTAGGCGGCGTGCTAACGTGCGCAGTTCGTTCGTCGTCACAAAAACTATTCGTTGGTTGTATCAAGCCCTTGCACGGGTGAGGTTGAAATGACATTATCGCTCACAGAAAATATGTGCAACATATACTAAGTTCAGTTCTCTTATAAAGGATACAAACCGTTCCAAAAGTCCCCCATTCACGATTCTTCAAAGGCACATGGCATACCGAACTCTCATGCTTGGAAGATTCCCAATCGGTGCACACTCCAACTACTTTAATGACTTCAATTAATTCCTTTGACTCAACTTCAACCCGTGCTTGCATCATGGGCTTCGATGGCAGCACGGTTCGGAACGGCTGCATGCCTAACGCGGTATGGTTGATGGAGTATCTTAACTTGGGTATCTTCATCGAAGCCAGGTAACTAAATATTTGGATCCAGGCACACACGAACCGTATCGCCTGGAAGGACCCACTGCTCGTCCTTTGGTCCAGAAAATACTAATCTTATCCTCTTCAGCAAACGCTGGAATAATTTGTATACTCACCTGTACTAAACATGCAATGCGGACTTTCTCGGTCTAACCGAAATAATTATATGGATCCAAATCGAGACTCCGGACTTGATAGGCAGTTGTTGCAGGGTTCGGCATTCATTTCTGACGTGTACTTCAATGCTACACTTCGATACGCGCAACAGTTACACACAAGTGGCAGTCAGCCGGCCGCGTGTACCCCGTCCGGTGCTGGAGCCCTCACTGCCGCACCGACGGCCGCCACCGTCCGGTGCTGGAGCCCTCACTGCCGCACCGACGGCCACCCCGTCCGGTGCTGAAGCCCTCACTGCCGCACCGACGGCCACCCCGTCCGGTGCTGGAGCCCTCACTACCGCACCGACGGCCGCCACCGTCCAGACCGGGTCAGGTCAGCTGCCCTCCGGCTATGATCAGCTGCGACAGTGTGCTATGCGGCACATACCTGTTCAGGGGCGTCCCGCAATGGTAGTCAGCTGCTGCAATGTCATATCCATCCGATTTCTGATAGCACAAGGAGGGAGCTGACGACATGGTACGATGCTTTACCTTCACGTACTTAGCTGTGTAGCCTGAATCGCCTTGAGTAAAGAAAGGTGCATCCATCATCAGCTCATCCGACTCTATGCTGGCGGTTGAACTAAGACATTTAACGATAGGGCATTTCGTTTCCGTGACGACCGAGGAAGAGCAGCACCAGGGAGCTCAGATCCTTCATCCACGGGTGTCCGCGAGGCAGAGCCGAGAAGGTTGCATGGAGCGCCAAAGCGTGCCTTTAAATACCCTAGTATACAAACATGTGCATGTGCTTTTTGCTATCTAGAGGTAACTTGCGACACCACTGGTAGGAACAGCCACTCCCCAGGAGGAACAGCCACTCCACTGAGCCTTCCTCCTGGATGTTGTCAACACCAAAGCGCACCGCCGGACAGTGTTCCAGCTCAGAAACTCACGTGTTCCATGCGGTTCGCGTGCCTCAGCCGGCCATTAGCACAGGCGGTAATCACCACCACGGGGACGACATGCCAGGCAGCTGTTGGACGAGCCGGCGCACAATCAGGCGCACTCTCCAATCAATTACTCTCACGCAACACCGAGCGGCATCATTTACGTGCGCGGAGCGATATCAGCACCACGGCACGCAACACAGCCGAAAAGTGTGGCCGGGCTGGCTGCACGCGGGCCGGTTACAGCGCTGTTGCCCTCCGGGCAGACCCGGCGGTCCAGCTCAGCCGGCTAATGCTGATCAGAACTGGGCTATCAGTAGGTGTAGCTGCATAGCCACGCCTTCCGCTCTGGTATCAAAGGGCGGTCTGATTGGATCGTCTGCGATAACACTTGACCGCATTCACAAGCCGACCTTTACACAGCCATGAACGCCGCATTCATAGGATTCTGCTGCTCTGCGAGGGTTAAAATGATGAGTCATACCAGCTAAACTAACCACCCAGCTGCCCTCTGGGTCATACCAGCTAAACTAACCACCCAGCTGCCCTCTGGGTCATACCAGCTAAACTAACCACCCAGCTGCCCTCTGGGTCATACCAGCTAAGCTAACCACCCAGCTGCCCTCTGGGTCATACCAGCTAAGCTAACCACCCAGCTGCCCTCAGTCATACCAGCTAAACTAACCACCCAGCTGCCCTCTGGGTCATACCAGCTAAACTAACCACCCAGCTGCCCTCTGGGTCATACCAGCTAAACTAACCATCCAGCTGCCCTCCGCCAGCTGGGAACTCCTCTGGGGAAATTGCGATTTTAACGAGATAAGGAAAGCATTGCATTACAAGGTGTGGTAGGCGCCGAATGCCTTGAACGCCTCACGATATAAATTTTGAATTATCTGGGAGAAGCTAAACCCTGACCTGAATATTTAAGCATCGACAACGCTTCTACTGGAATGGAAACTGATGCCGCGCTATGATATCATGGAGAACACATTCGTGAAGCCTTTCGAATACAAAGGTCAACACGTGACCCCTTGTCTCCTTCCACACGCATGCTAATGATGGGAACAAACACAGAAGCATTTGGACTGGCAGCGCTGAGCCTGGGTGCAGGCACGCACCAGTAGTATCCCCGTAGTTCGGCACCAACTTTTCAAATATGTCTGTCCACGCTTTCTTTTGTAGCATTCGTAGCAACAACTACGCAATTTCTAAACAGTATTCACAATGCCAAGGAACAACCGTTGCAAATAAACACGCCTTAATCTTGAGCATCAGAGTCAGACAAGCCGTCAACAGGGTGCTTCATCCAAACCAGTGAGAACAGGTAATCGCTGGTTCTGTTCTCTGTCGGCATTGAGCATCAATCGGTAATTAGTTACTTCCCGTCAAACAGTTCTGACGGAAGCTAGGATTCGCGTCCAAACACCGGTGCTGACAAAATAAACAGGCGAGCTGGGCGGCCCACGAGCCAGAGGGCGCGCGCAGTCTGTTTTGACAGCCAAACGTGACCGGACTCCTCAGACTGTGCTTGCCAGGGTCACGACTGGGGCCACTCCCAGAAGTAGTCAGGCAACATGCTTGACAGGAGCAGTGCATGCCACCCGACTCTAGTTCTGGGATGTTCTTTCCTCAGTTGACAAGCTTGCCCACTGTGTTTTCAGAAACAATTACCAAGATAGCAAAGATGATAGCAAAGTCATAATTGTCAAGATGGATTATGGAACTTTACATGCTTTTTATAAGCAGCACTTTTTAACGCGCATATGATACAAGGGCACGAGGGAAGCAGCAACCGCATAGCTGCTATCATCGGAACTATTCTACGCGCATGAATATAAGTTGCATGGGCTCGCATCCAAGGAAAGTAATGTTTAGCCTATTTACTATATATATATATATATATATATATATATATATATATATATATATATATATATACATGTGTGTGTGTGTATATACATATAATATGTGTATATGTGTTTGTGTAAGCATGTGTATGTGTGTGTGTGTGTGTGTGTGTGTGTGTGTGTGTGTGTGTGTGTGTGTGTGCGTGCGTGCGTGCGTGCGTGCGTGCGTGCGTGCGTGCGTGCGTGCGTGCGTGCGTGCGTGCGTGAGAGAGAGAGAGAGAGAGAGAGAGAAAAGAGACAGAGATAGAAAGAGTGAGAGAATATGTGCATGTATGGCATACGACATCTGCTATGTCATAATTACCAGGGAGAGTGACACCTGAGAGCGTCGACTTCCGAGTTACCCGTTCCGTATGGCAACAGTTCCCACCACGCCCGACCCGACCCGACCGGTATAGCCCTGACAGGCGAACGTAGCACTGATTCGCTTCAGAGTCGCATAATAAGCAGGTCACACAAGGTCGCACAAGCCACGCAGTCTTCGTAGCGAGGAAGATGGGCCTCGCTCGTGGTGTTTTACTCTTCTGGAATGAGATGCGATGTGGCAAGGAAGTTCTGAAGTCATGTAGTAATTTGGATACCCAAGGCTTAGGCATGGGCTTCCTTCTGCTTTGGGAAAACCTCCGAAATTAAAATTGAATGTAACTTGGTTTCTTCTGAATTTTCGGCTGAGCCATATCAAACATGGATTTCATAAAAGATCCTATGGGGAATATGGCGTTAATGTAATATACATAACACAGAGAAACAATTTTATTTCATTCCTGAACGTGCTTTCCGTGGACATCTATCAATAGGAGAAGGGGAAGTTGGCTTCATGGTGGATTGTCCGTGTGCAACCTCACTTGGCTGCGCTACTAAACCCCAGAAACCTACACACCAACCAATTGATCTTACTCGTGCACTGTGCAGTCCTCCTACTGGCGCAAGGCGTCATTAAGAGCGTAGATCTCACATTCTAAGGCATCAACAGGAATGGGGCAAGAACATCTGCAACAAAATTGGTTGCCCAATCACTTCCAAGTCAACTCCTTCCCTGACGTCCAACGCATTCATGGTGAAAATCCCCGACGAAGTGGAGCGACTCTCCGCCTCCCACTCTTTATCAAAGCGCGCAGGCTGCATCGCGTCAACAGCATCGGCTACGGGTGGAATTGTTCCCCACAGACGGGCGCGCGGGGCTGGTCTGGCAGACGCAGACGGTCGGACCAGTGTTGGTCACTTGTGCCGCGGCTCGACGTGTCGGGCCGTCCAAGCGTCCGCCGGCCCGCCGGTCCGCCCGCCCACAGATTGTGTTTCCGCCCTGATGGATGTCCCGGCCACATCCGCAGGAACACCAGCCCTCCATTAGCGGCGACTTCCTCCCCCAATAGCGCCGCTGGCATCGCGCACACACATACACACACACATACACACACACGGGCTCAGGGTCCGAGCCGAACCAGTCTGCCGACTGCCTTACACCAGTTTTGTTTGATTAACATAGGCACTTCGGCCTCCTCAGGCCACTTCGTGCCGTGAAAAAAAGAAAGAAAAATGTTATGCTGTAAAAGTCAGATTATAATTCCTGGAGCAAGTTTGTTTGTCGGAGAAAGATGAAAAGTAGTTTGATTAGAAAATGGTGTTGATCTCCCAGTAGTGTGGGTAAATAAAAGGCAATGTTGTGTGTCCGGCAGTAGCTGATAAGTGTTCTTCGCGGGCCATGGTATTGTTGACAGTGTAGGAGTATATGTGTGACTGTAAGATGGGTGTTGCATGATGGGCATGAAGGTCGAGATGAAGTCGTGTAGACATATCGATGGGTAAGAAAAGTATGGCCGATGCGCAAACGTGATAGGACTTTTTCTTCGTGTCGGTTTTTTGAAAAGATGATGCCCATGGTTCAACAGTAGGCTTGATGAGTCGTAATTGTGTATGGTTTGTGTTTTGTGTCTAGTTTTGTGTCCAAAAATGTCGAATTTTCTGTTGTATTGATGATTTAATGCCGTCAAAATGTGGTGGAATTTCTGTAATGTTTGGAAGTTGTAATGATTATTTTGCTAATTTGTCGGCTTCTTCGTTTCCTGGGATGCCACAGTGGCTGGGCACCCACAGGAAACGGACCCTCACGCCCATCATGTAAAGTGTTTGAAGTGTGTCATAAGATGGAAATATGGCAATGGTGTGAAAAAGAAAGTGAAGAAAGCGATTGAAGAACAGATTTTGAGTCAGAACAAACAACGACACTGCGCATGGGGTGACAAAGGAAACGATTACGAATATAACGAAGGGCAATCAGAATGGCGTGTAATTCGGCAATAAAATGGAAGTTCCGTTTGGTAGGCGATGTCGTGTTGTGTGTGTACCCGAAACAATGGCGTTTCCTGTGGTGTTAGCATCCTTAGATCCGTCAGTAAAGATAAAGGGAACATGGCGATATCGAGACCGAAGCTGGTGGAATTTGTGTTTGGCATATTCTGGATAAAGTTGTGATTTTGGGTTGGTGGTAAGATAAAATACGTGCCGTTCGGCCATCTGCCACGGTGGTGTAGTAGGTTGAGGAAGAACAGTAATTGGTGGAATATTATATTGAAGTTGTGCAGAAAATGTTTTGACGCGTGAAGCTATGGTAAGACCGGTTCGCTTTTTGGCTGGACCTAAATAGTTGTGGTGTAAGTTTGGGAGAATTTGCAAGGATGCGTGTGTGGGGTGGTGTTCTTTAAACTGAATTTGTGTGGCATACCTAAGTCTTTGTTCCATTCTTCGTAGAGCTAATGGTGAAATTCCTGAATCGGTTTGTAGAGAAATGATGGGAGAAGTAGTCATTGTACCGAGTGCTATGCGGATAAATTTATTTTGTATGTTGTCCAAAAGTTTCAAAGCGGAGGTACTGCCACCAGCATAAACTACCGACCCATATTCTATGATGGGAAGAACTAATGATTTGTAGAGATGTAAAAACATATGGCGGTCCGCTCCGAATGAGGAAGAAGTAATACAGCGAAATAAATTGAGTCGGTGAAAACATTTCGTCTGGACGTGTTTGATGTGTTTATGCATAGATAGCCTTCGATCAAAAATAATACCAAGACATTTGAATGAATTTATAAAAGGTATGTGATTGTTCCCGAGGTGAAGCGGTGTATTTGGGTTTGGGCAGGGTGTCGATTTACTAAATATCAGTGTTGCAGATTTTGGGGCTGAAAAAATGAAACCATACTTCAGGGACCATTCGTGTATTCTGTCAAGTGTGTTTTGCAAGCGAATTAAACAATGTTCATAATTGTTGCCGGAACACCAAATTGCGCTATCGTCTGTAAATTGAGAATATGATATATTGGCAGGCGTGTCATGGAAAAGATCATTAATGATAATGTTAAATAATACTGGTGAAAGACAACTTCCCTGTGGTAGGCCGTTCTGAAGATAATGTGGATCGGAAATGGCTGACCGGCACCTGACGTGGAATCGACGAGAGCCAGATAAAAACATACTAAATAGTGTGCTAAATGTCCTTTTATACCGAGTTGTTGAATTTTGGAGAGTAGTGCGGGTTTGAAGACCATATCGTACGCTTTTCTGATGTCTAAAAATACTGCAACAGTGTGTTCATGTTTTTTGTAACCTAGGCGGATGTCCGTTTCTAACCGAATGAGATGATCTATTGTGCTGCGTCCTCGCTGAAAACCACATTGAAAGGGAGATAGAAGGGAATTTGTTTCCAGGTGCCAGGTCAGTCTTTTGATTGCTATACGTTCAAACAGTTTTCCTAAACAACTGGTGAGTGCAATGGGTCGAAAATTAGTGGGGTTACTATGGTCCTTGCCAGGTTTTGGGATTGGTATAATGAAAGATTCTTTCCAAGTTTCGGGGAAGGCATGTGAATTCATAGTGAAGTCATGAAGTCCATAGTGAATTAAATGTGTGCAAAATGCAATGTTTGGTGTGATCCGGTAAATGTCTGAAAAAAAAGAATAATGTAAGTTGTCGGGCCCTACTGAAGTATTGCCGGCAGAGGAAATGGCTGCATCGAGTTCTGAAATTTGAAAAGGAGAATTATATATTTCTGTGTTATCAGAAACAAATTGTGCGGGATCGAGGTAAAAAGGGTACAGTGCATTTTCTATGAAGCCAGGTCTGTAGTTTTCGTCGGAGCTATGGTGGGTAATCGTATCCGCTATGGTGTTCACTATTGATTGCGGTTCGGTAATGGTGATATTGTGACGTTTGATCTCGGTAGTGATCTAGATGGGGATCGTCCGCTCAAACGGCGGATTAATCCCCATATTTTGCTTAACGGTGTGTCGAAAGTGAGTTGCTGAAGGTAATTTGCCCATGAACGGCGCCTAGCGTTACGTATAATGCAGCGTGTTCTTGCACGTCCATGGTTCCGGTTGATTAAATTTTGTTGGTCGGGATAGCGTAAATATTTTCTAAATTCTCGTTTTCTAGCGGCTATTGCTTGGGAAACTTCTATGGACCACCAGGGGACTGGGGTTCGTTTTGTGATAGGTTTTGTGAGTGGACTTGTTGCAGACGCTGCATGTAAAAGTGTGTTGGTAATTAAATGAATGTTTTGTACTGGAGAAATGTCCGGGTTGTATTGTAACGACGAAAGTTCCTCAAATTTGGTCCAGTCGGCCCTCGAAAGTTTCCAGCGAGGAATGAAACTTGGTGTGGTATCGGCAGTTGTTGAAATGGTCGGTACTAATTTAATGGGGTAGTGATCGCTATCATGAATGTCTGTGTCTATTATCCAATCAAATTCGTTGGCCAGGGCTGGAGAACACATTGTTAAATCAATGGCAGTTTCTGTATCGTGACCGAGGTGGAAAAATGTTGGCTCACCGGTGTTAAGTAATACTAAATTGTGTCTGTCTAAGATGTGTTCAACTATGCGTCCGCGAGTGTCTGGAAGTGTGCGTGTTCTATCCCACGCTGGGCTATGGGCGTTACAATCGCCAAGTAAAATGAAAGGGTTTTTGAATTGCGCTATGAGGTTTTCTAATTCTGTCAAAATGTTTGTGTTGTCTGTAGATGGTGGAATATATAATGAACATACATCTGTGTTCCTACCATGAAAACGCAAAGTACAAGCTACTGTTTGTAAAGGTGAATTGAGTGTAATTTGTGTATGTGTGTAATAATTGTGTATGTAAAGTGCTGTACCGCCACTGCGGTGTGTTTCACGGACCTCGTCGTGACGGTAGAGCGTGTAATTAAAGATGTTGCAATTATATGGATCGGTGGATAAGTACCAGGTTTCCTGAAGTGCGATGAGAATGGGAGTGAGTAAACTAAAGAATGCTTTCATTTCTGCCCATTTCGATATTAAGCTCCGGCAATTCCACTGTAAAAAAACTACATAAGAAAGATAAAAATTAATGCTTCTCGGCACCTTTCGGTGCATGGCGCAGCCACGATTGCAGTTCTGTCGGGCATGTGTGTTGGGTGCGGGTGGTCGAAGTTGACCCGCCCGATCCGTCCGGCCGACCAGTAACCTTGGAAAGGTCACGGCGGCCGGCCACTGCCGCGGGGGATGCCCGCCGGCTGGGTTGAGTCGGTCGGGTCACGCGGGCGCCGGCCGGCGTTGGACGCGCCGGGCTTGGTCGGCGTCCCACCGAAGTGGAACTCATTTCCCCTGCAGCCGAATGGCTGCGGGGTCTGGCATTCCTTGTGACTTGAGTCTGTGGAGCCGGAGTGTTCTGTGTGTTGGGAGCCAGGGTGGTTTGTGTCGGTGTGGTTAGTGGTGTAAGTTTTTTGAGTGGAGCTAAACCGGGAATCATGTCAGTTTGAATCGAGGTAGAAGTAGTGCTGACGCGACGTGTGGGGGGAGCAACGGTGGCCGCCTGGGCATAAGTTTTTGTTGACGGGGAGGTGGCTTCGACAGACCGTCTGGCCTGGGGGTATGACACCCCGGTCGTGGCCTTGACAGCGCAGACCTCCTTCTCCTTGCGCCAAACTGGGCAGAGAAGTGATGTGGTCAGGTGATCGGATGTGTTGCAGTTGAGGCAGTGGGCAGGTTTGGAGCAGGTGGATTCGGGATGAGGTGGTTCGCCGCACTTTGGGCAGCGGGCTGGTTGGCGGCATGTTTTACTGCCATGGCCGAAGCGCTGACAGTTAAAACAGCGGAGAGGATTGGGGATAAAGACACGGACTGGGTATCGAAGGTAGCCGGTGAGAAGTGTCTTGGAAAGAGTTGTAGAGTTGAAGGTAAGGACTAGGAGACTCGTGTCACGCTTCTGGCCATCTTTGAAGGACGTGATGTGGCGGACGTGGGTCACCCCCTCCGGCTTGAGCTCCACTTGGATGTCTGCTTCAGTCATGAAGCGGGGCCCCGGCGCGAAGATGGTGCCCTTGGTAGTATTACGGTTGGAATGTAGAGTGACTGTGACTGATTTCCCACAAAATGTGGTGGTGCGGAGGAGGGCTTTGGTCTGGGCTCGGGATTGGGTTTTGATGACGAGGGTTCCGTTGGCTGGGGCTTCAATGTCAGGATTGGCTAAGGAGCAAATGGCGAGGAGTTGCTTGGTTGGCCAGAAAACGTTGACACGACGAAAGGAGACGGACTCCTCGACGGGCTTTACCACGATGTATGATCCAGCAATGTCGAGGTATGGTTCGATAGGTTCAGGTTGGGAGGACGTGGTCTGGTTCGAGCGTGGGTCAACGGCGTGGAGAGTGATGGTCTGGTCTGGATTGCGAGGCGAGGTCGTGGTCTTGGGACGAGCAGGGATCGGCGAGGCGCAAAGGGCTTCCATGGCGTCATCGCGGGGAATAGTTCGGCGCGGGTCATCAACGTTTGTATCAATCGAGGGAGCATCAGGGGCCAGATCTGTGTTCGTGCGATGGTCGTCGGGTGTGGTCAGAGGAGGAAATTCCGTGTCTGAGTCCGTTGGCGAGCACGGGTCCGTGTCTTTTTTACGCTTTTTCACCATCACGGGGAAAAATCCTACCTAATGTAATTTAAATAAAGATAACGGACACACAGAAACTCAGGGAACGGAAATACGACGACGAAGAAAATTTCGTGGGGTGACGGGTGTCACCCCACTAGAAAACGAAATGAGAAAAGAGCGACGGGCGTCGCTCCACGAAAATGAAAAATAAAGAGCTGCAGTAACAAGCAGTCAGTCGCACCAAAAAATATGGCACAGCGGAGTAGTCAGCGGGCTCTGGTCAGGTGCGAGCGGATAGTACTGAATACTCCATGATGGTCTTACACCAGATAGCCGATAACAAAATATGGCGGACAATACCCGTCATATTCGTTCGAAATGCCCACTGCAATCCTCGTTTACTATTACCATGCTGTTGCTGAAGATGACCACCATCCTTGCTCGCAATAGCACGACTGGCAGAAAAAAACACTCACGATGAGAACCGTGCTGCTCAGCCATGTTCGCAAAAGGTGATGGAAAACGCACAGCTGAAGCTGAACGGGAGGCTGCTGTGGCCTTCCGAGAAATCGATAATTAGGCCAGTGTGGCTGACTATAAACATCGGCTTACGTAACCTACACATCGGCTCAGGTAGCCTACACATCGGCTCAGGTAACCTACACATCGGCTCAGGTAACCTACACATCGGCTCAGGTAACCTACACGTCGGCTCAGGTAACCTACACATCGGCTCAGGTAACCTACACGTCGGCTCAGGTAACCTACACATCGGCTCAGGTAACCTACACGTCGGCTCAGGTAACCTACACATCGGCTCAGGTAGCCTACACATCGGCTCAGGTAACCTACACATCATCGGCTCAGGTAACCTACACATCGGCTCAGGTAACCTACACATCGGCTCAGGTAACCTACACGTCGGCCAGGTAACCTACACATCGGCTCAGGTAACCTACACATCGGCTCAGGTAACCTACACATCGGCTCAGGTAACCTACCTCGGGGTACGTCGGCTCAGGTAACCTACACATCGGCTCAGGTAACCTACACGTCGGCTCAGGTAACCTACACATCGGCTCAGGTAACCTACACATCGGCTCAGGTAACCTACACATCGGCTCAGGTAACCTACACATCGGCTCAGGTAACCTACACATCGGCTCAGGTAACCTACACATCGGCTCAGGTAACCTACACATCGGCTCAGGTAACCTACACATCGGCTCAGGTAACCTACACATCGGCTCAGGTAACCTACACGTCGGCTCAGGTAACCTACACATCGGCTCAGGTAACCTACACATCGGCTCAGGTAACCTACGGTACTCGGCCAGGTAACCTACACATCGGCTCAGGTAACCTACACATCGGCTCAGGTAACCTACACATCGGCTCAGGTAACCTACACATCGGCTCAGGTAACCTACACATCGGCTCAGGTAACCTACACATCGGCTCAGGTAGCCTACACATCGGCTCAGGTAACCTACACATCGGCTCAGGTAACCTAACATCGGCTCAGGTAACCTACACATCGGCTCAGGTAACCACATCGGCTCAGGTAACCTACACATCGGCTCAGGTAACCTACACATCGGCTCAGGTAACCTACATCGGCAGGTATTACATCGGCTCAGGTAACCTACACATCGGCTCAGGTAACCTACACATCGGCTCAGGTAACCTACACGTCGGCTCAGGTAACCTACACATCGGCTCAGGTAACCTACACATCGGCTCAGGTAACCTACACATCGGCTCAGGTAACCTACACATCGGCTCAGGTAACCTACACATCGGCTCAGGTAACCTACACATCGGCTCAGGTAACCTACACATCGGCTCAGGTAACCTACACATCGGCTCAGGTAACCTACACATCGGCTCAGGTAACCTACACATCGGCTCAGGTAACCTACACATCGGCTCAGGTAACCTACACATCGGCTCAGGTAACTACACATCGGCTCAGGTAACCTACACATCGGCTCAGGTAACCTACACATCGGCTCAGGTATCACACATCGGCTCAGGTAACCTACACATCGGCTCAGGTACTACACATCGGCTCAGGTAACCTACACATCGGCTCAGGTAACCTACACATCGGCTCAGGTAACCTACACATCGGCTCAGGTAATATCCATAACATCGGTCAGTACATCGGCTCAGGTAACCTACACATCGGCTCAGGTAACCTACACATCGGCTCAGGTAACCTACACATCGGCTCAGGTAACCTACACATCGGCTCAGGTAACCTACACATCGGCTCAGGTAACCTACACATCGGCTCAGGTAACCTACACATCGGCTCAGGTAACCTACACATCGGGTCGGCTCAGGTAACCTACACATCGGCTCAGGTAACCTACACATCGGTATAAATCGGCTCAGGTAACCTACACATCGGCTCAGGTAACCTACACATCGGCTCAGGTAACCTACACATCGGCTCAGGTAACCTACACGTCGGCTCAGGTAGCCTACACATCGGCTCAGGTAACCTACACATCGGCTCAGGTAACCTACACATCGGCTCAGGTAACCTACACATCGGCTCAGGTAACCTACACATCGGCTCAGGTAACCTACACATCGGCTCAGGTAACCTACACATCGGCTCATATAATCCTCAGGTAACCTACACATCGGCTCAGGTAACCTACACATCGGCTCAGGTAACCTACACATCGGCTCAGGTAACCTACACATCGGCTCAGGTAACCTACACATCGGCTCAGGTACACATCGGCTCAGGTAACCTACACATCGGCTCAGGTAACCTACACATCGGCTCAGGTAACCTACACATCGGCTCAGGTAACCTACACATCGGCTCAGGTATCCTACACATCGGCTCAGGTAACCTACACATCGGCTCAGGTAACCTACACATCGGCTCAGGTAACCTACACATCGGCTCAGGTAACCTACACATCGGCTCAGGTAGCCTACACATCGGCTCAGGTAACCTACACATCGGCTCAGGTAACCTACACATCGGCTCAGGTAGCCTACACATCGGCTCAGGTAGCCTACACATCGGCTCAGGTAACCTACACATCGGCTCAGGTAACCTATGCGATTCAAATTTCCACCGGCTCAGGTAACCTGCACGATCCAAATTCTCATCGGTTCAGCTAACCTACACGACCCGAAATCCCATCATGAGGCACCGGGAATGGTTTCGTTATTGACTGTAGTTCAGTCGAGAGCCCCCAGCCAGACCGTCACGGACGCGATGACAGACGCATCCACTCGCTGTTCGGCTGCAGTCGGCACGGCGCCTAACCTGGCCGGCCGACGCGGAGCCGGTGTGCGCTTCGGCACTCCTCCCGGGGCATCGATCCCATGTATGCGGGCGGGTCCACAGTACAGACTGTCGCACTGCGCCTGCTGCTACCGTCTGCCGTTGAATGGTCCGGTCTGGTCTGGCGCTGCTGAGGGGTCTGCTGCAGTCCGCCGCTGAGGGGTTATATTTGGTCTAGCGCTGCTGAGGCGGCTGTTACGGTCTGCCGCTGAGGGGTCCGGTCTGGTCTAGCGCTGCTGAGGACCCTGCCACGGTCCGCTGCTGATGAGTGTGGTATTGTCCAGGATGTATGGCATGGTATGTATGGTATGTATAGTATGGTATGGCCTGATGCCGCTGAGGTGTCTGTTATGGTCCAGTGCTGAGTGGTGTGGGGTAGTCCACTGATGAGGGGTGCTGTATGGTCTGGTGTCACTGAGGAGTCTGGTCCGGTCCAGTATTCCACAGGCGTCAGGTTTCGCTGCCGAGGAGCGTCATCTCACTGCTGAGGCGCCTGGTCTGGCTGCTGAGGCGCCTGATCTCGCTGCCGAGGAGCGTTATCCCTTTGCTGAGGAGTGTCATCTCGCTGCAAAGGCGCCTAGTCTGACTACTGAGGGGCTTGGTCTGGCTGCCAAGGCGCCTGGTCTCGCTGCCGAGGAGCGTCATCTCGCTGCTGAGGAGCATCATCTCGCTGTTGAGGAGTCTGGTCTCGCTGCTAAGGAGAGTCATCCCGCTGCTGAAGAGTCTGGTCTCGCTGCTGATGCGCGTGGTCCGGTCCGGTTCTAGCGGCTGTAACCGCTGCCCAGCCGTGCAGAGGTAACCGCTCGGCCGGGCCGGGACTATTGATCCTTCACCAGTCACCTGTTGTAAAGTGGCTGCTCTCTTCTCCCTCTCACGCTCCATTCCCTCTTCATCTCTCCTCTCCACTCGCCCTCTCCGTCTTCTCTCTATCTCTCTCTATCTCTCTCACCATTCTCGCCCTTTCTGTTTCTCCCCTCTCTGTATCTCAGTCTCTCCCTCCCCCTCTCTCTCTCTCTCTCATTCTCCCTCTAAATATATTTTTTTTTTTTTTTTTTTTTTTTTTTTTTTTTTATATATATATATATATATATATATATATATATATATATATATTATATATATATATATATATATATATATATATTTTTTATTTTTTTTTGTTTTTTTTTTTTTTATTTTCTTTCTATCTCTCTCTCTCTCTATCTCTCTCTCTCTTCTCTCTCTCTCTCTCTCTCTCTCTCTCTCTCTCTCTCTCTCTCTCTCTCTCTCTCTCTCTCTCTCTCTCTCTCTCTCTCTCTCTCTCTCTCTCTCTCTCTCTCTCTCTCTCTCTCTCTCTCTCTCCCTCTCTCTCTGCCTCTCTCCCTTGTTCGTAATCTAGAAGCTCTTCACATCGGCGTCGAGCCTGTTTGTCAATTAGCGCAACAATACATGGGCAGTGGAATTGACGATGAAATAGAAGCGGCTTGAAGGGTATTAGCTGACGGGGTCGGTTGGTGGTGGTGCAGGTGGGGAGGTGGGAGGTGGTATGTTGGAGAAAGGCAGAGGAGATCACCATTCTGCCCCTTGGTCTGCAGTGAAGATCAGGCCTGGCCGAAATGAGATAAAATTATTCGTTTGGAGCATATGAAGTCATGGAATAAAAAAATGCGGGTCAGACTGAAAAGGCAGATAATTTAGCTCCTATTAGTCTTTCATCTGGTTTCTCCTTCGGGAAGGCTTAAATCGTCACGGGAGGGGCCACATTTCCTGGTGCAGCAAAAGCATTGTCAAATTATCAAACCAAAACCTTATCAGATTTGGAATGCTTCGGAGCTTATTGTGGTGTTTGGCCCCTTCATTAAGCAAAATGTGCTTTTAATGGGCCTGGGATCATTTGAAATAGTGTGGGCGAAGTGCATGCTGGGTTGTCATGATATAATCCGAAGAATAGTTCTTAAGCGGGAGGTGCACCCCGAACATGAAATTGTACACAGGAGTAATATATCTTGCTTATCCTCAGATATATCTTGCTTAGACTGAGACAGATATATCTTGCTTCCTAATCCTCAGATATATCTTGCTTATTATGTATATTTGAAGACCCAGAAACCGGGAACCAACAATAAAACTACGAAAAGCTGAGAGTGGCGCAGCTACCATTGCTGGGCCCACCATAACAGTGGAAGGTCAGGCTCTCTGCCACGCGTTTTTCCACGCCCAAATCCGAAAGCGCCTAAAATTGTGCAAAAACGAGCCTTTATTCAAGCATATCAAACGGTTATCTACGGCAGCCATATTTAGACCCTCCACCTCCCTTCCAGCCACTTCTGCTCCTCATCGGTTTCGTATCCATTACCGTTTGATTAAATATTTGAGTCTTGAAAAATTATCTGTATCCTCATGAACTTTGTACCCATTACTGGCGGATCAAAAATTTCAGGTCAATAAAAAGCATCACCACCCAAGTGTGCTGGAGATCGTGTAATGCGCAGTGATTTTTTCCAGCGGTTACATGGTGTCGGAGCTGAACATAACGTGTCTGAAGCGCGTCCCTGCTATCACTCTCCTGAGGAAATTGGATATGTGTACAATTCTGTACACCTTAATCTTACGCATGCACAATTCTTCAGGAATCGCTTGTACTGTGGTCGCAGCACTTGAAGTGCAGGTGGATTAAAAATCCGTCAAGTGAAGCAGTGTGTCGGTTGGCCCATAAGTCATGGTCGGTTTATAGGGCTACTCATGTTACCTCCGGTGGTTTCCGAGATTGAACTTGAACCATTGCGGGTTGCTGGTTATTGAGCTAGAATTTTCAGAATAGATAAAACGAACATGTACTATGCCTGTTTTGTCAAAACAACACATCATATGATATCACATCATACGCTAGGATATCACATCATATGATATCATATCATATGATATGATATGAAATCATATGATATGATATCATATGATATCATATCATATCATATCATATCATATGATATCATATCATATCATATCATATCATATATATATGATTTATGTTTATATCATATCATATGATATCATATCATATCTGATATCATATCATATGATATCATATCATATGATATCATATCATGATATCATATCATATGATATCATATCATATGATATCATATAATATCATATATCATATCATATGGTATCATATCATATGATATCATATCATATGATATCATATCATATGATATCATATCATATGATATCATATCATATGATATCATATCATATGATATCATATCATATGATATCATATCATATGATATCATATCATATGATATCATCTTATGATAATGATAAATAATGAAAAGGACTAATCTTAGTTCAAAATTAGGGACACTTATGTTCGACGTTGCAACGAACATATACGCACACTCGTGCATACGACATTACGAGTACATATCATGATGAATATCACTCGAATATGAGATGGAGAGAATGTGTGGATTTCAATAAAATACTGAAGTTCTCCTTCAATTAACCAAACTCATGCATGACAAAACGTATTTGATTTTGCTACCCATTTGTGATGAACTACGAAAATGTACGTTGCGACCAGAACCGTGAGAAGGGGGAGATATACATGGTCCTAACCATATTTTACTTCGAATATACTACATTCCACTATCGGGATGCTCGCCATCATTAAATGTAGATCATACATTTTATGTGCATTTTAAGTTCCTATGCGGGAAGCGACCTGCTCCTTCAAACGTTTAGTTTAGAGCATGTATGAGTAATAACAATCGCGCCCGTCCGTGCATTGCCCGTACGACGGCAAACAATACAGCTTCAGCTTACAACGTAGGACTAGGACCGTTGTCCCTAACCGATCTAGAACAAAGTTAACGCAGCCACTGGCCTTGAACTTGAGTTAACTTTGCTACCAATAAAGGCCTCCGCTATGACATGCTAACTAACTCCGGATAATACGAAGGCGGTTAACTTGGCCTGGCTTGGCCCAGGTCGCAGTTCCATGGGCCACCTTGGTGCCTACAGGCTGGCAACGGCCTCCCGAGAAACAGTCGGGGATTATGCATGCGACACCGCATCCAGCACCCGTGACGTCACACAGCATTAACTTCAAGCGGCTTAACCGTCGCGTGTATATGCACACAAGGTCCAGCAGGTCCACACAAGATCCAGCAGCCTTTGGCAGCTTCACCTGATCGATGCTGTTTTGTTTGTTGCACCGTTGATGCCAACATCCTCTCGACAATGAATCCCATTGGACATCTTCTTCAAGGAAAACGTATGCTCACCAACCCATTCCAGCTCCCAAATTGAGCCGTAATGGGAAGTTACATCGCACAATGGCAGTTCCTCCTGTTCAGACGAATATATTGCTCTCGTGAGCCGCGTATATCTGAGGCTGGTTTCTTCGTCTTAGAAAGGCTTTCATCGACACCGGGGCCCTCACTGCAAGCAACCAATGCTGTCCAGTCAACTTAGTCTCCCGGGATCAGCTAAGATATTCCATATCTGGACTTGCAGGTCTTCTCCCAACTTCAAAATAAAGAAGCACGCTTTTTTATCGATGGAAAAGCTACCAGATGGCATCGCCAGCATAACCAGTATGAAGGCATTACCGGAGCTGAAGGAACAAGCGCAAGAAGCGGTCTCTAGGACTCGCGTGCTGCAGGCGCAGGATGCACCACCATACCGATGCTGGCACAGAATGATGGCAACATGATCGCGATCACCATGAACGGCGCGACGAGGCGCGTCTACAGTGACCGAGTATGTAAAGTGCCGCCACAGAGCGCTCTTTGCGAAAATACTGCGAGTACTTCAGATGAAATATGCCGATGAAATGGTCAGAATGCAGAGCTGCTCTAATTGTGGGTGAAGAGTGCAGTATTCGAAACGCCGTCGGCTTCGAATGCTTGATGATCGAGTTCCCCGACATGTTGCCCACTCTCCTGTGTGCCTGCCTACAAAATACTCTTGCTGGACCCGCCTGTGGTTGAGTTCTCCGACATGTTGCCTATTCTCCTGTATGTCTGCCCACGAAAAAGTATTGCTGGATCCGCCTGTGGTCGAGTCCTCCGGCATGTTGCCCACTCTCATGTATGTCTGCCTACCAAATACTCTTGCTTGCTTCCCACTCTCCTGTGTGTTCGCCTACAAAATACTCTTGCTGGATCTGCCTGTGATCGAGGATGGTGACCACTTTCTGCTATGACATGTGGAGAATTGTAGAGAATTGTACGTGGATAATTGTATTCGTTAGGAGTGTTTCAGAAGTCTCAACATTTGCAAAACATCTCTCAAGTTAGCACTTTACTGTTCAGCACGCTTAATTAACAATTTAAAACGTTTCGCACCACCATGAGTGAAAACGACGGGGAATTAACTCGGCAATATTCCATCGATGCAGCGCGGAATCCAAGAGTATGATGTTATTGTATGGTGACCAAGGACGGTTGAAAATCAAATTGCGTTATGTTTAAACATTTCAATTTGCTGTTGATCTCCATCACGCCTGACCATGATAATCTACGCCTGACCATGATAATCTACCATGCTTCCTGGTGGTTCGGTATGGCTTAAATGTGGTCAGCATAGATGTAATAACCGGAAGGAAGGGACAATGACCGCATTTTTGGCACCATACCAAATCATACGTCAACATAATTGTTCGAAAAGCTGTGAGGAAACTCCACGCACTTTTGAACTCAGAGTCGCTTTGCATTCCTATTCCGAGGGGCGACAGTCCATCTTTGGCGGGTTGGAGTGGTGACAGGCTGTCAGTCATTGTTAAATCGGCGAGGTGACAGTCGGTTCGACAGGTCGTAATAGGAACAAACGAGAAGGCCGGTCCTCAGTGAGAGTCTGGTTTGCAGCGCCATAAAACAGTGAGATAAGGCCGTCCGCACAATGGTGTGGCGCAGTGTTAGCCAAACTGCAGGTCGACTGTGCAAGAGCCGGGTATTGACAGCGCTGACAGGTTAACAGCACGAGCCGACAACGAACACGCACGCCGAGTAACCTATGTCAGCTTAAGCTCAGAATATACTGGCGCTGCAGATCGGCACCCATGCCGACGGTATCGAATGGTGTCCGTGCCAGACAACTCTGTCCACGTCAGCCTGCAGGACATCAGACCGGCTTACATACTATTGTGTCAAATGATAGCACATCACTTCAGCTGTGGTGAGATGCCTAGGCTCTTCAAAAGGGGATGAGGGTGTGTGCGTGCGCTAATTTGGGGTGGGTGCTGCCATACTTTGACTTAGTGATTGGAAAACATACCCAGGAACATTTTAACTTCATGCATCATGCTTATAAATGTTGCACGGGAATAATTCAGCCGAAAAAAAGAGTAGTATTCCCGCCAGACATTTCCATGCTGGGAGCCCTGATTACATTCAGCAGACTGCTGGTCTCAGAGGTATCAACAGTTCGTCGAGGACACAAAAAGCAAACGGCAGGATACAAGGACACAAAAACACTTTCTATTTTGTGTTGCTACTGACACTGCCTGCGTCCAAGCATCCGATTTGAATGCGCACTATTTGTAAGATGGGCGGGAAAGAGCGCATCCTGAGAAAATCTTAGTGCTGTACTTAATCTAAAGCTTACGAGTAAAGGGAACACGCCGACATTAATGTATGCTTGTCTACGAAAGCTCGGGGTGAGAGGTAGCGAAAACGACCGTCTTCGTGAGGAAAGGGTAGGATAATAGGGGAACAACATGTTTTATCTGTCCAGCAATAGACAACTGTGTGGGTCAGCAGATGAACATCGTTTGAACATCTGCAGAACTCGGGTGTGTGAAGCCGTCGGCCGGTTTGTGTGCAGACCACATAGTGACTCCAGACCACAACATACAACCAACCGTGCTCTCAAAAGGCGACAGGCCTTCACGTGAAGCCGCGTCCAGATCCCCCTGTGTACCTTGAGCCTCTCTAGTCGCACGCTCTTGTCTCCTTCCAGATGCGTGAAGGTCGTGCAGATTTGGAACAGGAATAGTAGACAGGTATCCACAATTACTTATCCGTAAATATGTCAAGACGGTAAGGATTGTCAAGATCGGTGCTTCTAAGTGCTAAGGTGCACAATGTTGAGCGTGAGAAAAGAGCTCTTGTTCGTGCGGTCGCAGCATCCAGAATGTGTCACAACCGCAGGCATGCATAACGTCACTGCTAAATAGACGTCACTGAATGCATAACGTCACTGATAAATAGACGCAAATCAGAGGCGTTCGACTCAGTAGCCAAGTATGAGGGACACGTGCAACCAGAACATACATGTGTAAAAATAGGTTCGGCTCACGGAAATCACCAAACGAGATCACCGTCGAAGCACGTACGCCTTCTACAGGGTACCGATAGAACAAACGACGAGATACATGCAGACAAATGCGTCATTGCTTGGCGCCACTTCTTCCTTCCCGTTCGTTCGCGCAACTCGGCACAATAGCTTCTGATGCGGACCCGTGGTTCGTATCGACCATGATCGCCTCGGCGACGGAGAGTGATACTGTCTGATCGGCCAGTGAGTGGTGGCCACTGTCAACGGCGGACAGCCACGCTCTCCTGAGGCGAAACATTGCACGCGCCCGAAGCCGCGTCCCGAGCCTCTGAGCTCACCGCACACCCAACGACGCCTCCGGGATTCGGGCTCACGCCGTTAAAAGCGCAATAGAACTGGAAGTAGGCTGTTGAAGCGGATCTACATGTATACGGAACGGCATTTCAGGGAAAAATAAACAGCCTGATAACGTCCAACGGAAAGTCAAAACAAAAGTTGATATAATATCTAAGAAAGTTTTTTTCATCGCCATGCGAGTAAACAAAACAGCTGCCACAATGACTGACTTCGCCGTGTTTCGCACCGGATCCAGGTACAGAGGAAGCCTTTTGGCGCCTGATGGCTTCGTGTCACTTGCCCATGATGGCTGGTACTGATCGGCATAGTTTTCATATTGGAAATTGCATGCAACATGTAACTACACAGCAGGTAATTCCTCTGACAGGATAACAGCAAATAACCAGTGTTGCGATGTTTACTGTAATTGCTTTAAGCACATTCAGTAGCACATGGTATAGGTTATTTCTTTTCTGCAACTGTCAAAGTAATGCAGATTGGTTGACATCTTCGGTACTTTTTCAATTAAAGTTGATTGATTGCTGTGACTTCGATGATAAATAGAGCAATTGTTTTCTTGTATTTACTTGTGAGGCATAGCAGGAGCGCACAGCCTAACCCGCAACCAGAACTTGATCTAACATTCAGCTTACCCAGCCCTGACCAATGCTATTGAAAATTAGCATTACGGAGCACGTGACGGGGGTGATTTTCATTCGTCATCGTGACTGACACGTTTTAACAGGTAGCGCAGTAGCCGAGTGGACTTAAAACATAGCCTTTTTGGAAGTGCTGGACATTCCCTGCATTATGAATAGAGGTACTTATTATATGCCTCAATGTACTTACGATGCAGTTAGATTTGAATACAAAAAATATACAGCAATAAATCCGTTCCCTTGTTTTAAAACAGCTAGTGCGAGAGGGAGGGCCAGAGGGAGAGAGAAGAAGAAGAGCGAGAGGGAAAGTGAGAGACATGGAAAGAGAATAGCACATTAGAGTTACCCGCAAGCCTCATCTGCCCCAAAGGACACTGCAATGGTTGCAAATACACCAGCCAAGTAGGCCCGTGCCGCAGCAACTCCAGCTTCACCACGACTCGTTGCATCCCAGGTCACGTGGGGAGGCCTACTTCAAAATGGACGCGCTGCCATCGAAGCGTAAATGACGCCCGAGGGGTGCCCGGCTCAATGAGTCGATGGTCGTCCGCCAGCGAGCACACCTGAGCGACCGCCGGGGATACGCCGCCTGTCTGCTCAAGGGCCATCAACCACCAACAGAGCCAGCGGTAGGGTCCGCAGGTGATCACACCTGAGCGACCGCCGGGGAAACGCCGCCTGTCTGCTGAATGGAAAATCAACCACCAACAAAGCCAGCAGTGCAGTAGGCGGTCAATGTTTCCCTCGTCCGGTGACGCTACTATAGTTGCAGTGTTTCAGTACCCTGGAAGGCGTGGCTTGAACATCACTTCTGTAAATGCAAAGACTGCCTCCCCGTGACCCTACCCCGATCCGCGCCGATAAAACGGTCCGACTCAGGCCAAGTTCGTTTCAAGGGAGTTCAGGTCGTCAATAAGTTCTGTGGCCTCTTCGAGATGTATCTCGACTATTTAGCGGGACCTCGGATAAGAACAGCTGACTGCGGGACATGACAACACACATCTTGCAACAATACATTTCAGATATTAGAATCAGACGCCATTCAGGCCGCCGGACGAGTGAGGGCATGGGGAGAAGAGAGCTCTTATACAGCTCTCATATAGCTAGAGTTGCAGGCGTAGGATCGGGGTTAGTAGCGCGTAGAAAACTCGTGT
Organism: Ashinkailepas kermadecensis; assembly: GCA_034440615.1. Taxonomy (NCBI): domain Eukaryota; kingdom Metazoa; phylum Arthropoda; class Thecostraca; family Neolepadidae; genus Ashinkailepas; species Ashinkailepas kermadecensis. The sequence goes on from JAOTOM010004934.1 coordinate 179,699, forward strand.
GCCTGCCGCACCTGGGAACATGGGCTCTCTTGGTAGCTCGTCAATACATAATTGTAATGCGCCCAGTTTCGGCGAAAGTAGACCTTTCAGACATACATAGACACAACGAATTCAGCAATACACTGCAGTGTATTGAAACCTGTGACGTGTGCACCATATCCGGCAGAGGAGACGAATTTTGGAAAGCGTATCCAATGTCGGCATAAGCACCCTGCAAAGTAACATACCTCACTTGAAGTTCACTTTCGCCGAAATCGAGCTCCTCTGACGCACAGTGTGCACTTATCTCACAGCTGAGTGCATCATACCGAACGGTTGCAAAATGGCATGCGATACACGGGTTCGTCACGGTCCTTACTCTCTCACAGTTTTTTTTTCGTGCATGTTACGCCATACAACCGTGCAGTGCAGCATCTGTAACACTGTCAATGAAATGGTCGGCTGACCGGCCCCGGGAACGTAGGTCACGTGGCATGACGTCACCGCGCAGCCGACGGTATGCACGCGCCACGCAACTCTCAGGTGGTGCCACCCGGACCGGCACAGAATCAGTTCCGCTATACATCTTCTTTGAATAAAAAAACGCGTGCTCAGTTAAAAAACATCGTGTTGAAGGCTACCACAAATCAGAACCGAAGAAGACGTTCTCATGCTGAGTGACAGAATTATAAGTTGAAACGCCGCAAGAAATGCAGTTATAGGCATGCCTGACAACAAATGCATGCTGTTATTCTTGCGATTGGAGTTCTGTGTTGTGGAGTGGCCGAAGGTGCTGTGTCTCCGCATTAGTGCTCGAGCAATGGGGACTGAGGAATGACTGCAAAGGCAATTCATACGTCTGCACTGCGGGAGACATCACTGCCCGCAGTTAACAGTTACCCGAGGCCCTGTCGCTTAGAAGTGATCTAATATGAAATATTATATTCGATTATTAGAATAGTACAGTGTGAAATATTCAGCTCACTGCTAACAGCTGAACTATGATCCACGTGTAAATGTACGTTGTAGGCAATTGCAGTAAACCTAAGCACACCCTAAATAATCTAAACACAACCCCGCGGCACGTGATGCGCGTCGCCAGGAGCTGTCAGTATTCTGGTGTTACCATGTACCAACTGCATATTACCATGCAGCGTTGCCTGTTGTTGGGAATAGGACATACTGCAACGTCCGTTACATAGCCTGTTACGCGGGTCAAAGTGGCTGTGACTTTACGGCGCACTGAGCAGCTGAGGCTATATGGCGCCGCCTGCCTCTCACCCTAGCAAAGAGGGCGTGCACCGCGGGGAATCGAGCCCGTGCCCCCGGCATACCAGACTCTCATCTTAGCCACTGAGCTACTGACGCCCCGTTACGCGGGCCGACGCACGTGGGAATGCGACTCGCAGAATTTGTCACTCAATTTTGCACTCCGAGTGGATTGCGACTGTCTTAGATATATCATATCATTCTCAATTACCAGGTGTGCCTAACGCCATCTATGGATACGGCATGACACTGCGTGCGCGAGCCATCTCGGCTTCCTCTCGGCTTCCTCTTGGTTTCCCCTCGGCTTCCTCTTGGCTTCCTCTCGGCTTCCTCTTGGCTGCCTCTCGGCTGCCTCTCGGCTGCCTCTCGGCTTCCTCTCGGCTGCCTCTCGGCTGCCTCTCGGCTGCCTCTCGGCTGCCTCTCGGCTGCCTCTCGGCTGCCTCTCGGCTGCCTCTCGGCTGCCTCTCGGCTGCCTCTCGGCTGCCTCTCGGCTTCCTCTTGGTTTCCCCTCGGCTTCCTCTTGGCTTCCTCTCGGCTTCCTCTTGGCTGCCTCTCGGCTGCCTCTCGGCTGCCTCTCGGCTTCCTCTCGGCTGCCTCTCGGCTGCCTCTCGGCTGCCTCTCGGCTGCCTCTCGGCTGCCTCTCGGCTTCCTCTCGGCTGCCTCTCGGCTGCCTCTCGGCTGCCTCTCGGCTGCCTCTCGGCTGCCTCTCGGCTGCCTCTCGGCTGCCTCTCGGCTGCCTCTCGGCTGCCTCTCGGCTGCCTCTCGGCTTCCTCTCGGCTTCCTCTCGGCTGCCTCTCGGCTTCCTCTCGGCTTCCTCTCGGCTGCCTCTCGGCTGCCTCTCGGCTGCCTCTCGGCTGCCTCTCGGCTTCCTCTCGGCTTCCTCTCGGCTGCCTCTCGGCTTCCTCTTGGTGACATCAGGAGAGCAATGGTGGTGTTGTGAGACGTGTGGGTTGGGAAGTTGATCCAACCCTGCTCGGTAGGTGTTGCGCTGGGCGAGCGTGCCATTCACGTGATGAAAAGCAACTCATTGCGCTGAATAGGTGCGAGGGCGGTGCCTCAGTTCGGCATTGTTGGAGGATATTCAGTATCCACCATGCCAGACTGCAGGGACAAGTCGGATATTTCTCACTGCACCGCATAACACGTACACTGCTGCGCAGTACTCAGCACCGGTGTCGCAGTTCGGCATTGTAGGAGGCCATCCACTCTGGCAGACAAACGGTTTTAGACGGCCCCCTGGCGATGCTTATGAGGCGAGAAAAACAGCGAGGTTGCAGCCTGCTGATTTCGATTTGTTCCGGACGACAGCCCGAACGTTTTTTCACCTCAGTCGCTATGGGTGGCATCCCTTGGCGTGGCTGATATAACATGAAAACAATTAATTTTACCACATCTCCAGACAGATCACGAGCAGCACCAGCCTACCCGCTGATTCAGGCATCCACGTTCGTTTGTGAATTCTTGCGGAGTTACGCCTCTGAATGTGCCTAGCGTTGGTACGAGCCTCACCCCACATCCATCTTCACTATGATTATTGCTAGTTAAGATGGATTAAACCTCGCAATAATGTTTCTGGGTCGTTTGTGGTGCCATTAAAAACACCTTTATTCTCATCAAACTCATATACACGACTGAGGAAGTGCTGACAGGCTTATCGCATTTTTTCAGGCCATGATAATGGCTGAGTCATTCAGGGGTGATATTGGCGGCTGGCGTGCCCCGAACTGTGTCTATTATCTTTTTAGTAAAACGTCGACTACGAGATGAATCTGAAATGACTAACCTTCCGGCGGCACCCAGTACAGACTGCGGGGCACGCGGCGGATCTCGGCGTCCCGAAATGTGCTGAGCTAATTCAATATGGCTAAGGAACATTAGTTTGCGTTACCCTGGACATCTCCTTGGGATGTAGGGGCCGACGACGGCATTCTGGAAGGAGGTGACCGGGTACGGTAGCATTAGTTTGTGTTACCCTGGACATCTTCTGGGGATGTAGGGGCCGACAACACTCTGGAAGGAGGTGATCGGGTGTGAAATGGCATGGTCTATCAGTTTCAAACAGAGATCAAGAATGCGTACACACGACGACTAATTTTTTGTCATGACTGAAGGACGAACCCGATCCTCAGGGCGACCATTTACTTGTGTCTGTCGGTTGGTAGCTGGCAAGACTGTTCGCAATGCATCACGTGCCGACTCACCATCCCCGACAAACATAATCAAAGCTGGTCGGAACCGAGTGCCAATATGGCCTTGCAGCCCCTATATTCTCACTGGAATCTAGTCTAGCTCAGCCAACAGCCAAGCACATTGATGTGGTTGCGTGCAGTTTATATTTTTGGGCGCATTAGCTGCCTTGGCCATATTGTGCCCAGCCCATTGGTGTGAACATGACTTGGTCCGCACTATACGAACCGCAGGCTAGGCTCTATTCCGTACAGTTTCCAGGATATGTCACGCCTCACTGTCCCACACCACACCAGTACAATCTGTGTAGTGGAGCTGCTTCATAATCAGGCCGACTCCGATGCTCGCCCACTGTGTGGCTGGTGTGAGCAGTTATCTTGGGTGTGAGCGGCTTCATATCGTTTGCATTTATGCGTTAAATGATCATGTCATTGCAAATCGAAGAGAAACCTCCCTATCTCGCGCCTTTATCAGCTTTATGGAACAGAGGATCTGAACTGAATGGACAAACTGTGTCTAGTGAAAACTGGAAGGATGTTCGGAATGACATGCCATGTCATGGTCCCAGAAACAGACATTGGTGAGGAATGCGATGGGGCTGATGTTGAGATCGTCCTGTTCCATTTTAGTTAACGGGGGTAGATGAATAAGGTGCTCGCGACTTTTAGTTTTGAAGCTTGGACACATGCTTGACAAATGACAAATGACACATTTGTTGTTTGAGAAGGCAAAAAGCCTTCTCAAACAACAAATATTTACATATTGAACATGTACTGTTGAAATTGCTATAATATTTTATATGCATCGCAAATCGCCATCTGAAATAACAAACAAACACTCGTAATACTGCAAATAAGATGAAAAGGTTCCAATGCACTCACCACCCCTTCACCCTCTCAACCTGGGGTGTATGTTGCTACGCCGCTGCACCATGGCCGTAGTGATGGCAGCACCCACCTCCTCACCATCCCAGCCTGGGGAGTTTTTACTACGCCGCTGCACCATGGCCGCAGTGATGGCAGCACCCACCTCCTCACCATCCCAGCATGGGGAGTTTTTACCATGCCGCTGCACCATGACCGCGGTGATGGCAGCACCCACCTCCTCACCATCCCAGCCTGGGGAGTTTTTACTACGTCGCTGCACCATGGCCGCAGTGATGGCAGCACCCACCTCATCATCCCAGCCTGGGGAGTTTTTACTACGCCGCTGCACCATGACCGCGGTGATGGCAGCACCCACCTCCTCACCATCTCACCCCGAGTCTGTTGCTTTGCCGCTGCACCATGACCGCAGTGATGGCAGCACCCACCTCCTCACCATCTCACCCCGCAGTCTGTTGCTTTGCCGCTGCACCATGACCGCAGTGAATGGCTGCGGCCAGTCGGGCCGGGACGAGGACGCGGTTCCCACGACCCAGCCACGCCGTCCATGCCGGCCGGCCGACCCGCCTAATGCCAGTCCATTCATGCGGTCGCCGCGCGGCCGACACGCGATTACGACACGGCGCCACGGCCGCTCTCTCGACGGCGCGTCGGCGTAACGGGCGGCGCCGCTTCGGACGGCTCGAGCGCAACAGGCGGCTGGGCGCGACGATACGCGGTGACGGTCCGACCGCGACCGGAAATGACGGGAGACGCCCCCGGGGAGACGGGATCGGCGTGGGAAACGCCCCGGGGAGATGGGATCGGCGTGGGAGACGCCCGCCCGTGCGGCGGCGAGGCGGAACGTTTCGGCCCGAGGAGGCGGGATCGACGAGTCTGAGCTGAGCCAGGGCCTGGGTCTGTGGCAGGCGGAAGTCCCAGGCTCAGACAGGGTCTGTGGCAGAAGGAGGTGCCAGGTTGAGACAAGGTCTGTGGCAAATGGAGATCCCAGACTGGGACAGGGTCTGTGGCAGACAGAAGTGCTAGGTTGGGACATGGCCTGTGACAGACGGAGGCCCCAGGTTGAAACAGGGTCTGTGGCAGACGGAGGTGCCAGGTTGAGACAGGGTCTGTGGCAGACGGAGGTGCCAGGTTGAGACAGGGTTTGTGGCAGACGGAGGTGCCAGGTTGAGACAGGGTCTGTGACAGACGGAGGCCCCAGGTTGAGACAGGGTCTGTGACAGACGGAGGTGCCAGGTTAAGACATGGTCTGTGACAGACGGAGCCAGGTTGAGACAGGGTTTGTGGCAGGCGGAGGTCTCAGGTTGGCGGACATAGGGTGGGTCGCCGGCGCCGTCCTGGTGGTCAGCTGATCTGATGGGCCCATGCTTTACGACACTGTTCTGAATACCTGGCGCTCTGATCGTCTCACGTTTTACGGCACTGCCGCTGCTTTGATGTTCCGATGTTTTTACGGCGCGCTCTGCGGCCTTTCTCACGGTGCCTGGAATCTCAGGCGGTCCGGACCTTCTACGGGCCGCACGCGGGCAGACTTGATGGGCGAGCAGCCGACGTCCGATACAGAAATTGACACGGGCTATTTAACGAACAGCTGTCTGGTTTGAGGAGTCATGCAGGGAATTTGTCGGACGTGTGGTGAGGCCTGGGCCTACATAACACGCATACACACGAGGGAAATCGAAACATTCTACCCTGGTCAGCTGTGTGTACTCACACGAAGGAATCTGTTGTGGGCGACCGCGGCCAGCCGTGGTAAAGCAGTGCATTCGACTCAGTTGGGCTTCGCCCGCCCAGCGCGTGGTGTAGGTGCATTGGGGTTGGCACGCTCATACCCCAAGTGGGGTGCGTGCACTAGGGCCACTATGCTCTGGGCGGCGGTACGTCGGAAAGGTCAGCGCAAATGAAAGTGTCGCCAGACTGGGTCGGTTCGGCGGCGAGTAATGGCGCGTCGCAGACACGTGAGGTGGCCATTTTGAGCAGGCGGTATAGTTGCTGCGTGGTTCGATGGCCGGAACACGAGGTCATGGAGGTGATGGCCTGCAGCGCGGTGTGGTACCCTCACAGCCAGGCTACGTGAATTGCTGCTGCTGCGGTCGGCTGTCGTTATCAACAGCACCGTCTGGGGCTTTGAGCACCATCTGGGGCTTTGAGCACCGTCTGGGGCTTTGAGCACCATCTGGGGCTTTGAGCACCGTCTGGGGGCTTTGAGCACCATCTGGGGCTTTGAGCACCATCTGGGGCTTTGAGCACCGTCTGGGGCTTTGAGCACTGTCTGGGACTTTGAGCACCGCCTGGGGTTTTGGGAACAGTCTGGGGCTTTGATCACCGTCTGGGGCTTTGAGCACCGTCCGGGGCTTTGGGCACCGTCTGGGGATTTGGGCACCGTCTGGGGCTTTGGACACCGTCTGGGGCTTTGAGCACCGCCTGGGGCTTTGAACATCGTCTGGGGATTTGAGCACCGCCTGGGGCTTTGAACACCGTCTGGGGTTTTGGGCACCGCCTGGGGCTTTGAGCACCTTCTGGGGCTTTGAGCACCGCTTGGGACTTTGCGGGAGTGTTGATATCGAATGTGATGCTGAACATGTTCCGGAGTGTTGCTTTGTGAATTCTGCAGCGGCAGTTGCTCCCTCTAAACGTTGCATTCCGCCCAGAAATGATTCAGTTGATCCCCCAATGTTGATGGTTTTGTCTGAAGATCACCGAGGAATATGCTAATCGAATTACCAAGAAAGAGTGCCCTCTCCTTTCACGACGTGTACGGGGCACAGAAAACCTATTACTAGCAAACCCGTAGGCCGGTTTGGTATTGAACTAGCAGAGAAATTGAGCAACCTGTGCGGCCGGCCCGGCAGCAACACTTTTAATATACTTTAGCCTTCACAACGACGGAATAAGCACTTTTAATATACCTTAGCCTTCACAGCCATGAAATGAGCAGGGAGATTCCCTTCATTCTTCAAGGGTAGTGCATTTTAATTTGGGACGTTCTGGCTCGTCTACCATTCTTCTGAACTATTGTATGTACATGAATGTTGTTGTCGAGTTTGGCGCTTTGATCTAGCGACGCTTTTAACCTCCAGGTATTTGCGGCGAGGAATAAGCAAGGCACGTGCGTTACTTGTCAATTCCCTTGGTATGAGATGCGGCGTGATAAGATTAGATTGACTAGATGCACACTAACCCCACTACCATGCTTGTGTGCTCGAAATCGACCCAAGCCATTACGCTCCCAATCGGGCTTGAACTGAGTGTTAACAAAAAATTGACTAATGTACATTAGCCTAATCTAACCTAACATAAGGGTCTTTCTACAGCATTATTGCGCTAGGGTACAAATTGCTTTACTTCAATACCTGAATACCATCAATGCATCGGAGAAAAGTATTCTAAGGCGAACCGAGTTTCAGAGAAACATTCCATGAAATAACTAGTCCACGAAACCTTTGAGCAATAAATATGTGCCCAAACATCCTCAGTCCGTTTCCTCCACCGTGCTTCCAAAGAACGAGCCATTGCACGTGTAATCGAGGTGATCATGTGAATGCGACAGCAGTGGCGCTGCGAGAAATTATACTAATAGTGGTAATAATCAATTCAAGAATGTAAATATAAGAATTTAGAAATGCTTCCTCCCAACAGAAAAAAAAACACGGCACGTTTGAGGCTCTAGCTGGGAATTTAATCGTGTTCACATCATGCCGATCCGACATGATCCTTTTTACGATGCCTGTGGAATTTACCCTCATTTGGGAGAGTGGAGTTCGCCGAATCACGTTTTCATTTCATTCCCTAGATCAAAGGCATCCCGTCGCAACAGCACGAGTAATAGGCACTTTCTTCCAGGAGTAGATACACAAAATCGAGTTGGGAGGGACACAAATAACGGCCCTGGAGAAACACAATGAAACACTCCTTGACCTCGCGAAAACGTTTGGGATGGGGATATATCAAGACAAGGTGATCATTTTGAGCCAACATTCAACAAATAAACCTTTCAAAACTTCGGAAAAATCGTTGTTGATGCAATTTGTCCTCAACAAGTTGTTCATTAGAAGAAATTGCCTGCCCATCGCATGACAATCCTCATCCACACAATATGACACATGTAGATATTATTGTGAGCGCGTAAAAATATCACACAGAAGCTGGATTTTTTTACGCACATACCGTGCACAGCACCCGACTGACAGCCGAAGTGGGCCGTGAGACACCGTCCGGGCACCACGGAACTGTCCAACGTCACAAACTGCGTCGCGGAAATCGCCATGCCGCACGGTGGGAACTCGAGCAGAGGCAGCTGTCACCAATGCCGGATGGCCGGAGTCGGACGCGGCGCCGACAGGAGCGTTTATCATAACAGCATAAGTGGGTCGAAGTATTGTGAGGCGACGGCGCGCTGATCGTATGCAGCCGCGCCGCCGATTGGCTAATTACGCCGCTTTGTGACGTCACCGCGGCTGGCCGCGGTGACCGAGGCGACGCGATTGTCGCCGCTTCTTATCCACTTTGCGGCATTAAATTGGCGGTGGCGGCGGGAGAGTGGCGGCAGCCGTGACTGACACGAGCGGCAGATGGCCGCCGCCGCGCAGCTGCCGGCGCGGCCGCGGCCCGCCGCCGCTCAATGAACCGCCCATGGCCACCTGCACCTGCCCACCATGGCGCGGTCTGTTGTGGGCCGAGGGTGTTGGCTGCGAGCAGTTTTCTAAACATCTAAACCAGGTGGTGGAAGTTGTCGCCATTCTGGCGGAGGTGATTTGTCGCCAATTCAAACTCTAGAATCGCATTTGATTGCTTCAGAAAGTAGGTGATACCCGTTACTTAAACCTAACTATCCCGGTTACTATACAACGATCTGTTTTAGCAATAGAAATACTAGTTCATTCGACATGTGCGCTAGCTGAAGGAATTCAACAAATACAACTGCAACTTCAAACATTGGAATGGAGCGTGTGTGATTTCCTTCGCTCGCTGGCGTTTGATTGACTTCTTCAGCCCGCTTTTTCAGTATATTTGGGTTGTTGAACGTTTACACAGCCGCACAAATGAGCCTTTTTACGTGCTGTTGGTCGGCCCTCTTGCGTGCACCGTTTTTCTTTAAAATCGGTTTGCCGTATAGGCATACATCCTGCCGTTAACATACGGATCATTGACCTCTTCCACAACGTAATGGACCTCCACGTCAGTTGTCCGTGAGCGAGCCGAAATTTGGGTAAGTGACGGAGATTCTAACTAAAAACACTTCTATCCGACATCGGACAAGCTAACCACTGCGTTGCCGACCCAGCCAAACATGGCGACACGTGCACCGGCTACAATTCCGGGGCTCTTCACATGCTCGCTGCACAGCAACAGCAGAATAAACAACGAATCGAAGAGGATCCATAATTTCGGCACATTGCACGCGTTGTTGGCGTGTCTGTGACGTCACCAGATAGACTGGTAGCGGGTCTACAGCACCGTTAGATTGTACTCTTGCTCACGGATATGGCGTCACTATACATACTCGTAACGGATTCTGAGCACCCCTTGCCACCCGCATCGACAATACCCCTTGGCACCCGCATCGACAATACCGAAGGTCGGCATCCACCCACACATGCACACAGAAGTGCGACGGGGACCATGTCTTACCCGGAGATAATTCGAGTAGGATAGAGACCGGGGTGGAGTACTTTGGAATTGCATAGATCAGCTAACGTCAACGGCGAACATTGCATTGGGGCATTCGAGTGAGATTGGATCAATTGGAGTATTTGAGCAATTTGAGTACTGGAGCAATTGAAATATTGGAGCAATTGGAGCATTGGAGCAGGCATTGGAGTGACTTGGAATGGCGTACCTAACATCTCAACCTCAAAGCACACTCGCACTCAGGATCTCCGCTCACGGCAAACATCTCCAATACATTTCTGATGGTTTGAACGACCTCTGGCTCGGCCACTTTGCGACACAACTAAGATAGACATCTCGGCCATGCTTCTATTGAAGTGAGGTGGAATTCTTGGTCGCATTATCAAGAACAGCTTCACACACACACATTCACTTGTTCTAAGTACTCTGAATTACATAATGGCTATTGATGATTGCCTGGACATCGTGTAAATTTATCCAACATCCGCGAGACCTCCAAAATCGTCGAAGAAGAGTGATGTCTAACGTGAGCGTCGGAGAGCAAAGTGAAGTGCAAGGTGGAAGAAGGGTCAAAGTGACACAGATAATCATAATATTTTGCTCGTTTTAGGTCAAAATGGAAGTGGGTAAGTCAAATGTCATGGTCTATTATGTTGTTATCAAAATCATGATTGATGTACCTCACGCGTGCCTATCTCGGGGCGAACATCCGCCTAGTCAACACGATGAGGAGCTGGGGATTGGACATCCGCACAACTGAAGCAAAACTTTACTTATGGACGAGTTTCCAGAGTGGATAAACGTATTGGAATTTCGGTGGACGGTAGCCAAGGAAAGGCTCCACTGCTTGCAGTATAATGTTGTTATTCATGGATATCGTGCTTCTCATGTATAACTTGTTATTCATGGATACCAATTTCCTCCAAGCATCACATGTTCTGTCTATAATAGTTCTGAGTTGTTCAGTCATGCTAGCAGGCAAACAAGCAAAGAAGAAGTGGTTACTAGCTTTGTACCCAAATTGTAGTGCCTAGGCCTGTGTGGTGGGGGCGCCTTGGTGTGAATATCGGCACATGAAACTGCACTTGGGCTTCATTAGAGCATGGAGATTACAGAAGCTTCGTCAAACCCAGCCCACTCCCATCCCTCAGGGTCGAAATAGGCTCGATGGACCATGGGAACATCGCACAATGCTTCCTCGAGATCCACCGCCGTTGCCGCACCCACTCCCCCACTCATCTCCAGAGTCGATACAGATCCTGATGGACCAAGACAAAAATGGCGCAATGCTTCCTCGAGATCCACCGCCGTTGCCGCACCCACTCCCCCACTCATCTCCAGAGTCGATACAGATCCTGATGGACCAAGACAAAATGACGCAATGCTTCCTCGAGATCCACCGCCGTTGCCGCACCCACTCCCCCACTCATCTCCAGAGTCGATACAGATCCTGATGGACCAAGACAAAAATGGCGCAATGCTTCCCTCGAGATCTTCCGTCACTACCCCCCCCCCCTCCCCCCTCCAGAGTCGATAGAGACCATAATGGACCAAGAGCACATGGCGCAATGCTTCCTCTGGATCCGCCACCAGTCCCCCCCCCCCCCCCCCACCCAACACACATACAAACAGACCTTGTGGTTGTGCGTCTTGGCGCAGTTAAGAGGATACGCACCGAATTAGGGACTCTGCCACAAATGTTCCTCCAGTGGTTTTCTTTACAGATGACATATCAGCGAGCAAGAAGAATGGAAGTTGGTATCGGTGTGATCCTATGAGAGGCCCGGAACTGATATGCAATGTATCTTCATGCTGAAGGTGATCCGACATCACCATGTCCATTCCGAGAAAAAAAAAGATCCTGGCTGTGGTACCAGCCATAACGCATTCGTTTGCACATCACGCCACTTTGGGCAAAAGTGTTTGCCTAAAAAGACCCAAAGGGAACCTGCGAAATGACAGGACTTTTTAACACACCCCATCTGAAAAGTTGTCATACGATAACTTCATCGGCCCAGAGGAAATTGAACTGACTAATCTGACTGAAATCAAATCGCAAGCCGGAGTGACGGCTTTCCATAAATATGATGTGAAACCTCACGAGTCAAAAGCGGAGAAGGGGTTGGTTTATATGGAACGCTTCTGAGTTTTTTTTTGTTATCGTACCTCCGTCGGAAAGCCGGATTAATTTGGACAACTTTAATAGACGCGGCGGCAGGGGAAATTTATGATAGGCTAGCGATGCGTGAAATCCGCCAACTTTGGAGAATATCACACGCGGCCAGATGAAGGCAGCGCCACCCCCGATAATCAGGCACTCGGCTGATTGGCGGCCAGCGTGACAGCTGGCGCCGGTTGCTGGATTACCGCGGCAGTGTGAGTGCCACTGAATAATGCCTGCTTCTGGGCTGCCATAGACCCCGCGCTGACCAATGCTCCACTGCACGTCCATCTCCAAGCCGGCACACGTGTCACCTTGTCAATCGCTCTGTACGTGAGGTGGGTCGCCGCACTGCGCACCGCTCTCTCCTCGTTACGCAGCTGGGTACACATCCAGTATTCAGTCACGTCTGCCCGTTCTGTATCTAATCGGGCAGATGTGACGCTGCACTCTGGTATTTAATTACATGTGGTCGCATTAGATGCGTCGACGCCCCCCCCCCCCCTTCTCCGTTTCCTTGCGTTCTCCACCCGAAACCAGCCATGTACTTATGCAGTCGAGGTGCACTTAAACACCCAAAACAACAGCAGGATTTATACAGTGGCAAGACTTGCTGATTGAACCTGCTTGGTGATGCACATGCGGTTCACACAGCTAGTTTTAACTCAATCGCGAGTGGGCTGCGTGGCTTACTCACGACTGATCATTTAATTGGCATTTTGTTCGCACAACGGGTACTAACAATGACTATTTGGATATTACCGGACGAGTGAGTGGCAGTTATGTCGTAAATAACATATTATTGTGCCGAACAAGGAAGTGGCGAGGATGGCCGAGTGGTTAAGGTGTTGTGCTCTGGGTGCCAAAGGTCCCGGGTTCAACACTCGCACCGCTCGGGACATTTCTCAATCCAGCGGCCCACCGGCGAAACAGTGCGGGCGGCGCAATTAGCCGTGATTGTGCATACAGTGCGTCGTGAGTCACCCGAGAAACAACCGTACAAGAAACGTCTGAAAGTCTGAGGTTTCATACTCGCCGGCGCAACCCGGGTGTTCTCATCGAGGGAAGCAAGTCAACGATGAAGGAGCAAACGCCGGTGCCGGGCCACCTTCAATCGGACAGCGGACAATTCGACCCATAACATGAGGAGGGGAGGGGGATTCCCCATGTTGATTGAAGTGAAATTGAATGCATAATTGGGCGAATCTTTTTTCCTGAATTGGTGATGGTGATGGATTTGTGTACGAGGGCGCGCCGGCTACGCTTGTCACTGCGCCCATAACGCGGCCTGTTGTCATATTATGTTGTCACTGTGCCCATAACGCGGCCTGTTGTCATATTATGTTGTCACTGTGCCCATAACGCGGCCTGTTGTCATATTATGTTGTCACTGTGCCCATAACGCGGCCTGTTGTCATATTATGTTGTCACTGTGCCCATAACGCGGCCTGTTGTCATATTATGTTGTCACTGTGCCCATAACGCGGCCTGTTGTCATATTATGTTGTCACTGTGCCCATAACGCGGCCTGTTGTCATATTATGTTGTCACTGTGCCCATAACGCGGCCTGTTGTCATATTATGTTGTCACTGTGCCCATAACGCGGCCTGTTGTCATATTATGTTGTCACTGTGCCCATAACGCGGCCTGTTGTCATATTATGTTGTCACTGTGCCGATAACGCGGCCTGTTGTCATATTATGTTGTCACTGTGCCCATAACGCGGCCTGTTGTCATATTATGTTGTCACTGTGCCCATAACGCGGCCTGTTGTCATATTATGTTGTCACTGTGCCCATAACGCGGCCTGTTGTCATATTATGTTGTCACTGTGCCCATAACGCGGCCTGTTGTCATATTATGTTGTCACTGTGCCCATAACGCGGCCTGTTGTCATATTATGTTGTCACTGTGCCCATAACGCGGCCTGTTGTCATATTATGTTGTCACTGTGCCCATAACGCGGCCTGTTGTCATATTATGTTGTCACTGTGCCCATAACGCGGCCTGTTGTCATATTATGTTCGAGTGAGGGATCTTAATCTTAATTCATATCCGACTGCTTACGATGAGCGATAGATGATGTAAAAGTTCGTTTTATAGGAATGTAAATATGTCCCCAGATGCAACGATCTGAGAGTCATCCGCCAACATTTTTCGCAGTGTCACATCAGTACTTCGAACTCTAAGATATCTGCGGCGTACAGGTTCCAGTGCCGGGTAGCCAACGAGTACGTGGTACACTGTGAGTGGGGCGGGACATCGTGGGCACAGGGGAAGGCCACTTGCCGTCAACAGGCACCTGTGTGTCGTTAGTGTATGGTCGATCCGAAAATGACACAGCGCAACATGTCTCTCCTTTGTGCACGAAATAAGAACTTCCACGCTCCGAGCGTTGGTTTGACCATTCTCAGCTTGCTGTTTCATGTTCCAAGTACATTGCCATTTTCGACTAATGAGGGATTATATTGATGTTTTGTAGTCTCCGGGGAGGGGGGGGCTAGGCGCATCCTGCGACTACCGTCTGCAGCCCCTTCGCAACCAAGTCAGCAGCCTCATTGTCAGCCGGACCCACGTGGCTTGGGATCTACATACAAATTATGTCGACTTCCTCATTATGGAGAGAAATCAAGGTTGTCGTGATATGCACGAAGAACCTGTATAATGGCATATAGTTCTGCCACAAAAACGGATGCATGCTTAAGGAGTCCGAAAGATGCGGCACGTAAGTGGCATAAGAAAGCACATCCTACGCCGTTACCGAGGCTTGATCCGTCCATGTAGATCCACATGGTGTCCGTACATGAGTGAATCCTGCTTAATGTGCGCATATGTGAGTCAGTGGCGCAAAAATCAGCCTTCGGGGCATCAGTGGTGAGAGATCATTGGCAAACTCGATCCACCGCCAAGGGGGATTAGTTGGGATGTGGAGCTGTGCAATGTATTTCGGGTTGACTAAGTATTCGCTAAGCGAGTGGGTAATACACAGGTTGAATGACATCAGAAGTTCCTGGTACTTAGTCGTGTAACAAGTAGAGTAGAGAGCACCTATTGGTACGTCGGGCGTCATGGTTTTTTGGCCAGCTTACAGGCGTATCTTAGTCCCAGCCTTTCACGTCGTAGTGATAAGAGAGGCTCGTCAGTCTCGACAGGAACGCTGTCAGTTGGCGAGGTTCGAAACACGCCTGTAGCAACGCGTAGAGCGGCGTGGTGCACAGCATCAATATCTGTTTAGTGGTCTGGCAAGCACCATCGTATACACAATTTCCGTAGTCAATCCGTGAGCGAATCAAAGCACGATACAAGTACATGCAATATGATAACATAGTAACACAGTACGCGTGGTCGGAATCCGCCATACCAGTGCACTGGTATGGCTGGAGCTCCAGAGCCGATAGTGGGCATTGGAATATCCGCATAGTATGAATGGTGTCGGAAGCTGTGCGAGGCCAGTTACTTCGGACGCGATGATGATGATGAATTGCTGTTTAGGGGCACGTCGACAGCAAGGTCATTTTGTGCCCATTACTTGAAAGCGGTATGTAAATACAGCATACGGAAACCATACGGTGATTTAATGTTGTTCTCGCTGCGACACATTGGAGAGCAGAAGAAATGCTTATTTGCGGCAAGGGCTACTGTGGTGTATGGCGAGAAGCACACCGCCATGCGACACAGTGCTAAATGGTAGTCTTTTCGTAAAACAGTGTATTTTTTTTTGTTGAAACCGAACACCTGGAGCCAGTTTCGTTTGCTGCATGCATACAACGGACGGCTACTGGCAACTTAAAAGATGTTGGAGGTCATTAAGGCTGGATTTGACTCCCCCCCACAATTGCACGGTAAAACTACCATGTGGGTAAGTTAATACGATAAAACGTCTGCGTGGTCAAAAGATTTAGCTTAAACAATAACTAGAGTTGATTACAATCCCAGCGACAGCACGGTCAATTGAGAAAGAAAAAGGAATATAAACCAGATGGCAATATCTTGGTGTCAATGCCGACTAGACAAGGGCGGAGGGGGTCTAACATTGCGTCTCCGTGCCCTGCCTCGAAGCAGAGTCCACCGAGGACTCCAGGAGGCCGCTCCGAACGGAGCCGATTGAGTGTCCTCGGGCGGGACCTCGGTGAGCCCTTACCTTTTCCACTGTCTTTTCCCAAATGTATATCTTGCCAAGTACATATCTTATTCGAGTGATTTTCCCGCTTTCGGTTGCTACCTTGAAGCCTTCAGGCGATCACTATAGTGAGGAACCAACTGCACAGCCCTGTGTTAATATATATTATGGTAGTAGAACCCATTAGCAAATGTATAGATGCGTTGCTTTAATAGAATCGCATCAACCAAAAGTCAAGAAGTCGTTGATTTATCCCAACGCACCAGAGGAAAATGACGAATAAAATTTTACAAAAAACGACATGTATTGTCTTGGCTAGGATATCAAACTGGGGAACACATCGCATCACATAATGCTTGGTGTCGCAAGGCACACTTTACGGTGAAAAAAATACATACAGCCAATTTAAGAACACCTATAACAGCGCAGTGGCATGAAAGCGCGTCAAGTCACGTCAAGACAATTCGCCATACGAATGCCAATCCCACAATGGCTCGGATCGAGAAGACCGGTTCGAAGTTCGATCGAGATCTCCGGCGCACGGGGCCGTGCCGACGTCACAGCGACATAACTGGCCGGCCAAGCCCCGCACAGCCACCAGCTCGACAAATCGCCACCGTTGGCAGCTTTGTCCGCACTCTAAGCTCGCAGGCAGCACATAATTCGTGGCAGCAGCAGCCGGCACGTCGCCGGGCGGCGGCCAGGTTTCGGCGGCCGTCCGCCAGGTGGCATCACCTGTAGTTGCGCGCGGCGACAACAGGTGTCAGCACGGTGGCCAGCGGCAGCGTCCAGCTGGCTGGGAAGCAGACGCAGACCACGTGCAGGAGCAGGTGTGTGGCCGGCAGCACCGCCAGCAGCCGGTGGCGGCACCCTGCGGTGGTGTACGTCAGCTCAGCGGGCCGGCTCTGGATGGTCGTGGGTTGGCGCGTGATCGCGGACTCGATGTCGAGTGCAGTGACACTCCTCACCCTTCCATTGAATAGAGGGCTTTTGTGCGTGGTTTGAGACATATTACCAGGCCAAGTTCAACTGTACACCTTCCAAAGATAATATGGACAAATAAAACTACACAAGAAGCATTTCGCCTGCGAAAGGGCAAAAATATGCGTTTTTGAACATCTGCTTAAAAGTATTTAGTGCAAGAGTGCATTGAAACGCCACATACAGACATTTCGGACAAACTACAGCATACTAACTACATTAGTGAGCGAAACCTTCACCAGTTTCGATAAACAAGCGCTATATTAATGAACTAGTTTCACTCTTGTGATACAAATTATGACTGCCACAAAAGCCAAGGAGACTGGCGATGGGTATCGCACTAGGCGCGTGCATGCACGTGCCATTTACAATAACCGAAACCAACTAAAACAATTATTTCTAATTCAAACAATTACTAATACGAAAAGAGAACCATTGTGATCACTTAGAGCTCGAATTGGCTGTAAAACATATGCTGAATTTGCCTACTAAAAGCGACGGCCGGGTAACGTTAAAATTGCCCAATATTACCAACGCCACAGAAATGACTTCAGAACATGCAATCGGCCGTACCGATGTACATCGACGCGCCATGAGACCAGCGTATGGTGGCCGGCCGAGGCCCACTTGTGCACATCGAGATTACCCAACGCTCTTCATCCAGTCATTCACCGTGACGTGGAATGATCCGCCCACATCCGCCAGGAACACATACAGTTACGTCCCTCCAACATAAAACATGGACTGAGCTCACACTCAAATCCATTAGCAATTGAGCATATGCGATGTGGCGGCTTGCCCCTCGTACGTAGGGAGGTGAGGGGAGTGACGATATGTGGAGTAGGTAGTCACGGCACAGGCAGTCTACTCGTCACGTGTATGCACTGTTAGGATGTGTTGGTCTTCGTACAATGGTGAATAACCGACAATGACGTAAGATGGTTTTTGTATACAAGATGTAGTTACGTAACATCACACCATCATTACATAGTACGGACATACCGAATACAAAATGCATGATACACACCGTGCACATAACGCAATTTGAATTGTACATTGTGACGGATGACTGCGAGGACGACGGCGACACCCGAACTCACCCCTGCTCTCACTGCACGGGTCGGCCGACCAAGGGGCACCTGAGCGGGGTACACACCTGAACGGGTACACACCTGAACGGGTACAGACCCGAGCGAGGTACACCCCTGAACGGGATACACACCTGAGCGGGGTACAGACATGAGCGGGATACACACCTGAACAGAGTACACACCTGAGCGGGGCACACACCTGAACAGAGTACACACCTGGGCGGGGTACACACCTGAGCGGGGTACACACCTGAGCGGGGTACACATCTGAGCGGGGTACACACCTGAGTGGGGCACACACCTGAACAGAGTACACACCTGTGTGGGGTACACACCTGAGCGAGGTACACCCCTAAGCGGGGTACACACCTGCACGGGGTACAGACCCGAGCGAGGTACACACCTGAGCGGGGTACACACCTGCGCGAGGTACACACCTGAACGGGGTACACACCTGAGCGGGGTACACACCTGGTCGGGGTACACACCTGAGCGGGGTACACACCTGAGCGGGGTACACATCTGAGCGGGGTACACACCTGAGTGGGGCACACACCTGAACAGAGTACACACCTGTGTGGGGTACACACCTGAGCGAGGTACACCCCTGAGCGAGGTACACCCCTGAGCGAGGTACATACCTGAACGGGGTACACACCTGAGCGGGGTACACACCTGGTCGGGGTACACACCTGAGCGAGGTACACACCTGAGCGGGGCACACACCTGAACAGAGTACACACCTGAGCGGGGTACACATCTGAGCGGGGTACACACCTGAGTGGGGCACACACCTGAACAGAGTACACACCTGTGTGGGGTACACACCTGAACGAGGTACACCCCTGAGCGGGGTACACACCTGAGCGAGGTACACCCCTGAGCGGGGTACACACCTGAGCGAGGTACACACCTGAGCGGGGTACACAGCCTGAACAGAGTACACACCTGAACGGGGTACACACCTGAGCGAGGTACACACCTGAGCAGGGTACATACCTGAGCGGGATACACACCTGAACAGAGTACACACCTGAGTGAGGTACACCCCTGAGCGGGGTACACACCTGAGCGGGGTACACACCTGCACAGAGTACACCCCTGAGCGGGGTACACACCTGAGCGAGGTACACACCTGAGCGGGGTACACAGCCTGAACAGAGTACACACCTGAACGTGGCACACACCTGAGCGGGATACATAGCCGAGCAGGGTACACACCTGAGCGGAGCACACCTGCGCGGGGTACACACCTGAGCAGACGGTGTCGGCCGTACGGTGCGGGGTGTGATCAGAAAACGCCAGGTCGTGGTCGCGCCGAGCGTCCCTGTCGCAGCCTGTGTGAGAGTCCCAGGAGCGGCTGTAAGCGATCACCAGCACATCTCAACCGACGGTCGCTCGCCGAGTCGACTCATTAATGGCTCTGCTGGAGCGGCATAGTCAGTTACTGTGGCACCACAATCATGGCCTGTTGTAGTAACATAATCGGCCACTGAACCACCTCAATCACGGCTATTTTAATGCAATATAATTACTGGCTAAATAATCCACATGAAGAACGCTTTCGCGGGTGGAACTTTCAATACTTGCCGAGGGGGCTAAACGAGTAATAATTCCCACCAGAAAGGCGCCTTCACAAGTGCACTAGACTACATTACATTAAATGCAAGCTTTATCTGGACGTTAAATATTGGGCTCTTGCCCAAATATGTTGCTGCAATACAACTGGTGTTGTGCTTTGTAAAATTACAAGTACGAGGCAAATGTCCGTGCGCGTCAGATCCGTGCTTTTGTTTGGCCAATGTGGGTGTCCGAACAGTGACCGCCCATTGTTTGTGCCGGATCAGCGAGTTTGACGGACCAATGTCCGCTTCGGATCAGTGACTCTGACGGATCAATATCTGTATATCAGAGCAGTGACCGTGTCGGTCTGATGTCTGTGTCGGATCAGTGATTGTGACGGTCAATTTATGTGTCGGAGCAGTGACTGTGACGGCCCAATGCATGTGTCGGATCAGTATCATGTCGGAGCAGTACTTGTCGGCCAGATGTCTGCTTGTTCCCGTCCAGTATGGGGTCGCTTGTATTGTTGCATACCGACAGTAAAACCGACCTGCCGATAAACGCTCCACGGGCGGCCGACCGGCCACGTGCCCCTCCCTCTGAATAACTAGCCGTCTGGCGGCGACACCCACCTCTCGGTGACCTGCTGCTCCCAGTCTGGCTCGCGGTCCCAGTCTTCGTCATAGCTGGCGTCGCCGGCGGCGAGCTGGCCCGCGGCCCACCCCGGCTCTCCGACCTCCACACCCGCCGCCCGCTCGTCACCAGCGCCGCGCTCCACCTCGTCCTCGTCCTCGTCGTCGCTGGACGAGGCCGACAGCTGGTACACGACGTGGGGCTCGCCGTCGTGCATCACCACCAGCTCGCCGCGCTCGCGCACCACGCGCACCAGCTCATCGAGCGAGCCGGCCGCGTCCTGCACCGACGGCACGGCGCCGATCACGACCAGCGACACCAGCTCGCGCCGGTGCCGGTCGTCGGCGCGCGACACGCGGCCGAACCCGATCTGCTGCCGCCACGACATCACGTCGTTGAAGAGGCGCGTGTCGCGCGTCTCGAACGGGAACTGTCGCTCCTGCAGCAGCTGGTGCGGACGGTCGCCGGCCGCGGCGGCGGCAGTGTCGGGGGACGTGGTGAGGGGCAAGGCGGCGGTGCGCCGTGAGAATACGGCCAGCTGGGAGCAGCAGCCCAGGTGTTGGGACTCGGCCGGCGGTTCGCCCACCCCCGAGAAGGTCACCTCGTAATCTGGGTACTGGGCCACCACACCGGCACACCTACCGACCATAAGTAATTCAGCATCGCGGTGTCAACGCGTCCGTCACGTTAACCACCCCACTGCTACTCAGCATCCATCAAGCTAACCACTCCACTGCTACTCGGCATCCGTCAAGTTAACCACCCCACTGCTAAACGGCATCTGTCACGTTAACCACCCCACAACTACTTGGCATCTACCACGTTAACGACCCCACTGCTACTCGGCATCAGTCACGTTAACAACCTCGCTGCTACTCGGCATCAGTCGCATTAGCCAACCCACTCCTACTTGGCATCAGTCACGTTAATCACCCCATTTCCACTCAGCATCCATCACGCTAACCACCCCACTGCTACTCGGCATCCGTCACGTAAACCAACCCACTGCTAATCGTAATCAGTCACGTTAACCACCCCACTGCTACTCAGCACCTGTCACGTTAACCACCCCACTGCTACTCGTCGGCATCCATCACGTTAACCAACCCACTGCTACTTGGCATCAGTCACGCCAACCATCCTACTGCTACTCAGCTAGTACAAATACACCGGGCGAAATGGGCATGCTAAAAAGAACACAAAACGAACAAAACAATCAGTGTACAGTGGCGTGAGCCGACACAGAGCCTTTAATCGGACGAACCATTAGCATGCAATTAAATTCCGGGTCCACGTTGCCACGGAGTGTGTTGGGCACGGCGCACTACAGGCCGGCATGTCCTGCGACCCCGGCTGCCGACCAACGTCGGCCGAATCCACCTGAAGCACAGCCTGCCAGCTGGCCACCCACCACTGCTGCAACTCGGCGCGCGTCCACTCGAACTTGTGGTCCCAGTGCCGCATCCCGCTGAAGTCCGGGAACAGCTGGTTGAACTCGGCGTTCGGCGTGGTGAGAATAACCAGCCGCGGCCGCATGTAGCCGAACAGAGCGGCCGGCAGGGCGGCCAGCACCTCGGCCTCCAGGTGTTCGATACTGTCAGGACGGAGCATCACAGTGGTGAGGCGCGGTACAGTAGTACCGCCCGGACACAGTGTGTCACGCAGTGGGTTTGATGGGACGGAGCATCACAGTGGTGAGGCGCGGTACAGTAGTACCGCCCGGACACAGTGTGTCACGCAGTGGGTTTGATGGGACGGAGCATCACAGTGGTGAGGCGCTGTACAGTAGTACCGCCCGGACACAGTGTGTCACGCAGTGGGTTTGATGGGACGGAGCATCACAGTGGTGAGGCGCGGTACAATAGTACCGCCCGGACACAGTGTGTCACGCAGTGGATTCGATGGGCGGAACATCACAGTGGTGAGGCGCGGTACAGTAGTACCGCCCGGACACAGTGTGTCACGCAGTGGGTTTGATGGGACGGAGCATCACAGTGGTGAGGCGCGGTACAGTAGTACCGCCCGGACACAGTGTGTCACGCAGTGGATTCGATGGGACGGAACATCACATTGGTGAGACGCGGTACAGTAGTACCGCCCGGACACAGTGTGTCATGCAGTGGATCCGTTTGGACGAAGCATCATACTGGTGAGACGTGGTACAGTAGTACCGCTCGGACACCGGCAACGGCATGACAGTCGCGCAGCCGACTGTCTGGGTGGGTCACGCCTCCTCAGAGCAGGAGGGCACTCACATCTCACCTCAACACCGGTAATGGCATGGCAGTCGTGCAGCGGACTGCTGAGGAGGTTCACGTCTCCCCAGGGCGGGGGGGGGGGGGAACTCACATCTCAATACCGGTACCGGCAGGACAGTCGCGCAGCCGACTGTCCGGGCGGGTCACGTCTTCCCAGAGCAGAGCAGCACTCACATCTCAATACCGGTGACGGCATGACAGTCGCGCAGCCGGCTGTCCGAGCGGGTCACGTCTCCACAGAGCACGCGCACCGTCAGCGGCTCGGTGCGCCGCTCCAGCCGGTCACGGAAGCCGGGCGCAGCCCGGTGCAGGTGGCGCCGCAGCGTCTCCTGCCACGCCCATTGGTAGTCACGGTCACGGTGACAGCCAGTCGGGGTACAGTCGGTCACAGGTGGGGTGCGCTCAGGGACTAGGTGGGGAGTGCTCAGGGACGAGGTGTGTTCACGGCCAGCGGGTAGGCTTCAGTTGGCGGTCGTGGTCGTGGGTGGGCTAGAGTTGGCGGTCGTGGTGGTTGTAGTTTTATGGCTTGTGCTCATTTTCAGGATACAACTTTTGACAGAGGGAGCTAGGGTTAGTTTGACTCCCAACAGCAGAGCCCAAACCTTCCAAACCTGAGTGATCTTTATTTTCCGATTTTCGATTATCAGAAAGGACATTTTCATCACCTGAGGACCAAGGCCCCAGACCTCCTTGGATGCACTAGTCAGTACATGCATCACAGTTGAGAGCAGAAATGTCTGATGACTGCATATAAAACACTGCCCTGACACCAATGTCTGCTGATGACTGCACACAGAACACAGCCCCGACATCAATGTTTGATGGTGACCACATACAGAACACTGCCCTGATACCAATATCTGTTGGTGACCATATACAGAACACTGCCCTGATACCAATGTGTGATGGTAACTGCATACAGAACACTGCCCTGTCACCAATGTCTGCTGGTGACCACATACAGAACACTGCCCTGGCACCAATGTCTGCTGGTGACCACATACAGAACACTGCCCTGTCACCAATGTCTGTTGGTGACCACATGCACATAAACTGGTCATAATTAGAAAACATGCAGATCATGGGAAGCCATAAAAGGGTGCTACTAACCTCTGATATATCGAGAAGTGATACATGTGTTATTGAAGAAACTGTCTTGAGATACTTCAGAAATGTCATTTCTGCACACCCAATGTCCAGCACCTGTAGGAAATGCAATTGGACACTATTTTAGAGCATCATCTTCACTTGCTCTCAAATAAGAGCACCTACAATCAAGGCATACAAAATCATAGCATAACACATACTAATTGCATGATTAAAAAAACAAAAGGAAACAGAGATGCAAAAACACATTTTAACACAAGCACTGGAGAAGGCAGAATCTGCACACTCCAAGCTTTAAAGATACCTCATACATGGGTGGGGATATTGTAATACAATCTTGTGACTTTGATTGAAAAACTGTTCAGCCCATCCTATGTAAAAAAATGAAAGAAATCCATTGGTAAGCATAGGAACTGTGGGGAGCAGTGGGCCGACTTGCCGGCCGCTGAGCACTCAAGGTCATAAAGGTTTGGTTGGTGCTGTGCTGCAGCAGAGCAGTGTAGAAGCTGATCTTGGCCACACTTGCCCCTGAAGACATCAACCTAGGGTCATGAAATTTGTACTGAAGCGAGTCCACTACATCCATAATCTATGGTATAGTGAAGAACATTGCAAAATAATAACAAAAGCATTACCTACCTTAACCTAACCTAATCTCTTTTAATCAAAATATGTTTGAACAAATTCCAACATTTTTATATAAAAAATCAACATTAAAATCTTACCTCAGATACCACTCCAAACTGTTCAGCATCTGCAAGTAGTCGGCAGACAGTAGTGTATCGTTGGATATATAAGGGAGGCATGAACATGGTGCAGTGTTCATGGCCACCACCAAAGTCAAAGTCTGGTGGGCACCCAACAATGGGTGGCTCATCATCAGCATGATCTTCATCCATACTAGGTACCTACTTTTGACTCAGCAAATAACTAGGTATAGTAGGATCACCACGATGCAGTGTGTAAAGTAGGTAGAACCTCCACGGATGAAGTGCCAGATATATATATGAATGTACGTATATAGGCAGGTAGGTCCTACCTAGGTACCTAGTTCGATTTTAGACCTGTCCCGGTACCATACCTAGTCCAGGGTGAGTAGCATTACCCAGCATATTATTTAGAAAAAGCGACTTATTGGCACAATTAGTGTATCAAAATTGAGTTGAAAACTCGCGAAAGGACCCTGCGACTGCCTGAAACAGCTATGCCATCCTCACTAGGAAGGTCCTAACTCTTATAAAATCATATCGACCGCAATTCACCCTGAAGGAGCCGACGGCGTTTGTTTACGAATTTCAACCACGTTCGTCCCAAATTGAAGTATGTTTATGTAACAGCTGCGCTATAATTGTTTCAGACAGTTTTATTCCTTTTGCTTTCGGATAACAATAACACATGCGCACCACTGCGTGATGATACATTTACCTAGGTTAATTCCATTAAAAAAATGCAAGTTAGTGAGCTAGAAGTTGGGTAGTAAACACTTATCGAAGATATTCATCTTTTTTGACCACTTCCAATACCACGCCCAAAATGCAATCAACGCAGTAGTTAATATTGAAAATATTGCCAGGATTCGAGAAAACACGCTCCTCCATACACCATTAGTGCAGCAGTTGTAACGTTAAGTTGTCATCACTAATCGTTCATTATCATATCGTGTTGAATTGCATCGTAACGAACCAGGATTATACGTCATAAGTGCTTTAGCATACCGCTTAGCATAGCCTTCTGTTTTTAGAGTAATGATAGGTACCTTGATTTTCGTACGAAATGGGCGTCAGATATTGAACGTGATCCGAGGAAGGTAAGCTAGTACTGTTTTATATGGGATTTTTTGTTGTTGATGTGAACGAATTTACTAGAAATACGTTCAAACGCATTTTGCAGAGTTTAAGTGTGTTAAAATGAGGCCGACTGTTCACATGGCAAGTTCATACAGAGGCTGAGCATGATTGCGATTAGGTAGGCATCAAGGCGTGCTGAGAAGTTGAAATAAGATAGGTCGGTATCCCTACGTGCCTAGGTGACTATGTCCAGGGCTTCTGCCAATAAATTTTGACTAGGGATATGCCTGTTGGGGACTGCAATGCTCTGATGAATTATTCATGAAACCAGGTGGGATATAAAATAACACCAAAAAATGGCTTGGAGTTGGATAATATAGCATAAAAACACGTTCAAAATGAAGGGGAAAAAATGTAATGTAGCCTAACCTAACCTAGCCAAACTGGTAAATTATTGATTAAACGTGTTTTTGGGATTTTGGAAATACTTTTTCAGAATATGATGTTTATGAACATGACTAAGAAGATGCGACCACTCATTTTCAGTGCTGATGCTTGCTTTTTAATTTGGACGATGACGTCACATTGGTATGGTGTAATGACGTCATAGGTATGGCACTGAGGCTTTGACTGGCTAATGCTACAAATGGTTCACATACCTTAATGAGATGGTCAAAGTAGCTTAACCTAAACTAACCTAACCCAGCCTAGCCTAACCTAACCTAACCTAACTGGTATATATTAAGACCTTGGTAAAATGTGATTTTTAAGGATTTTTTAATACAGGGTATTTTAAGGTAAAAATGATGATGCGACCACTCATTTTCTCCGCAAATGATTACTTTTCAGTTGGCAAACAAATACACAATCATAATCTTAACTGCAAATATAGCATATCGTGTATAATCATCCATACCTGGTGTGTCACAGATGTGATAAAGAAGACATTCAACACTTCATGCACTGGATTTAATACTCTTTGACATCAAAAACCTTATGTTTCTGCCTTAATTCGACATTATGTCCGAGAATGAATACTCGCAACATGCCGCGCCAGCAAGCGTCGATAAGGGCCGGAGATTCCTTGCGATGCCGTATTATTTTATTTTTAATATATTTGATGACATCATGGCCAAACAAATTGTTTCGGACGATTCTGGTTTTCCGGTTAGGTTAGGTTAGGTTAGATTATATTATGATGTAATGTATTTTATATATTATGCTACATTATCTTAGTCTAGGTTAGGTTAGGTTATTTTTTGTTTTGTCCCTGACTTAATGCACATGACGTCATCAAATCATTATGACGTCATCAACCGTCGCTGACTTAAAAGTAATCATTTGCGGAGAAAATGAGTGGCCGCATAGTCATTTTTACATTAAAATACAGTGTATTTTTTAAAAATCAAAAAAATCGCATTTTACCTAGGTCTTAATATTTACCACGTAACCTAACATGCTTACCTCTTGGTTTATCATAGCTATAATTTATATAATGTGCCATGAGGTTAGGTTGACTGGCTAATGCTACAAATGATTCACATACCTTAATGAAATGGTCGAAGTAGCTTAACCTAACCTAACCTGACCTGACCTAACCTAACCTGCTTACCTCTTGGTTTATCATAGCTATAATTTATATAATGCATCATGAGGTTAGGTTAGGTTAAGCTACTTTGACCATCTCATTAAGGTATGTGAACCATTTGTAGCATTAGCCAGTCGAAGCCTCGGTCCCATACCTATGATGTCATCACCATATCGATGTGATGTCATTGTTCAAATTGAAAAGTAAGCATCAGCACCAAAAATGAGTGGTTGCATCTTCTTAGTCACATTCATACACATCATATTCTGAAAAACAATTCCAAAAAATCCCAAAACACTTTTTATCAAAAATTTACCTCCTAACCTTCCATGGAAGAAAACAAATTCTTTAAAAACTGGAAAATTTGTAACATTTTTTCCCAAAATGCTGACATTATGAAATCCTAACCTAACCTAGCCTAACCTGTTTGTGAAGATAACAAAAAAAAAAGGTTTAAAAAACAAAATCCAAAACAATTGATTTTTTTCCAACTTAAAAGAAAAGCCAAACCATACCTGATGGAACCTAACAGCATTGTTTGCCTCATGGATAAAAATATATAGGTACCTTGTCTCATAGATATCTTGACATGCAATAATGTAGGAAAGCAGCCTGTTTCTGGATGCATGACATCCAGAACATTATCCTCTCCAGAAATTATTCTGATTTTTCTCATTTAAAGGTTGAATGGTGTCATTTAGCAATTAAATGCTTAAGATTCATTGGAAAGTAGAAACTGAACTGATGTAGTAGATGTCCAAAAAAGTCCTCTATATTTGATTACACCATAATTTTCCTCTCCACATCCAGTAATGCAAATACAACCATTGGTATGCCACTTCCTGAAGACTGAATCAACATCCTTCCCACAAAAGTGTTGACAGTGTGCCTCTTGATGTGTGTTTATGAAACATTCATGCCCTGTTTCTAACAGTATCCTTTGTATAAGCATCATGCTTATGCTCACCATAATAAACTAAAGGTAACAAATGTGACACAAACATCACCTAGCACAATTCTAGGTGAAGGGACTACCTGTACTGTGTTGTGTTATGCTCAAAACAAATGAAAAGACATGGCCATAAATATGCTATTTGCTCAACACTAAGTCTGAAGGACTTAAAAGGCATCATTGATGACATTATTTCCATGGCAAATTTTGGCATCCTGTGGTACTTGTCTTAACATCTCACACCTAATAAAAAACATTATTTTAACACAGCTGCAATACAAACATCCAAGACGACCAAATTCTCGCCCCATGTTATGCTAAAGCAATGGATAATAGGTAGTCACTGACTGGAGCCACTGCAACAGTAAGGGCTGTGGCAGTGCTAAAATAATGAGTTATTGTTAGGAGTGAGATGCCAAACAGAGTACAGCATGATGTCAAAATCACCATGGAAATAATGCTGTTTGAAATAGCTTCATCCTTGAACCCCAGTTTTGAGACAATTGTGTACATATAACTACCTGTTTTGCATGTTTGAGAGGTACCTAATTTGGGGATTCCGATATCAACCATTACGATGCAAATATGTATGCTATGGACTGATATTGTATAACATAACACATCAAAGGTAATCCCTTTTCCTGTAATGGCATCATGGAATGTTTGTTATCACAATCCCAGATCCATTATGGTGAGCATAAGCACGATAATTTTCAAGGGGATACTGTTAGAAATGAAGACCTCACAAGTGTGCACCAAGAAGCATGATGTTGGTACTTTTTTTGATAGGATGTTGATTAAGTGTTCAGTAAGTGGCATATTCCACCCTATTCCATGAATAATTTATCACTGGACTGTGGTCTTTAAGTTCAAGGTAGCATGCTACAGGAGTCCCTGCAGCAAAATGCTACCTTTCATCAAAGTTTCTAAAATTATTTTGACTGCCTGCATGTAGCTAGGTAGATACTCACCTCAGTATTTTTTTCCAGCCTGATATGGCATTTGAAGAAAAATATTGCAGAAACATTTATGACTGTTATTATGGTGATGTGACCATTCATTACCATTGCAAATGCATACTTTTCAATTCAAGATCAACTATTACATCATTGCTCATCAATGTTAGAGAAGCTGTTATCTGCTGTATTTTGTTCAGTTGAAGCTGGAAACATTTCACATGCATCAATGAGGTCATCCTGGCCGTGGGTTATCTGTGTGCTAATCACTGGAGTCCTTGGATGGGATGCAAACACCAGACAATGTGTGAGCACAGCCCTCCCTAAGCAAACACTGGGAATCCATCAGACCATAAAACTATACCAAGTATGAGTTGTGTATGGGTGACGAGTGGCAGTGCAGGTCGGCTCGAACCGCCCATGTGCCGCCCTGGCGTCCTGACTCGACCAACTGGTGGCGGATGTGAAGATCCACCCAAGGTCGCCCTGGGGTACCTGAGGCCATCTCCATGTCGTCCGAGGTAGTGCAGGTCGGCTCGAACCGCCCCTGCGCCGCCCCGACGTCCTGACTCGGCCGTCTGGTGGGGGATGTGGAGGTCCACCCGAAGTCACCCTGTGCTACCCAAGGTCATCTCAGTGTCGTCCGAGGTAGTGCAGGTCGGCTCGACAGTGATAAATGATTCGTGAAATTGGGTGGAATATACCACTTTCTGAACACTCAATTGACATCCTTATCCGAGAAGTATCGACATCCTGCTCCTTGATGCATGCTAATGATGTCTTCCTGTCTCCTTTCTAACAGTATCTTGTTTATAAGTATCATGTTAATGCTCTCAATAAGGAATGGTGATACACGAACATTTCGCAATGCAATTTCAGGTAAAGGGATTAACTTTAATGCGATATGACATACAGTGCCAGTTTATAGCATAGGTATTATTCTCCCTATCCCAAATATAGCTCTTCCTAAATTATGAATCTCAGTGCAGATGATAAAGGTACAGTCCTAAGTACCTATACCATTGGCTCAAATTTGAGTCTGAGATATCAAAAGCATTTTAAATGACACTAATTCCATGATAAATATCGACATCCTACTATGCTCGTTTCGACATCTCACACCTAACGAAACACCATTATGTTAACCCTGCGGCTCGAACCACCCCTGCGCCGCCCCGACGTCCTGAGCCAGCCGTCCTGACTCGGCCGTCCGGCGGCGGATGTGGCCAATCGGTGCGGTCCGGCCGCTGATGAGGTGGGTGGTGTCGTTTCAGGGCGATGTCGGCGCGTGACGGGCGGTAGTGGCGCGGCTGCTGCAGTGGCATGTGGCGCTCCGAGTTCGACCGCGAGCCCTCCTGCGACAGTCTTGCCACGCTGAAGCTATGCGGGGTAAGACGCGTCACTGCGATTGTGTGTCGCAAAACGTGTCGTGACAATCACTGCGATTGTGTGTCGCATTACGTGGCGTGGCGATCAATGCGATCGTGGGTAGAATCTCCTGCCGTATGGCTTGCTTATCATTTTTTTTGTACCCGCCTAAATTTGATGGTGGTGGTTTTGCCGCTTGATGGACACCCAACGCGCGGACCTTTGCTAACTGTGTCTTTGGCGCCGAAGCGCCTGTTTTGTGTGGCTGCTGTGGTGACTAACACACGGGATCGCGCGCGCGCACAGAGGGACGAGGAAGCCGAACTGGCCGCCACGACCTACTCCCAGACTCTGCCCACACAGCGGCGAGTAGCGGCCCGCCGGACGGCTGACGCCCGCCTGAGTCCCCCTGCCGACCCGACCGCCGCGCCACAAGGTCAGTCGATGTCAAGCCTAATCCTGTCGAAGGCTGGTCACGCTTTGTGAGAAGTCGATGAAACCCTGCTGAGGGTCAGGCCAGCTCAACTTATGGTGGCCCCAATAACCTCAGTATGGGCGCTGTATGACCAACGCAGTCGATGCGCCCTTAAGCCCAAATAACCAACCAACCAATAACCTCAGTAACCCCCACTGATCCCAGAACTTCAGTGAAATCTATGGGCGCTGTATAACCAAAGCAGTTGATGCGCCCTAAAACCCTAATAACCAACCAACTTCAGTGAAATCTAGCTCAATTATGTGTGACTCAGGGTTGAAAATATCATTCATTTTCTAAGTTCTACAATGCAGAAATGGACTCTGCATATAACTGCACTGTTCATGTAAGATACGACACTCGATGTATGTGCCATCCTGGCAGGGTAACAGATGGTGCTCATGGTGCTATAATAAAAAAAAACGTCATTTAGCTTTATAATGCAAATTTTGGTACTCTTCCAAGTGCACACTGAATTGATGTTTTTATGTAGTTTTTAACTGCGACTCCGGAATTTGAATCCATCCAACCCTGGAGACACCATTGTACGGCAACTCGACGTGAATCAAGATTGTTCCAGCCATAGTCCGGGTCAGCCTGTATTGAATGCAATTTATTCAGAACCAGCTAACCACGCAATGCCAATAATGCTGTTACCACTGCCTCCCACATTCCACTCAAGGTAAGGCCTGTGAAGGTCGCTCCGACTCCATTCAAGGTCTCGCCTACTCTCACGGCTATCATGTCTGTGGCTGGTGGGAAAGTTTGCAGGGCCTATCTTGCCGACGATTCCATGACTTCATGGAAAGGGAGTTGGGGAGGGGCTATCGGTACATGGGTCACCAAAAGACTTGCATTCTGATGTTAATCATGTTCGAACTTATGTTCGCGTCATGTTGAATGGAATACAAAAGCTCGCCCAACTGCTTCTCTGGTCAGCACCTGTATTACGATATTTAGTCAGGCTATTTTCACCATAGCTAATCATCGCGACTAGCGCAAAACGCATAGCATGCTTGGCAAGGCCCGGTTTTCTTTCCACGTACCATAATTTTATTGAGGGAACCATACAGGAAGAGGTGACGCTCTGTCGTCCGCGGAAAGGACTTGTTTAAGAATAGAGTCGGGTTTTGAATCTGTAATATGGGTTCGGTGTGCATGTTGTAAAAATAATGGAACAACACCCTCGCCGTAGCTGCTGCTAGGCCGCAAGGCCAGTCGGTTTTTCCCCGACTAATGTCAGACCTCGTCTGCTCAGCCATAACGCTTTTAAGAGGATTATAACATCGTGATGACTAGTGGATTTGCGTGGTAAGGACGGGAAAGTAGCTTCATTCTCCTTTTTTATTTCCGAAGTTCTGATTTGTCTAATTTTTATAGTGATGTTATTTCATACGTTTTTCGAGTTCTTCGCTTTCATTTAGCGACATTTCTAACCTTACAGTGTCGGTGTTGTGATGCCCTGTGCATGGGATGGTGTGCAATAGGACGGGTTTGTTGTTAGCCTGTGTAAACCATTCCATTTGCAATTTCGGACACTCCTCGAAGTGCCTGAAAATGCCAAATGTTTATTGGGGCGTGGTGTGTCGGGTGTACTTGATTGCACCGATAAACATTTCAATTTGCCCTCCAGGTATGAAGGGATAATCAGCCAGTATAAGTTCTGTGGAACTGTCTAATGAATGACAACCCGAGAAGAACAACTAGGCCTCGCCTGTGATCTGTTCAACAAGGCGTCTTACTGGTTGTTGTTGATGTTAATTATAAAATGAAACAACATTTCACACTAAGCGTATACTTATACAATGCTGGTTGGTCCGGTGACCTTGGCAGTCACGGGACCTATCGGTCTCATTAGTGCCTTGACTTGTCTAGGGGTGTGTGCCGTCCCTGAGTCTGATGTTTTGATTTTAGTCCGAAGAATGGGTATGTGAGAAGTCCAAATCAGGAAAACAAAGCATGTGATTGTCCAGGCCCCATTGTTCATGCACAAATCGTAAATTGTGTTTTGTGATGATGAGTAATTTATACATGCTTCGTGAGTAAAGGGAGTGAGTATTGCCACAACATGAGTCGGAAGTATGAGGAACCCTAAAAGTCATTGTGTTCGAGAAGCAACAGCTGGTGGTTCGAATCCGACCAACCGCTACTTCCTTCGTTGTTTTTTTGTTTGTTAACTTTCAATGTTGCTTTTTTACGTCTGCATTTTATCAGCCACCATTCGTGGTAGTCTTCGGAGATATCGACTTCCAAATCCGAAGTGAAGTTGTTTTAGGAGCCTATGGTTAAAACTGGTCCAGACGGCTCAGAATCCAGTGTGATTGCTGGTTCGTGTAGTTCACCATAGTTTGAAATAGATGAACTTTGCTCGTGAGCTTCTCAACATAGCCAACGCGAACACTTTATTCCAATTCGCTTCAGAAGTGTGATCATCATATTTTGTGAGCAATTTTACGTAATTTATTTCTGAAGGATATTGCACCCTTATAGTATTTCTACTCTGTTAACAAACAAATATACAAATCGTCATCTCCATTTTCCGCCCACGTTTTAACATGCTCACCGGGAGGGTCGAGATTCCACCTACCCGTCATGTTTTGCCATGTGTATCCCACAAACAGGTAGGAATTTTCTGACTGTCGGAAATTGAAAAACACATCGTATGCAAAGATAATTTGTAAATCCGTTGATAAACATAGAATATTTGGTGATGCAAAGTTGACGTACCGGCTGCCGGCCGCCACCAAGGTCTCGTCGGCGCGATGGCGCGGCGGGCGAGTCCTCGCAGCGAGGAGCCAGCTGTTTATCATGTTAGGTGTACTGCGTCGTGTAATGATCGTGAATACGTCTTGCCGTGGGTTGGCTTTGCTGGTGCTGGACCACAGGCCTGGCCAGTCCACTGACCTTGGCCACCAGCCACCACCTCCCTTGGCGGCACCGGGATTGTATTACAGGTCGTATTTCCCAGGAAACTGGGTGGTCATTTCAGTAATCGTTGGATATCAAGTACTTACGAACCGATTTCGTTTTGCTGGTGCTATTGCATGTATTCTGTGTATATGCATGTGTTGCATATATCTGTTCAATACATCATGCTTTGCTGGCCAATCTCCAGTTGATTATGCTCGTGGTCCAATGGTTTTACGTGCGTCTATGGCAGTGTTGTGTTGTTGATGTTGTGTTGTGTCGCTGTGTTGTTTATGAAAACATCGTTGCAATATATTTCTTTCAATCTTTCAACATATAGTGGTGGATGTTAAGGTGTGTAAACATTGTTAAAGCTGCGAGGTCCTGCTTTAGGTATTAAATGCACAGCTCAGCATTCGAAACGCACTTCCCTTTTGTTTCATATATATATACATATATTTATATATATATATATATATATATATATATATATATATATATATATATATATATATGTATATATATATTTATGTATATATATATGTATATATATATGTATATATATATGTATACATATATATATGTATATATATATATGTATATATATGTATACATATATGTATGTATGTATGTGTATATATATATATATATATATATATATATATATATATATATATATATATATATATATATATATATATATATATGTGTGTGTGTGTGTGTGTGTGTGTATATTTATTCATATATATATTGCGTTCATTGCGGTCTTAATCTCTCCTCCAAGGCTTGTTTTTTTGCGTCGGTAGTTCTTTTAGATCTGTTGGCGGAATCGGCCCCACTCAGTCTTCTGGTTTGCGCTATGTAAGAGGCCCTCCGGCACATGTGTTAACACGATTGGTTGGTTATTGGTTTTACGACACGGGGACCGTTGAGTCATATAGCGTCGCCAATCTCTCACGCCGATTGGTCGCGGGCGAAGAGTAGCGACAGGTGAGATTCGAACCCACAATCTTTCGATTGTGAGACGAGCATCCAACCCCTAGACCACTCGTCCCCATGTGTTAACACGAAGACAAGTTTGCGTCACGTCCACGTCCTTGTTGTTTGCAATATAATGGAGTCATCACCGCATCCAGTGTCCATTTGTCTTGAAAGTCACACACATAGTCAGTCGGCTGTGTTGTGATTTACCGCTCGGGTGTGCCGTCGAGCAGTTGGACGGCACACCCGAGCGGCACGTGATGCATGTGAGATGCGTGTTCAGCGCCATATGACAACACGTTACCTCGTGGACCCACAGTGGACACTGTACGGTTAAATACTGCGCCGTTGTACGTGTGAGCTTCGTGTACTGCGCGGTATGACAACACGTCACCTCGTGGACCCATTGTAGACGCCATGAACAATCGGAAGCTATCTCTGACCAGCCCATTGTCCCCAAATCTGATGCCTTTCTACCCTTCCCCCAATCGCGCAATAGCCAAAATTAAATATTGGCTCCATGCACTGTAGGAATTGTTGTGAAATACCGATGGTCAAAGGACCATCGGTCACCGATGGATGTAGCTCAGGAATGTCACCGATGGATGTAGCAACTTAAATGGTTGGGGTCCTGAGTGAATTTTGAGCACATAATATTTGGTGTACGCCATTGGTGTATTTAGTGTTAAATTCGCATCAAGCACGGTTCCATAACACCCAAACTCCCGGCGTCTTCACCCATGCGGTGCTCTAAAAAATGTGTGCAGGATGATGACCTCTGCCGCCAAGGTTCCAATGTCATCAAGTACTAAAACCTGATAAGGGTCACATGACCCATCTGAGTTTAGCCTATAAAGGGAAGATACTATAAGACGAGAGAGAAAAAGATACTTAAACACCCTGATCAATAATATATCTTGAGTTCTAAAGAAACCATATACCCTATTGTGATACCAATGCGTAGCGTAGTGAAACCTACATAACGCAACGTTATGGACAAATGTTTTCCTGAATTTTTTTTTCCCGAGTGGTAGATTGTCAGAGTGACAATAATTTGTCTTATTGGAAACTGCGCATATTATTTTTTATCGTCTCATTGTACTTTTCCTTTTTTATATTTAGTATCACAAATGGCACAGTCGAAGGTGATCGACTATTCCGGCGCTAAGTTGTTCAACTCTCAAACCAATCTCAAGCTCTGGCTGTTTATATTTTCGTGTTGGCAAACGGACTTACATGTAACTGAAACGTCTTGTCAATATTATCCATGGTTTAACAGGCGCAACTGGCAAATCTTCACCATTCAGCAACTGTGTTATCGCCCGAGTGTCGGCCGTGATTGTTCGGCAATGACAATATTTCAGAAATAAAACATTGCACAAATATTCATGGGTTAAACGTTATGGACATTTCTCATTGTTCCTTTTAAGCACTATATATCTATGTTTCGTTAATTTGTAGGTCGCAGTACTGGTTGCATGATTTGCTTTATGTTAGTTTTAGTTGGTTGTGTTTACTTGGGTTCAACTCCTAGTTGTCTCGTCGGGGTTTTCTTTTGTGTTATCAGGATTTCCTTCCAGCATATACTTCTATTCCATAACCTCCTATACTATATGGAAAACGATAATGGGTTTCCGTCAATGGTCTCCTAAATCCGATGGCGGATTTGTGGCAATATTGCAACAACCGTGGTCTCTTTTCATCTGAAGAAGACCACTCATATATAGGGCGGTGCAGATGGCAACGCCACCAATTCTACAACTAATTGGTTGCGGGCTTCGGGGAATTTGAATTAATCCGTGGGCTTTTCTGTGAATCCAGAGGAAATTTG
Organism: Ashinkailepas kermadecensis; assembly: GCA_034440615.1. Classification (NCBI taxonomy): domain Eukaryota; kingdom Metazoa; phylum Arthropoda; class Thecostraca; family Neolepadidae; genus Ashinkailepas; species Ashinkailepas kermadecensis. The sequence goes on from JAOTOM010004934.1 coordinate 216,409, forward strand.
AGCCAATTAATCAGCACGTGTACGTGTACGTGTATCTTTGGGCATGGGAGCACGCAATGGGCGAGTGGTGTCGCTGATCAGCCAACTATTGCAGCACTAAGCTTGTACGCTTGAGCTCTTGCAGGCCTGGTTAGATCATACCACTCCTCTCTGTAGTCGGGGCAAATGATATTCAACAGACCCAGATCAGATTACTCGCTTCAGTGGGCCGCGGGTCACTTTCCGCAGTGAGATGCAAAGGTCATTGCTGGCAGCGGTGACCTGCAAGGAGTCATTGCCAGGGGCAGTGACCTGCAGAGGTCAGTATCGGGTATTGTGACCAGCAGAGGTCATTGCTGGGTATAGCGGCGTGCAGAGGCCAGTGCCGGGTACAGTGACCTGCAGAGGTCAGTATCGGGTACAGTGACCAGCAGAGGCCATTGCTGGGTACAGCGGCGTGCAGAGGCCAGTGCCGGGTGCAGTAACCTACAGAGGCCGGCGCCGGATACAGTAACCAGCAGATATCAGTGCCAAGTACAGTGACCTGTAGAGAGCAGTGCAAGGTACAATAACCTGCAGAGAGAGCGATGCCATATACAGTGACCAGCACAGATCAGTGCCAGGTACAGTGACGTATAGATATCGGTGCCGGGTGTAGTGACCTTCATGTCAGTGCCAGGTACAGTGACCAGCACAGATCAGTGCCAGGTACAGTGACCTGCAGAGGCCAGTGACGGGCACAGTACCCTGCAGACGTGTCAGTTCCTGGTGCAGTACCCTGCAGGTGTCAGTTCCTGGTACAGTACCCTGCAGACGTGTCAGTTCCTGGTACAGTACCCTGTAGGTGTCAGTTCCTGGTGCAGTACCCTGCAGGTGTTAGTTTCTGGTACAGTACCCTGCAGGTGTCAGTTCTTGGTACAGTACCCTGCATATCTCAGTTCCTGGTACAGTACCCTGCAGGTGTCAGTTCCTGGTACAGTACCCTGCAGACGTGTCAGTTCCTGGTACGGTATTCTGCAGGTGTCAGTTCCTGGTACAGTACCCTGCATACGTGTCAGTTCCTGGTACAGTACCCTGTAGGTGTCAGTTCCTGGTGCAGTACCCTACAGGTGTTAGTTTCTGGTACAGTGCCCTGCAGGTGTCAGTTCTTGGTGCAGTACACTGCAGATATCAGTTCCTGGTACAGTACCCTGCAGGTGTCAGTTCCTGGTACAGTACCCTGCAGACGTGTCAGTTCCTGGTACAGTACCCTGCAGGTGTCAGTTCCTGGTACAGTACCCTGCAGACGTGACAGTTCCTGGTGCAGTACCACGTAGACGTGTCAGTTCCGGGTACAGTACCCTGCACGTGTCAGTTCCTGGTACAATACTCTTCGCAGATATGTCAGTTCCGGGTACAGTACCCTGCAGGTGTCAGTTCCTGGTACAGTACCCTGCAGGTGTCAGTTCCTGGTGCAATACCCTGCAGGTATCAGTTCCTGGTACAGTACCCTGCAGACGTGTCAGTTCCTGGTACAGTACCCTGCAGGTGTCAGTTCCTGGTTCAGTACCCTGCAGACGTGTCAGTTCCTGGTACAGTAACCTGCAGGCGTCAGTTCCGGGTACAGTACCCTGCAGACGTGTCAATTCCTGGTACAGTACCCTACAGACGTGTCAGTTCCTGGTACAGCACCATACAGACGTGTCAGTTCCTGGTACAGTACCCTGCAGACGTGTCAGTTCCTGGTACAGTACCCTACAGACGTGTCAGTTCCTGGTACAGCACCATACAGACGTGTCAGTTCCTGGTACAGTACCCTACAGGTGTGTCAGTTCCTGGTACAGTAGCCTACAGACGTGTCAGTTCCTGGTACAGTACCCTACAGACGTGTCAGTTACAGTACCCTACAGACGTGTCAGTTCCTGGTACAGTACCCTACAGACGTGTCAGTTCCTGGTACAGTAACCTACAGACGTGTCAGTTCCTGGTACAGTACCCTACAGACGTGTCAGTTCCTGGTACAGTACCCTACAGACGTGTCAGTTCCTGGTACAGTACCCTACAGACGTGTCAGTTCCTGGTACAGTACCCTACAGACGTGTCAGTTTCTGGTACAGTACCCTACAGACGTGTCAGTTCCTGGTACAGTACCCTACAGACGTGTCAGTTCCTGGTACAGTACCCTACAGACGTGTCAGTTCCTGGTACAGTACCCTACAGACGTGTCAGTTCCTGGTACAGTACCCTACAGGTGTGTCAGTTCCTGGTACAGTACCCTACAGACGTGTCAGTTCCTGGTACAGTACCCTACAGACGTGTCAGTTCCTGGTACAGTACCCTACAGGTGTGCCAGTTCCTGGTACAGTACCCTACAGACGTGTCAGTTCCTGGTACAGTACCCTACAGGTGTGTCAGTTCCTGGTACAGTAACCTACAGACGTGTCAGTTCCTGGTACATTACCCTACAGGTGTGTCAGTTTCTGGTACAGTACCCTACAGACGTGTCAGTTCCTGGTACAGTACCCTACAGACGTGTCAGTTCCTGGTACAGTATCCTACAGACGTGCCAGTTCCTGGTACAGTACCCTACAGACATAAAGTCATAAGTCATAAAGTGTTGAGGCTTAATAAGAGCCACAGGGGCCCATCTGGGTTAAGCCCATCTAGAAAAGGTACTAGAAATGTACATGCTCTCACCCCAATCAATCCCTTATCTCAAGTTCCTAGGAAGCTATATATCCCAGCCTATCTAGCACCATTCACTTGCTATTGCATAACACACTCAACAATTACAAACTCCTCCCATCATACCCATTGTGCTACCACAGACGTGTCAGTTCCTGGTACAGTACCCTGCAGACGTGTCAGTTCCTGGTACAGTACCCTGCAGATGTCAGTTCCTGGTACAGTACCCTGCAGACGTGTCAGTTCCTGGTACAGTACCCTGCAGGTGTCAGTTCCTGGTACAGTACCCTGCAGACGTGTCAGTTCCTGGTACAGTACCCTGCAGACGTGTCAGTTCCTGGTACAGTACCCTGCAGATGTCAGTTCCTGGTACAGTACCCTGCACGTGTCAGTTCCTGGTACAGTACCCTGCAGGTGTCAGTTCCTGGTACAGTACCCTGTAGGTGTCAGTTCCTGGTGCAGTACCCTGTAGTCGTGTAGCCCAGTTGCAGCAGTGGGTGGTGGTGCGGGTTGTCGCCGCGCCACCGTCTGCACCCCTGTCCAAGGTCGGCCACTGCCGGAGAGGCGTCTCGGCGGGCACGTGCCGCTGTCGGTCCGCTCGGTGCTCAGTGGACCGACTGCGGTGCTGGCGGGTGCACGCGGCCGCCGGGTTGTGGTCAGGCAGCCGCAGAGCCGCGTGACGCCATGCTTGTGGAGACATTGGCACTTACGTCCGGTAAGGAACAATGGCTTTCCTCATAAATCGGTTGCTGTGTATATTCATGGGCATGATCGTAAGCGTCGGCAAATCAGGGGACATGACATTCGAACAGTGGCTTCAAGCGGTTGAACATAACGACTGAGCTTCAGTAAATTATCAGCCAAGCTTGCCGAGTTGTTTTAGTTTGCCTTCCTCATGCACCGTTTCCAGTCCGGTAGTCTTATTGGTAGCAATTTATGGCAATTCGTAATGCAAGCACGTTCTTATGAAACGGACCTGTTGCGGTTGTCCGTATAAACCTGGACGATGAAGTAGGCGGAATTGACTATGGCAGTGTCCTGCAATTAATTTGTTTTGTAGAATTGAAGGAGAGATGGGTGATTTAAAAATGCCAACTAATGTTTTTAAAAAAAGTGCAGACGTGTATAGATAATGCCTATTGATAAATGCTTTTATATGGCCTTTATTGTTTGCTTGTATAGTTATGATAAGGCTAGTAGTGCATTTGCTGCCTTTGCCAGTTGACAGTGCTGTGTTGTGCAGTGTTTGATATAATGCTGATAATGTTAGTGGTGTATCTGTTGCCTTTACCAGTTGACAGTGCTGTGTTGTGCAGTGTTTGATATAATGCTGATAATGTTAGTGGTGTAGCTGTTGCCTTTACCAGTCGGCAGTGCTGCTACCAAGAGCCATAAGCGCTTTTAGATATCAGATACCGCTGATAACCTGGACTAGAAGTAGCAACAATGACACTTAATCACGCAAAAAATGATATCAAAGCAAGTGTCATTCAGTGTGCGTCTCCACTCAGATGTGAAGACACTGCACTATGGAGTCCCTGATGATCACTGTTGGCTCCGGCGACGGGATATGTATGGGCGACGCCTCCCACTGGGCGACGCCTCCCACTGGGCCTCGATTAGCTGACAATGATCTGTTTGTGATCGGAAACCTGAGTGGAATTTGCGTGGACAGTATTTCAGTGAAGATAAGAGTGCATCACTGTAGGGCATATTAATTATTTTTTGCAAGTTGTTCAGAACAGAAGGTTTGGTACCGTACTGCTGGTGCCTTACTACCCTGTAGCACCCTGTAGCAAAAACGGCTTGTTGGATCTGGCCTCATCGGGAATCAGGAAATAGGTCAAGCAATTGCTTTTTTAACCAAGCACCTTGTGTTGCATAAATACACAAGCACAATGCAATAGACACAATAGACACAATACACAATAGACACTGTAGTCACTGTAGGCACAATAGACACAATAGACACTGTAGGCACAATATACACAATAGACACAATAGACACATGCACAAATTGAGCCTTCGGCTTCTTGCAATGTGTGAGTGGTAAGTCGACAGCAGTGGCGGAATTCCGAGAAGAATGACGTGTTGGGAATTTGGCGTGGGTAGAACAGGAATGAAGGAGCTTAAATCGTGTCGGTCATTAAGGAATTGGTGTTGGCGCAAGGTAACCGAGGCAGTTGGTGCTCCTCTGAGCCCCGATAAGAGCAGGGCATTTTGTCGTGGTAGAATCAAGGTGAAGTACCTTGTATGGAGTCAGCCAGTATCGACATCAGGATGTGCAAACGACTGGCATGAATCGTTGCAGTCAGATGTGGAACAGATGATGAACAGATTACCCGCAATGGATTACGGTATATTTAGCCTGGCTACGAAATGCCAGCTCATAGGTAAATTGTCAAATAAAATGTAACAATGCAAAAAAGTGATCGCCAGTGAGGTCACTAGGTCAAACTGGGATTCAGGTTGGTAAAATGCGCGTTACTATGTGAATAATTAATATTTGTAAATCCGTAAGATATGCCATGGCAAATTATTCCCTCTTGTATAACTGTTGTTTCAATGTCCGATTATATATCAAGTCAGGTCACTGATATGACCTGAAACGTGCCAAGAGTATGCTGATGCACAGGTGCTCCAGGGGCCAAATTACGAACTATTGCAAGTAACACTGGTTAAACCAAGATAATTGTGTACGCTGATTTCGTTTCTGATATAACTAGGGTGACGAAACTTAATGTAAAATTTTGGATTGTTGAATGTTTGTCAAATTCCTGCACATTTTTAAAGGAAAAAATCTCAAAATTTGGTAGAATCGGGTATCATTCGGCTCTGCTTTGGTGACATTCATTACATTTTCCTTCGTGCAGTTTGCTTAGAAAATCGGCGCTTTTAGCGACCCATTACATGTACAGGTTCCCGATCTCAACTTGATCAGAAACATTGACCTTTGTACATGCCAGTGTGTTTGAATAAGTTCATTTAGCATATCACCGACATTGAAACACGAAATAGCATTTGTTTCACTACCAGAGTCGCAAAACTACGGAGGAAACCGGGTGACTGACTCCACCCGGGCATTGACCTGTTTGACCTGACTTGAAAGGTCATATGTAAGAGGTAAACACAAGTGTTCCAAATAACTCAGTTAAAGGATGGAGCCGTTCACCTCATTTCTATCTAGCTCAGAACCGAAGTTAGTGGAGGGATGCTCAAATTAACCCCTGTGCATTGCGATAGGTAGAAAATGCTGCAGCAAGCCGATGGTTAATCGTCTGGCGGTATTTGTCCTGTGACCACGTTTGGTCTGCTGGTGGGCAGTTGGATTTGTTCGGCTGCGATGCGCCAGAGCTGTCTGTTGACGTCATAAGCACAACACAATAGCGTCGCAATACCAGCAGCCGCTGATCATTTCGCATCGGGCGCTACCATCATCCATGTGCGATGTACATCGTGAGCGCCTCCATTCTTGACGCATCCGTCCGAGCATCAACGCCCCAAATAACTGCAAGCGCGAGCGATCTGTTGATTAAACGAAACACCACTTGTGTCGGAACCCGGCAGTGTCCCCTGGTTTTGTTTCGCTGCGTCATGGTTGCGTGCGCGGCTGGCTGTTGTTCGGAGCCATCGTCGCGTCGAGAGCTGGCTGTTCTGAGCTATCTTCACGTCGGGAGTCGGCTGTTCTGTTCTGAGCTATCTTCACGTCGGGAGTCTGCTGTTGTTCTGAGCTATCTTCACGTCGGGAGTCGGCTGTTCTGTTCTGAGCTATCTTCACGTCGGGAGTCTGCTGTTGTTCTGAGCTATCTTCACGTCGAGAGTCGGCCGTTGTTCTGAGCTATCTTCATGTCGGGAATCGGCTGTTGTTCTGAGCTATCTTGACGTCGGGAGTCGGCTGTTGTACTGAGCTATCTTGACGTCGGGAGTCGGCTGTTCTGAGCCATCGTCGCGTCGGGAGTCGGCTGTTCTGAGCCATCGTCGCGTCGGGAGTCGGCTGTTTTCTGAGCCATCGTCGCGTCGGGAGTCGGCTGTTGTTCTGAGCCATCGTCGCGTCGGGAGTCGGCTGTTGTTCTGAGCTATCTTCACGTCGGGAGTCTGCTGTTGTCCTGAGCCATCGTCGCGTCGGGAGTCGGCTGTTGTCCTGAGCCATCGTCGCGTCGGGAGTCGGCTGTTCTGAGCCATCGTCGCGTCGGGAGTCGGCTGTTGTTCTGAGCCATCGTCGCGTCGGGAGTCGATTGCACTGTGGCGTCCCAGAGCTCAGTAGCACCACGGAGCCAGTACCGGAAGTCCTCACCCCTCCAGTGTTAAACATGCATCTGGCCGTCGAAGACAACAGTATTTACTTCCAGGAAAATGTTGTACATCGAATTTCATACGAGTTCAGAAAATGAGTGGTGTCGATTACGCATCGTTATCCGAAATATAGCCCTAGCTGTCCATGACCTTAGCATGCGGCCCAGTTCAGACTTAGGAATGGCGTTAGTACCGCATGTAGCAGCCGCTTACTGCTAAAATGGGATTTTGCAGGAAGTCGGCAGTGGAATGATTATCTCGATTGTGTGACATGTCCGAACATAACTGGGCACTTGTGAGACAATGGGATCGTTGACCAGCCCGACTGCCCTTACCCCACTTTCCGGTTACGACCCGGGCTTGCACTGCAACTGGCACGGCGGGTCGGGGCGGCGCCGTGGCGCTCTCTCAAGGGTGCGGTCGGTGCACACCCCGCGGGGCGTGACACGTGTTCCCACTGCTGTGACGTCACACGCCCTGAGCGGACGTGCCGATTGATTGGGGCAATCGACGGCGCCGTCTGGCGCGCACAATAACCTCACCCCTCTTAGCGCCACTCGTACGCGTGCACACACGGCCGGTTTGCGTTGGGGGGTGGGGGGGGATGAGTGTGCTGTGGTTGGTGCAGTGTTGGATTTTCACTTCTCGTTCTTGGATTCGGAGTGTATAATCCTTGAGTTCATGCAATTATGGAGTGCATAATACCTGGTAACCATGGGGTGAATACAAATTACTGAGACAAAGAAATAAAGTCTTGTTTTTCCATTCAAGAAGCATACATTACAGGTGTTTCATCCCACACAGCCTAAGTATGCCACCTGATGCTGGATCACATAAAAAGTAGTATTCACTGAGAATACAAACTTCACATAGCAGTCATCTGTGTTGTGGTGCTGGAAAAGTGTTAAATATACGGTCATTGGCAAAAAGTGATGCATTTAATTGTGATTGATTTTCCATGCGAGTTTGAATATATTTCAACTTCAGGTATGTAGGTATATTACTATGATTAAATATATTATTCAAGCTTAGGGTATCCACAAGACACGTCTTACACAGTTTACCTCCATGAAGCAAACAAATTGGTTAGGCTTGGTTATGTTATGATAAGTTGGGCTCTACTCTTAAGTGGACAAGTTTTCATATCCAATGGTTTTTTCTATTTCAAGAATTTGTTTTTCAACAATGAACCAGGCAAGGTTAGGTTATGTTAGGTTATGTTCTTTAATTTGCATTTTTTAGAAGAAAAATACTGGTTGAAATTTTTCCTTTTTCAAGAGAATTGTTCTTTTTGCATTGAAGGTTAGGCTAGGTTAGGGTAGATTATGCCACATTTTTATTTTGCAAATTAATTTTTACACTATATTACCCAACTCCAAGCCCACTTATTGGTGTTGTTTTGCCTGCCAACTGGAAAGTATGTATTTACAGTGAAAGTGAGTGGTCACACCATGTAAACCACATTTTTAAACATGGCATTGGAAAAAGGAATTTCAATAACCCAAAATTACCCTAAACTGCAAATTTACAAATAGAAACAAAGTGATGATGAACAAGAATTATGCCTTTCACATCAGGAACCACAAAACCTCAATATCCCTTATGGAAAATGATTGGTCCTGAACCCTGTGCTGATGAAGAATGCCCATGGCATGGTTGGATTTAAAAAAATAATGTATCAGGACTGAAAAAAAATGTTTCCAATAGGAAATTTGAATCCATTCATTCCATGCACCACCATAGGCATTATGTTAAATTTGGAAATCATCATGTCGCATTGGCAACAACAAAAGTGTACAAATTTACACCTGTGATTAGCATGCTCCAACTGTTACCCATCGAAAGCCAGCATTAATAGCAATTAGCCATATTCGCCGCAATAGCATCGGCAGAAAAAAAAGAATTCCTACAAGGGGTATGCCAGATAATAGGAGTCACAGAAGATAATAAAGCAGCACCTACCAGTTACTATTCCCACAGCACCTACTCTTTTCCCCGAGGCGCACACCTGTGGAGAACGAAAACAGAAAAATAACAACGGCTTCCTCCCCGTCTTCGTACCTTGGCCGTTGTTTAGACCCTTCCCTCGATAGGTCTTGGGCTGGCCGGGCTGGCCTTAACCTTCATCAGGGCTGGCAGCGACTTGTGTTACATTGTCACAAAAACAATGCAATCGAGATAAGCTGCTCTTTTACCTTTGTCAACAAAGATTTCATCCCATTGGCTGAGTTCAAACCATTAAGCCAATCAGCAGCCTCCGTACAGTCAGCCGGAGTTGACGAAAGACCAGTAAGCGGCTGTTAATCACCCCTCATTTAGCAGTGTATAGAACATGACGGCTAAATTTCCATTTTCCCGGAGTGGGAGAAATTAGTTGTCGGAGTGGCATAAACACTATTATTGCCACCAGTTTGTGATGTATTGAAACAATGTAGGTTATGAAATGGAAGGACACTGAAATTTCTGGTTATATGGTGGTCCATTTGACTGTAAAATGTAACCATATTTGAAGAACGTTTTGGTACCATTTAGGTCATTTTATTGCGTCAAATCCATCGGATATCTTTTTTGTTTTATTGCTCTGGACTGGTCCAGGATGCAAAACGATCAGTTTTGTTCATGTCAAGCTATGTAGAACATCTCAATCTTCAAGGAAACAAAAAGGAATGCATTATTTATGGCCTTTCTTGGCCGTAGTTTAAAAAGCTCCGACCGGAGTGGGAGCTGGAGAGCCGCGAATCCATCGAATCCAAGAAGCGCCGTTCGGGTCTGGCCAGTCTGGGAATGGTGGTTTCCCTTCATTAGGCGAGCCGAGAATAGAGGTTTCTTGCACTTGGCGAGAAATTTTTCTTGTATGCACCGAGTTGCCCACTGGATGGAAAGAGACGAAAGAGGCTCGTTGTAGGCATCGCCAACCTTGGTAGAACGACCTACGTATCTATTATCAATATCTTCGCCATTGAAATTATTGGCTGGGATAAGCCTCGTGAGTTGTATGATGGGATATAGTCCGATAATTCAGGGACCAGGTAGTGAGACTACTAGTTGATCTCGTGTAGTATCGGCCGACGTAGGAACTGAGGCCCAATTGAGGTTTCTTGAAATTTAATTATTCTTGTTGGTGTAAACTTCAGTATCAAAGCAGAAATATAGCTACCTAGCTAGAATGATGTATGCACAACCAGCTTAATGTTGAGAAGTATGGGTAGCCATAGCAAAATTGTGATTCCTTATATTTTGCAGTGGTGCACATCTGTATCCCTCTGTTGGTGCCCATGCATGCAGTGGCACAACCTAGGATGGGGTTGTTTTATATTCTGGGGGGGGGACAAGTGGACCCTCAATGTTTGCTTTGCTTCTCAAATGATTTCAACTTTTAACATGGGACTCTATGGAGTGTGCCCCCAATCTCTTTCACCCTGCCCATTGCCTTTCATGTATTTCCCCCTCCCCAATCATTTTCATAAATGAACATCCATGACCTGGAAATAGTATTTTCATAAGTGTGTTCTTAATGTGTTGGATTTGGATGGAAGAACCTTTCAGCTTGTTTTGTTTTGTTTTGGAAATAAAGCTTTTATTTTTGTAAGACAATATATTTTCAGGAATAAGGGATTGGTCCCCTTCAGTGCACGGATACAGTAACTCACAAGCATTGTTGTGCTCTAACAAAATGTTTCAGGAAATTGTGAAGTGCACCCCACCTCATACCCCAATAAACTCCATTATTTGGCTTTTTTGTCCCTGCAGCTTCCTGAACATTCCTATGCCATGAGAAATCATAATATATGTCCACAAATATTTTGGGGATGTGATTGCTTTTGTGATTTGCAAGTTGTGTAGGGACTTCCCTAGTTCTCTAGTTCTGTCTAGCCTTGCATTCTTCTGAACACTACTGATTCCAGCATTTTCACAAATGAATAATGTACACATGAAGGCGTGGTTGTTTATTAATTCACATGTTTCAGACAATTGCATACGACCTGCACCATTTCATGGAACAAATACATTGGTATTAATGTTGTATGCAGATTGCAGAGTGATCCTTAAGCATCTGCTGTCATCTGTTGCACATGCTAGCAAGCTGGCACTCGTCTAGTCGTGCTTGCATCTAATTTTCTGTTCCACTTCTGCATCCTCTTGGAATGTTGCTGCAGCTCTCATGGTCACCTGAAATAACAAATGTGCATTATCCTCAATGATGTTGCCAAGTTGCTGTGGCAAGGACATAACATGGCTAGACAAGATGAAGAGCACCAAAACTAGAAGGGTTTTTCATTATCAGCCATTGATTACCATATGTTATAGGCCCTTGGAGCATGCTGCATCCTCTGCTTCATCACAATCCAATAATACTATTGGATTATGACAGCTGGTTGAGATTGCTGTTTAAGCAAGGCTCTTCACGATACATCATGTAATGTTAGGAGTGGATTTTTTTTGGGAGTGTATAATTCTTTGGATGACAAAAGTTCCAAAAAAGGACCATATTTCCAACACTGGGTTGGTGTGTGTGAGATGGCGCACATGTGCGGCCAGCGCGGCGCCGTGTGTATTAGGTGCGGCACAGTCGCCAGCCGACCGCCGTGGATCGGCCGCCTCCGGTGCCGTGCGTACGCGCCGCACGAGACTATCGGCTATTGACTATTGACTGGTGACAGGGTGCTGCCGATACGGCCACCGAGGCAAGGCCGCGCCGACCGCTACACGAGACTCGCGACACACGGGCGGGCGCAGCTGTCTGCCGCGCCGACCGTCACACCAGACTCGCGACACACGGGCGGGCGCAGCTGTCTGCCGCGCCGACCGTCACACCAGACTCGCGACACACGGGCGGGCGCAGCTGTCTGCCGCGCCGACCGTCACACCAGACTCGCGACACACGGGCGGGCGCAGCTGTCTGCCGCGCCGACCGTCACACCAGACTCGCGACACACGGGCGGGCGCAGCTGTCTGCCGCGCCGACCGTCACACCAGACTCGCGACACACGGGCGGGCGCAGCTGTCTGCCGCGCCGACCGTCACACCAGACTCGCGACACACGGGCGGGCGCAGCTGTCTGCCGCGCCGACCGTCACACCAGACTCGCGACACACGGGCGGGCGCAGCTGTCTGCCGCGCCGACCGTCACACCAGACTCGCGACACACGGGCGGGCGCAGCTGTCTGCCGCGCCGACCGTCACACCAGACTCGCGACACACGGGCGGGCGCAGCTGTCTGCCGCGCCGACCGTCACGCCAGACTCGCGACACACGGGCGGGCGCAACTGTCTGCCGGGTGTGTGGAGTGGGTGCCGGGCGCCGACCCTGGCCCTTCTGCGGGACACTGGCGTTGGGTGTGTGGAGTGGGTGCCGAGCGTCGACCCCGGCCCTTCTGTAGGGAGCTGGCGCCGGGTATGTGGAGTGGGTGCCTGGTGCCGACCATGGCCATTCTGCGGGACGCTGGCGTTGGGTGTGTGGAGTGGGTGCCGAGCGTCGACCCCGGCCCTTCTGTAGGGAGCTGGCGCCGGGTATGTGGAGTGGGTGCCTGGTGCCGACCCTGGCCATTCTGCAGGACACTGGCGTTGGGTGTGTGGAGTGGGTGCCGAGCGTCGACCCCGGCCCTTCTGTAGGGAGCTGGCGCCGGGTATGTGGAGTGGGTGCCTGGTGCCGACCCTGGCCATTCTGCAGGACACTGGCGTTGGGTGTGTGGAGTGGGTGCCGAGCGTCGACCCTGGCCCTTGTGCAGTGAGCTGGCGCTCCAGGACGCGCGCCCTCCTTGCCACCACGGCTGCACACAAACAATGCCGCTCGGCCGTGCTGCAGAGCCTGCTACAGGTGCGCGCTGTCGGCGCGTGACGCACTGTGACGGTCCGTGTGACATTGCAGGTGGACGGTATGGCCTGTCGCGTGACGCACTGTGACGGTCCGTGTGACATTGCAGGCGGACGGTATGGCCTGTCGCGTGACGCACTGTGATGGTCCGTGTGACATTGCAGGCGGACGGTATGGCCTGTCGCGTGACGCACTGTGACGGTCCGTGTGACATTGCAGGTGGACGGTATGGCCTGTCGCGTGACGCACTGTGACGGTCCGTGTGACATTGCAGGTGGACGGTATGGCCTGTCGCGTGACGCACTGTGATGGTCCGTGTGACATTGCAGGCGGACGGTATGGCCTGTCGCGTGACGCACTGTGACGGTCCGTTTGACATTGCAGGCGGACGGTATGGCCTGTCGCGTGACGCACTGTGACGGTCCGTTTGACATTGCAGGCGGACGGTATGGCCTGTCGCGTGACGCACTGTGATGGTCCGTGTGACATTGCAGGCGGATGGTATGGCCTGTCGCGTGACGCACTGTGACGGTTCGTGTGACATTGCAGGCGGACGGTATGGCCTGTCGCGTGATGCACTGTGACGGTCCGTTTGACATTGCAGGCGAACGGTATGGCCTGTCGCGTGACGGTCTGTGTGACATTCCAGGCGGACGGTATGGCCTGTCGCGGAACAACTCGCGCCGCACCAGCTGTCGGCAGGCCTCCGAGGAGAAGGTCACCACCTGCTTCAGCACCAGGTCAGCTCACAGGTCACCGGGGCGTGCACAGTGCAGCTCAACACCAGGACGCCGACCAGCTAACGAGACTATTCATGCAGTTTTTGTCGTGTTTGTTTCAGATCGGTATCTAAACCGTTGGTTGTCTCGTTATTAAGCTGTCCTTGTGGCGCCTATTCCATCTTCTTGTACCAAGCGTCCCCTTTACTGCATTGTTACAGTCTTGTATCGATAGCAAACTCTGCTGAACGGTCGGTTCGTAGTCGGTACCCCATCCCGCCTGAGGAATTACAGGTCTTCTGGTGCCGTGATGGGTTTGTTGGCAGTCGTTATAAGACTGAGCAGCTGGACTAAGCCAGTCTGGCTGCCGTACGCTATCCATTGCCAACGATTCCCCTCATTATACACTACCATCGAAATGGCCAGAGCAAGCCATTTGACTAAATTCACATCTGTTACCAATGCTTTGCTAGGGGTAATTAGCTAACCATTTGCAAAACAGCCCACTATGAAGGACGGGAGTTTGGCATTTGTGCGTATGGCGTAGCTTTACTTGCATCATGCAAATGTCAGTTGCCTTGACATCGCGAAAACATCAGTGCCCAGAATATAAGTGAAATATTGTAGAGGGGTAAATAATCGTTTGTGAATTCACTGGAAGACCTCAAAATATCTCCCCGATTGCATGACATTGAAAAAGGGAATGGTCCATATGTGCACCAATATAACTCATTGCTTATCCTGCCATGAGTTCGATATTGGAAGACGGCGATTGATATGCTTGCATCGCCCCGTTTGTGGTGACCAGTAAGCCTGTTAATTTATTGTCCATCACCAGCAGGACGAGAGACACTGCCATCCGGTAATGAACTCTGGTCAGAACTAACAACGAACCATACACTCGTACCATACAACGCAGAAGTTGTTGGTATGTTGAGCTGAAGTCACACTGCGTCAGCCATTAACTCAGACGATGCTGCCCGGACCGGGGATCCGACCTTCGGTCACGCCGTGTTTAGTTTCATTGACTAGCCAGGATAAAGTCGCGCTGCCAGACCACCGCTTTCCGTTTTCCTCTTCCCTGAGCGCCTGATGTGTCAGTTCTGTCCAAGTGGGCGCGATAGATCAGCAGAAAGTCGATCTGTCCGTGCGCGACAGCCAGCGGCCATGGTAATCGTGTTAAAGAGGCGTGCATCCGACCAGCGATACAGGACGCATCAATGGGCTCGTTTAAAGTTCGCCGATCGCATTTATCGAGGTAGGTTGAACCCCGTATGTATGAATATACGGCGTGCCATATAGGTCGAACTTCGTGTTACAGCAGCAGGAACGTATAGTAATATTGCGCACGCATGTTGACCGTGAGTACTTGTGGTAACGGTATGTGTGGTTTGCAGCGAGCTAGTAGTGGTACGTGTGGTGGCATGGTGTGCATATGCGAGGATTACAGGTGTGTGGCAACGGTGCGTATGTGCGGGGCAGCGTGTGTATACGGCAACAGTGTTTGCATGCGGTTAGTGCAGTGGTGGGCGCGTGTTGTGTGGTATCGGTAACGATACGCACAATGTGTGTACGGTGTGGTATCGGTAACGGTATGCACAATGTATGTACGGTGTGTGTGCGGTGTGATATCGGTAACGGTATGCACAATGTATGTACGGTGTAGTATCTGTAGCGGTATGCACAATGTGTGTACGGTGTGGTATCGGTAACGGTATGCACAATGTGTGTACAGTGTGTGTACGATGTGGTATCGGTAACGGTATGCACAATGTGTGTACGGTGTGTGTGTGCGGTGTGGTATCGATAACGGTATGCACAATGTGTGTACGGTGTGGTATCGGTAGCGGTATGTACAGTGTGTGTACGGTGTGGTATCGGTAACGGTATGCACAATGTGTGTACAGTGTGTACGATGTGGTATCGGTAACGGTATGTACAGTGTGTGTACGGTGTGGTAGCGGTAACGGTATGCACAATGTGTGTACAGTGTGTACGATATGGTATCGGTAACGGTATGCACAATGTGTGTACTGTGTGTGTGCGGTGTGGTATCGATAACGGTATGCACAATGTGTGTACGGTGTGGTATCGGTAACGGTATGCACAATGTGTGTACAGTGTGTGTACGATGTGGTATCGGTAACGGTATGCACAATGTTTGTACGGTGTGTGTGCGGTGTGGTATCGATAACGGTATGCACAATGTGTGTACGGTGTGGTATCGGTAGCGGTATGTACAGTGTGTGTCGGTGTGTGTGCGGTGTGGTATAATGGTGTGTATGTGTGTGGTCAGAGTGGGCGTCAAGTCTTCGTGTGCTTGTCGTGGTTGTGCTTATGCGCATGCGTGGTCATTAGTGCCAGGGAGCGTGGTTCTCAACGTTTCAGCTTCTGGAAATGAGGATTTTACCAGGTGTTTTGGAGTTGTTTGGATATATTTTTGATTTGTCTGAATATAACTTTTTGTCCTATGGCACCATTAAATGGAAGCTCCTCAAACATCTTGGCCATGGGAAATATTTCCGAGCAATATGTAGAAATTGCTGCAGCAAATCTTGGAAAGCCGTACAAAAACTCTTACCAGCCGCCGAGGAAGGTTTCGAGAACCAAAATTTCCGTTTTTTGTGCCGGAAATATCGTGAGTAATTATGAGGGTTTCAACAACATTTGGAGTTCCAATTAACTTTGGTTCTATTTCTTTAATGTTGCACTTTGGGAGGATCAAGGGAGGTAATATTTCTTCCAAGTTCTTTCGCGACGTAATACGTTTTTATGAATGTGATATGTGTATGAAAGTGTGTTCTAAAATCAAATACGTGTTACAGACTCATCATGATCCAAATCACAAAGAAGTACTAATGTTATGGACATTGGAACTAAGCCACAACTAGTAAAGCAAATGGTAGGGTTTTGAAATTACACGAGGCTACATAACTTGTAGCAATCGATGCGCTCTTAATCCGCGACCTCCTCCCATCCGTAATGTACGCGACATATCTAGGTACAATGGTTGAAACAAACTCACCCCCCCCCCCCGTATGCCGGAAGGCAGATGGTGAAAGTGTTCCCTACCAACCTAACTGATAACAGGTGGGGCAATCGGACCATTTCGTTGTCAGCATTGCATTCTGAGAAAAAAAATCGTAGCTCATTTTTTAAGATGTACTCGTACATATATATGCCCCGTTGGACGCTATTTTCCGCTTAGTTCTTCACGTTCACATGCAGTGATTTCAACACGTCGGCTGGTATGTTTTTATCCATACGAAGAAGAAAGTATAAAATTTCCCCAAAAGACAGCGTTTTCTTCATGACGTGTGATATGGCCTATATATTCTTTTCCGAAATGAAGTGAGTCGTGGGGACGAGTGGTCTAGGGGTAAGATGCTCGTCTCACAATCGAAAGATTGTGGGTTCGAGTCCCGCCTGTCGCTACTCTTCGCCCGCGACCAATCGGCGTGAGAGATTGGCGACGCTATGTGACTCAACAGTCGACGTGTCGTAAAACCAATAACCGACCGAAGTGAGTCGTGACTCGTATTTAACAAAAATGGAATGTATCAAAAGTTTCTGAGCGTGGAAGTTTGCCACCTCGACATGCTGCTGCTGCTCTCAGTTGTTGGTAACGTCATGGCTGCCCAGGATTGCGCCACGTGACGACGTCCGAGCGTGTTGTCGGGCGCCAGTGTGTGTGCGTGTGACACTGGCCACCGTGTGACACTGGCCACCGTGTGACACTGGCCACCGTGTGACACTGGCCACCGTGTGACACTGGCCACCGTGTGACACTGGCCACCGTGTGACACTGGCCACCGTGTGACACTGGCCACCGTGTGACACTGGCCACCGTGTGACACTGGCCACCGTGTGACACTGGCCACCGTGTGACACTGGCCACCGTGTGACACTGGCCACCGTGTGACACTGGCCACCGTGTGACACTGGCCACCGTGTGACACTGGCCACCGTGTGACACTGGCCACCGTGTGACACTGGCCACCGTGTGACACTGGCCACCGTGTGACACTGGCCACCGTGTGACACTGGCCACCGTGTGACTGGCCACCGTGTGACATCCCGTGTACTGGCCACCGTGTGCACTGGCCACCGTGTGACACTGGCCACCGTGTGACACTGGCCACCGTGTGACACTGGCCACCTGTCCTGGCCGTTGACACTGGCCACCGGTGACACTGGGGTGACTGGCCACCGTGTGCACTGGCCACCGTGTGACACTGGCCACCGTGTGACACTGGCCCGTGTGACACTGGCCACCGTGTGACACTGGCCACCGTGCCCCGTGGCCTGGCCACCGTGTGACACTGGCCACCGTGTGCACTGGCCACCGTGTGACACTGGCCACCGTGTGACACTGGCCACCGTGTGACACTGGCCACCGTGTGACACTGGCCACCGTGTGACACTGGCCACCGTGTGACACTGGCCACCGTGTGACACTGGCCACCGTGTGACACTGGCCACCGTGTGACACTGGCCACCGTGTGACACTGGCCACCGTGTGACACTGGCCACCGTGTGACACTGGCCACCGTGTGACACTGGCCACCGTGTGACACTGGCCACCGTGTGACACTGGCCACCGTGTGACACTGGCCACCGTGTGACACTGGCCACCGTGTGACACTGGCCACCGTGTGACACTGGCCACCGTGTGACACTGGCCACCGTGTGACACTGGCCACCGTGTGACACTGGCCACCGTGTGACACTGGCCACCGTGTGACACTGGCCACCGTGTGACACTGGCCACCGTGTGACACTGGCCACCGTGTGACACTGGCCACCGTGTGACACTGGCCACCGTGTGACACTGGCCACCGTGTGACACTGGCCACCGTGTGACACTGGCCACCGTGTGACACTGCGTTGCCACCGTGTGACACTGGCCACCGTGTGACACTGGCCACCGTGTGACACTGGCCACCGTGTGACACTGGCCACCGTGTGACACTGGCCACCGTGTGACACTGGCCACCGTGTGACACTGGCCACCGTGTGACACTGGCCACCGTGTGACACTGGCCACCGTGTGACACTGGCCACCGTGTGACACTGGCCACCGTGTGACACTGGCCACCGGACCGCAGCCTGCCGCGGGGCGCCGGCCGGCCGGCGTTCCTGGAGGTGCTGACCATCCCGCCGGAGGAGTTCGCCTCGCAGATCACGCGCGCCGACTGGGAGGTGTTCCAGCGCATCGAGCCCGACGAGCTGGCCTGCCTCGGCTGGAACCGGCGCGACAAGCACCTGCTGTCGCCCAACGTGGTGGCGTTCACGCGCCGCTTCAACCAGGTCAGTCGGAGCGGGCCAGTTGTGCACGAGTGGTCGGTTGTCCGGCCTGGACAATGACTCGAATTGCGACTAACTGTGCTTTGCCGTCTCGGTGCGCCACCGTTGGTTCGTTAATGCCACGTGAACCGTATTTATGTGCGGTTGTGTAGCCGGATTTCTGTGCAGGGACGTCCTCCGTCCACCACCCTCCACCCATCTGACGTCTCGACATCTTAGTGTCCCATTACCTCGCAGGGTAGCCCGAATGAAATGTCAGTAGCTATGTATATTTATTCATCCACTTCTTCAAACATATAAAATGACTAAGCGGATTCGGAAAAGAAAAATAGAGGAAGTTTATATTTTCACCTTCATAATCACGTGTTTTGCTGCAAATGTTTAGGTCAACGTTTGAGTTACTCTAAAGGTACATTATTACTCAAAAGGTACATTATCTATACCTTACATGTGCAACATGTATAATTCAGTTTCAGGGTGTAGTTAGGGACCACAAATGGAGGGTTGTTATGGTGTCATCTTGTCTCTTACTTCGTCATTTTAGCAGGATGTGTAAGATGATAGTTGTGGAAAAGTTCCCAAGTTGCAGTGCCACAGTGGTCACTGACGGTATCGTATCCTGATCGTAAGATCTTGATCGCAGGTGTAGATGATGGCATCTTGATCGTACGACCATTGGTTCGAATCCCCAACTGGTGGCATAACCAAGTCCATCCGTGACCAGTCGGTGTGATATGTCGGCGACGCTACGTGGCCCAGCAGTCTAATGCGTCGCAAACGAACTCAAGGTTTGTCTTCGTCTTCACTGACGGTACTGTCTATTCCCAGGTGAGCTTCTGGACAGTGAAGGAGATCCTGAACGTGCGTAGCGTGAAGCAGCGTGCCGAGGTGCTCGGCCTCTTCGTCCGTGTGGCCAAGCGGCTGCAGGAGCTCAACAACCTGCACGGCCAGTTCGCCATCATATCGGCCCTGCAGACGGCACCGATCTACAGGTGAGGGGGCGCACTCTGGAAACACCGGTATACTGATGGGCAGGTACACTCTGGAGACGATCTGCAGATGAGCAGGCATACCCTGGGGGCAATGTCCGGATGGATGCACATATCCTGCAGACAATCTACATATCTACATATAACCGCATATATAACGAAGCCCATTTGTAAACGGACACTCAGTCACAGTCAGGCAGTTTGCTTACACAAACTTCCTCAGCAGGTGTTCAGGTGGGTCTACCTGAGCAGTGACTCCGCCACACGGGGGACAGGACAGGAGAGGCGCACGCTCCCAAATATTTTCGTCATTTAGCATTACGTCAATTGACGTTGTATGGAAAGAATGGGCCCAAAATCCCCCCCTCACACACACACTTTTAGTTGGGATACCTGCGCGGCGAAATACCTGCACCTGAGCTCATCGGTGAGTTTGGCAGCCGGGCGTAGCTACTGGGCCGAGGAGGCAGACTCAGCCACAGGTGGATAAATGTAGTCTGGTGATCAGGCGTGGCGATTACTTGATTCGTTACGAGGCATGGGCAGTGCAGTTGAAGAACACATGTAACGCTATCAGACCGATGGCGGCCATTTTGCCCTGACTGGACCGAATGGTGGTATTTCTGCTCCGGGTGTAGGTTGTACGGGTACACAAACGACTATCAGGTCATGCTACAGATGATTGGTTGACCTTTATTTGCATCGCTGCGTGGTTTAAGTGGAATATTTGTAACCGACTAAGCGCAACTATAACGTTAGTTGTGAGGGGCGGTACTTTGCATACGTTAAGGGAGGGGACACTGGTCCCCTCAATTATTGAGTTAGCCCGCCAATCAGACCAAAGTCTTTGGACGTACACCAGATAAAGTATGGCTTTCGAGGAAACTCCGGCCATCAAACAGGCTATTTGCCCCTCCCCCAATCAATATCACAAAGTGACACCCGTGCTAGGTTCCCCACATTGTCAACACCAATCAGATAGTATCGTGTCCAGATGTGCTGGCCCGTCAGTGGTTTCATCATGACACGGCTCTCAGGAGCCAAAGTGACACCCGTGCTAGGCCCGCCCACATTGTCAACACCGATCTGACGGCACGGTGTCCGGCTGTGCTGGACCGCCACTGATTTCATCATAACACAGCGGTCAGGAACCAAATGTGACGGTTGAGGACCTTGTGGCGTGACAGTGGGCTGAAAGCTTCTTGAAGCCCAAATGACCAGCTAGTCATCTCCCGATGACAACAGTGTGTGGCATCCGTCCGTACTGTACTGCGCCGGCCGTTGGCGCGCGGCTCGGCTGTGCGCCTTCCAGGGCTCACCCAATCGCTGAAGGCTGCCACAGCTGTGCGTTTTCCAGTGGCTCACCCTAACGCTGATGGCTGCTAGGTGTGGACACATTATTATCCTCGCCTTCTGTGTTGATGTAATTATCGGACTATTTTTAGGACCTCACTTGGGAAATAAGTATAGAGGAATTTAGTAGCAACATGAAAAAGAAGGCTAGCAAGTAAACCGCATCATTCAAATGTATGTATGAATGAATCAATGCAGAACCACGCACTCCAGGAACACGACTTCGTTTTATATGTGGCTATTTCAGTTACTGTTAACTCAGATAAGTCCTATATTTACTTGCATTAACAACGGCCAAGCGCATTGGTAGACTAGGACACCCCTGCATACACTAACGGTTACGCCTATGATGCATTGGTGGTGCGAGAAGACTGGCAGGCGCGGCGTCGTAGTCTACTACTCTTGTGACTATGTAAAGCTCCTCTGTGAAAAAATAAGTTGGCCGCTACTGTTCTGCCATGTAATTTATCCGGACTTAATACTTGACTGTTCCCAATTCGAAGCTTTCCTTTGTCCTTGTTAGTCTTAACTTTTCATGTTTGTATAATTCATTCGTCTTTTTGACGCTTGCCCACTATTTGGCTGACTTGTATGTAGCGTCTCCTGTGGTGAGATTCGTTGATGGGTGCTCGTTGTAGCGGGTCCTCGTTTCATATCCGACCACCTGCTTTTGCTTGCCTGTTGTTCAGCAGCCACTCGGCTGACAGGCCTGCCCTCAAGTGTGTGCAGTGTGTACAAGACGTGCGCTTATCTGGTGTTTACCGCGGCGGTGGGTGCGCCTGTCACTTTCGGCAGCGCCGGCTTACCACACAGGCGGAGCTGGATAAGGAAGCGTATCTAGGCTTCACTCATAACAGAGTGCATGACTTTGTAGCTTCTTTGTTTGTTTGTTTATTGGGTGGCTCTCGACGCACTTTATGTACGATCACGGCTAATGGCGCCGCCTACACTGTTTCGCCGGTGGGCCGCGGGATTAGGAATTGTCCCGAGTGGCGCGAGTGTTGAACCCGGGACCTTCGGTACCCAGAGCTCAACACCTTAACCGCTCGGCCATCCCTGCCCCGAAAGCACGTGACTTTGTCTCCGTTCAGTGCGGCTGCGGGATCGTTGTGTTGTCAGTGAACATTATATGCAATGAGCAGACACGTTGGTACTTCCAGGTATGGGCTTTTTTAAGCGCTCAATCGCTGCCACCACCTCAAGCGTTTTGGCACGCATTTATTATATCCGTTTAGCGGGAAATAAGGTCACGTGGTGTTTAACGTACCGTAGCGAAAATAGCGTGCATAGTATGTGTCGTGTAGTGATTGTATGTTTTTTTTCTTTCCAGGCTACAAAAGATGTGGGGACATTTACCCAAGAGCGTCGTGCAAAAGTTTGAGAAGCAACGCGAGCTGTTTTTGGACGTGAACAACTGGGAAAAGCTTCGCGATTATCTATCGCGAACGAAGCTTCCCTGCATACCTTACCTAGGTAAATTGTCTGCCACACCTTACCCCATGAACTTGCCACATGGTGTTCAGCTTCGTGCTGCGCTGATGATGACACCGACCTCAATTAGGACGACAAAATCCAAACAAGATGGCTCCGTATATTGCTTGTTTGCATAGGGGTGTCGTATTTCGCGCCATGCTTCCAGCTCGTACTGCCCTACCTAGCTTCACGCCGCAGCGGCGAGCGTCAACAACAGCAGCTCACATCGCCGCCATTAATGCGTTTATATTCCGGATACTGGCTACCCACATCGTGTGCCGACTTCATCGGGGTCGTTTGGTATAGGAGGCGGAACGGACGAGCCCTGCCGGCGCGCAGAGTTTTCATCCGGTATTTCGTTTATATTTATAGTTCATTAATGAGCGAAGTTACTCCACAGGTCACTCCGGCGTATCAAACCTTCCTCTTAAACCGTTGCCTCCCTGGAGCCAGCTAGATGTTGCATTGATTCGTGGGAATACATAAATAAATATAAAACAGATATAGCCATGGGGTTCCAGGGGGAAGGTAAGTGGCTGTTCCGTAAGAAACCTGTGCCCGTCTGAGACACGTATTGTGTCACAGCCAGTGCACAGACGTACGTGGTCGGTTCCGGGTGTTCTGTAGCCACACGTGGTGGCTGCCACCGTCCAGCTGACGTCACCAGCGTAACGCGAGCGTCACGGCGGTGACGAGAGCCGGCGCCCAGCCGCCGGCCAGCCGGCCGCCGCCGTTACACAGGCTCTCGTCGCAGAAGCACATCTGCACCAGCCTGAAACCGGCCGGGCTTGCGTCAGTATGCCGCGTAGCCGTGGGGGGGGGGTCGTGCGGTGGTGTCCGGTAAGAGCGGGGATGCACTGCACCCGGTCCATGCCTCTGTCATCACAGACAGTGACACACCGCATCTCAGGCGGCCCTGGGCTGGTGTCGCTGCGCGGAAACGACGCATTAAGACGGCGCTGTGTGGTCGATGCGCAGAATGGAAATGTTCAGGAGCACCAGTCCCGGCACGGCACTGTTGCACTTGTTATGGGATGACGTCAAATGCGTGCAAAATGTCGCACATTCCTGAGGATTGCCGCGCAGCGGACATGTGCTGGCAAACCGGTGTTGACACAACAGGCTCGACGGAACATTTATGGGTGTGGGGGCACACACATTTAGTAAGTACAAGTGCTTTGTTGCTTACAGCAAGCGACTGAGCTGACTATACCAATATCTGCAAATGGCGATCTGGGTTTGGATGAAGTTTGTCCGAGATTGTTATGTTTGCAGTATCTTGCCTACAAGGCTGGATTTTCCGGATTTTGCACCAGCCGCCCCTGGGAAACTGTGTCGCCTGGAAATACTCGATATAGGAGAATAAAAGGGATTGCCGACTTACATTACCTAAGCCGGAATATGTGCAGGGCAGTAACTTAAATGAGGGAGCTAAATGAGGTGATGTGATTGGTACCGTCTTGCAGTTAAAGAATCGCTCACAGGGATACTCATCAATGAAATGATAAATTAGCATGGTTCAGTGCAACGTTGTCAGTCATCCGGAGACTAAGTCCCTCAGCTGGGTTGTTGACCGTCTCGTTGGTGGCGGTGTCGTGAGTCAACGGCTGGTCCGACACCGGGCACCACCACCCCACATCCTGATGTCGATGTCCAACACTGGGACACCACCACCCCACATCCTGATGTCGATGTCCAACACTGGGGCACCACCACCCTACATCCTGATATCGATGTCCAACACCGGCCGGTCCAACACTGGGGTACCACCACCTCGCATCCTGATGTCAGTGTCTAACACTGGGACACCACCACCTCACATCCTGATGTCGGTGTCCAGCACCGGCCGGTCCAACACCGGGGCACCACCACCTCACATCCTGATGTCGGCGTCCAACACCGGCCAGACTGTTCTCTGTAGCAGAGGCAGATGCAGCCGCCGCCCCAGGTGGTGGCACTCACTCGCCGGTGTTTGGGTTTCTGCTGAAGTCGGTACAGCCGACCGACACCTTGAAGCGGGTGGCGCCGGCTCCGTCCGCTGAGCCGGCCTGCTGGCTGTGGACACACCGGGACACGACTGGTGACTACCACTGGCGCACCACCATCGGCCTGCTGGCTGTGGACACACCGGGACACGACTGGTGACTACCACTGGCGCACCACCATCGGCCTGCTGGCTGTGGACACACCGGGACACGACTGGTGACTACCACTGGCGCACCACCATCGGCCTGCTGGCTGTGGACACACCGGGACACGACTGGTGACTACCACTGGCGCACCACCATCGGCCTGCTGGCTGTGGACACACCGGGACACGACTGGTGACTACCACTGGCGCACCACCATCGGCCTGCTGGCTGTGGACACACCGGGACACGACTGGTGACTACCACTGGCGCACCACCATCGGCCTGCTGGCTGTGGACACACCGGGACACGACTGGTGACTACCACTGGCGCACCACCATCGGCCTGCTGGCTGTGGACACACCGGGACACGACTGGTGACTACCACTGGCGCACCACCATCGGCGGCCGTGCATGTTATCTCAGCAGACTGCAGGACACGCGTCATCGGGAAACGATTGAACCCATTGGCACAGTAATGCGCTCAACAGACTGACACACTGGCTGTGACGTCTGTGTCTCTGTGTACCGACAAAAGATACATTTGTCTAATTAACTGTTTAGTTGTTCGGACGGTGCCTGGCACTGGGCGGTACCGGCAGCCGACGGCGCTGTTGTGACCGATGTGTGGGTATGTCGGACGGTGCCTAGCTCGGGGCGGTACCGGCAGCCGACGGCGCTGTTGTGACCGATGTGTGGGTATGTCGGACGGTGCCTAGCTCGGGGCGGTACCGGCAGCCGACGGCGCTGTTGTGACCGATGTGTGGGTATGTCGGACGGTGCCTGGCGCGGGGCGGTACCGAGTCGTGACGCGGCGGGAGACACCGAGCGCCCCCCCCCCCCCCCCCCCCCACTGTTTATGGTGGCATCTGTAAACAGCTGATGACCGGTCCGGTCACGTGTCACTGGACGGCTGCGACAGGCTGCCCCCCCCCCCTCCCCTCTACCTAGATCTGAACCTGGACTGCCCCGGGTCCAGTGAGATCGGCAGGCTACTATGTCGGGATGACATGGGTGTGCTTCCTACAGAGGGCAACTGTCTTCTCGGGTTCTGGCGACAACTTCTGAGTTCCCAGATCGCACAAGGCTACCGGAGCCTGTGCTGTCCCAGTCTGGGCAGTATGTCCCATCCGAGCAGGGAACGTTGTAAGTTCTGAGCATGGCTCAGGCAGAGATTCCCTGGTTAGGGATGGGTCCAGGATTTTGCTAAGGACGTTGGGCAGACCTTGAGGGAGACCAGAATCGGTCCGGATGTGATAGCGAAAAAAGGAAATTAAATATTTAAGGGAAATGTGGAATGTGGCCAATTTCGTTAGTACTCTCAATATTTGGTATTTCAAGGACTTACGTGGCATCGGCCTCCCCATGTCTTATAATGAACGCGTAATGCTTATGTATGAACAAATATAGTTCAAGTATAAAATATATCCTGCGGATTGTTTTCGTGGATATCCAACCAACTAGGAACAGGTAGGGATCTTCATCCTTGCTTTCATGCGTGCTTGAATTTATCTACCCCAATACCCCCGCGAACCAAAAACTCACATTAAGGTACCCGTTTCACCTCTCCTATGTTCTTTTGTCGACCTGCTGCCGCATTGTAGACGTGGCTGCCGTTTGCATTTCCCTACTTAGGGTGCCTACTATCTGAAGAGTTACCATTGCATGTTTTGGTGTGTGACAGCTTGTATTCCCCTCCCGGTGTAGCACGCCTCATGCAGCCGTGTTTGTTCCACTCGCCAACCACTCGCACCGTAGAACTCCCCAGACCGGATTATTAATGTTCCCTTAATGCCGCACCCCTTTCCACTGGCTGCCCCCCCTGTGCAAGTCCTCTTCCCGGTGATAGACCATCCCTCCTGTGACAGACTGCTCCCCGATGGCAGTGAGATCACAGGGGAGAGGGTGACCTCTCCCCTGTGAGAGGTCACCCTCTCACACTCCGGTAACCCCGGTCCTGTCACAGGTCTGTCACATATCCGATCACCGAGGAGCGGCCTGTCACATCTGTGGCTGGCCCCCGGTCCTGTCAGGTCTGTCACATATGTGTCTATCACAGGTCCGTGAACGACCTGTGGCCAGTCTTTCTCCGGGGAGCGGCCTGTCATGGTGTGTGTTTGTAGATTGCTGCAGTAGACGGCGAGCCCTAAGGCACCAATCCACCACCACACACACCGACAGACCGCTTACCAGTGATAGACATCTCCCCTGTGGCAAACCGCTCCCCTGTGACAGACCACTCCCCTGTGACAGACCACTCCCCAGTGACAGGCCGTTCACCGGTGACAGGCCTCTCCCTGTGACAGACCACTCCCTGTGATGGACCGTTCACCGGTGGCAGGCCTCTCCCTGTGACAGACCACTGCCCAGTGATATATCGTTCCCCGACGACAGACCGCTCCCCGATGACAGAGAGCTCCCCTGTGATATACCGTTCCCCGTCGACAGACCGCTCCCCGATGACAGATAGCTCCCCTGTGATATACCGTTCCCCGTCGACAGACCGCTCCCCGGCGGTAGGCCGTTGCCCGGCGACAGAGGGCTAGCCGTGGCTGGTGGTACCTGAGTCGGGTGCCGCCGCTGCAGGCTCGCTGCGTGCGGTAGCGGTCGGGCACGCCGCGCTTGTCGCTCTGCCACACCTGCGTGGTCTTCATGCAGAACGAGTTCATGTCGTCGGGGCAGAGGAACCTGTAGTCGAGCCGGCGGCCGTGCGGGATCGACACCCAGCCGCTGTCGGTGCAGTGGTCGTCCGGGTCGGTCGACTCGCCCGTGCACTGGAAGCAGTAGAAGGGGGCTGCTGGGTCGCCGGCGCCAGACACGGGCGCGGCCAGCAGTAGCCAGAGCGGCACCAGGCCAGCTGGCGCACGCATGACACTGGCTCATAGGCGGGTCATTGCTGTGGTGCGGGAGGTCGCGGCCCCGCCGGCAGGGTAGCTGGTGGAAAAGGGCCGTATGTGTACCTACCGGCTGCTGCTTACTTAAGGCGAAACACGGCACTCGTTAAAAGCAAGACACTCAAACCCGAGGTGCGAACGAAAATGGCGCTGATTTTACACTGGGACCTGTTTTTGAAGTGTATTTGTGACAATATCGTGACGTTGTTTTCAGGGAGCCTGCGATGTAAGGTGCGCTAAATGTGCTGAGTTGTGGCGGCCAATGCTCCAACATTGGCTGCCAGTTGCCGCTGGACGCCGGCCAATTTTGTACCTCGAGTCTCTGCAGGGTATTTCCTCCTATCGATTGGGCGCAATATGACCATAGATGTCGACGCGCCCTAAAGCCCAAATAATTAACTAACTAACTCCTCCTATCGATACGGACCTGTGCGATACTCCTGTATTGTACCTGGTGCTGCTGCCGCAGCAGATCCGTATTATCTGTCAGACCTGTTATATCGTGGCTGTATCTACCGGTCCTGTCGTGGCAGGACTATCTGTATGATCTACCGTGGCAGGGCTGTATCCGTCGGACCTACCGTAACAGGACTGTATCTGATTGGTCTGCCACGTCTCATGCTGGCCGTCTGCTGCAGGGCTGTACCTAACTAGGTCTGCCGTGCCCTGCATCACCACTGACCGCTGCCGCAGGGCTGTACCTGACAGGGTCTGCTGTGCTCTGCCTCACCACCGGCCTTCTGCCGCAGGGCTGTACCTGACCGACCTGGTGTACGTGGACATGGCGCACCCGCAGTCGGGCGGCCTCGAGTCGGGGCAGCGACGCAACCTCATGAACAACATCCTGAGGACCATCTCGGAGCTGCAGCAGTCCGACTACACGCATCTGCCGTTCAACCCGCGCGTCAGCAGCTACCTCGCCTCCATCCGCTACATCGACGAGCTGCAGAAGTTTATCGACGAGGACAACTACAAGTGAGTGCCGTGTCACGGAACGTGTGGTCGTCTGCCACCGGAGGTGCCGACGACCGCGCAGCTGCCGATGTGCGTGCCGACGTGACTGGCTTCGTGTCTGCTGCTGTGTGGAGTAGCGTGCCTCCTGACGCACGGACAAGTAGAGGCGCTTCAGGTCGAGTGATCGGTGTCGTGTAGGACTAGCTTGCGGTTATTATGTCTGTCTCTCCCCCCCCCCTTCAGACTGTTGCGGTAGGTTGATGGGTACGTGCACCAGCGGAACGTCTCGGCGCAACAATCCCCACTGTCGATGTGCCTCCATGCTGGTGCTCTCGGCCGGCGGTATGTTCATGCTGTGTGGTACTTTTTGCTAGATAAGGATAGCGACGCGCCATCACGACTCAATGCAAACGTTCTCCACAGTGAGCATTGGCTCTGATATTACCGATGTTCGCTCTAACGATAGGTAGCTCTAATGTGAACTGAACGTTGGTGTATGTTCTGATTTCCAACATATATGTGCATTGATGTGAGTGATGGAGAGTGTGCAGTGTATATGTGCCGTGGCGTGGCCTGATCTGGGCTGTGTGTGTGTGCATTGATGTGATTGATGGAGAGTGTGCTGTATAACCTAGGCAGTTGATGCGCCCCTAAACCCCAATAACAACAACGATGGAGGGTGTGCAGTGTATGTGTGGAGTGACACGATCTGATCTGGGCTGTGTGTGTACACTGATGTGAGTGATGGAGAGTGTGCAGTGTATGTGTGGCGTGACACGATCTGATCTGGGCTGGGCGTGTGTACACTGATGTGAGTGATGGAGAGTGTGCAGTGTATGTGTGGCGTGACACGATCTGATCTGGGCTGGGCGTGTGTACACTGATGTGAGTGATGGGGAGTGTGCAGTGTATGTGTGGCGTGACACGATCTGATCTGGGCTGGGCGTGTGTACACTGATGTGAGTGATGGGGAGTGTGCAGTGTATGTGTGGAGTGACACGATCTGATCTGGGCTGTGTGTGTACACTGATGTGAGTGATGGAGAGTGTGCAGTGTATGTGTGGCGTGACACGATCTGATCTGGGCTGGGCGTGTGTACACTGATGTGAGTGATGGGGAGTGTGCAGTGTATGTGTGGCGTAACACGATCTGATCTGGGCTGGGCGTGTGTACACTGATGTGAGTGATGGGGAGTGTGCAGTGTATGTGTGGCGTGACACGATCTGATCTGGGCTGGGCGTGTGTACACTGATGTGAGTGATGGAGAGTGTGCAGTGTATGTGTGGCGTGACACGACCTGATCTGGGCTGTGTGTGTACACTGATGTGAGTGATGGAGAGTGTGCAGTGTATGTGTGGCGTGACACGATCTGATCTGGGCTGTGTGTGTACACTGATGAGTGATGGGGAGTGTGCAGTGTATATGTGACGTGACACGATCTGATCTGGGCTGGGCGTGTGTACACTGATGTGAGTGATGGGGAGTGTGCAGTGTATGTGTGGCGTGACACGATCTGATCTGGGTGGTGTGTACACTGATGTGAGTGATGGAGAGTGTCAGTGTTGATCTGGGCTGGGCGTGTGTACACTGATGTGAGTGATGGAGAGTGTGCAGTGTATGTGTGGCGTGACACGATCTGATCTGGGCTGGGCGTGTGTACACTGATGTGAGTGATGGGGAGTGTGCAGTGTATGTGTGGCGTGACACGATCTGATCTGTGGGCGTGACAAGATCTGATCTGGGCTGGGCGTGTGTACACTGATGTGAGTGATGGGAGTGTGAGTGTATGTGTGGGTGTACACTGATGTGAGTGATGGAGAGTGTGCAGTGTATGTGTGACGTGACACGACCTGATCTGGGCTGGTGTGTGTACACTGATGTGAGTGATGGGAGAGTGTGCAGTGTATGTGTGGCGTGACACGATCTGATCTGGGCTGGGCGTGTGTACACTGATGTGAGTGATTGGGAGTGTGCAGTGTATATGTGGCGTGACACGATCTGATCTGGGCTGGGCGTATGTACACTGATGTGAGTGATGGAGAGTGTGCAGTGTATGTGTGGCGTGACACGATCTGATCTGGACTGGGTGGGTGTACACTGATGTGAGTGATGGAGAGTGTGTAATGTATGTGTGACGTGACACGACCTGATCTGGGCTGTGTGTGTACACTGATGTGAGTGATGAAGAGTGTGTAATGTATGTGTAGCGTGGCACGACCTGATCGGGGCTGGGTGAGTTATGGCTGGTAAATGTGTGACGCCGGGTCTCGTTACCCGGCCGTGACGGTGGAGGGCGCGTGATTGTGACACCACCGTCATACGTTCCGTGAAACAAGACGAACATGCGGCCTCGTGTGACGGTGCCACGCCTCCCTGGGGCGTGCCCGCGCCCTGTGGGTGGTGGGGTGATGACACGTGATGGACATGGGTTTACGGGCTAACTCCCATTGTGTCGTGATGGTCTGCTGTTGCCGCTTGGTGTTTTTTTTGTTTGTCATCCAACCAGCACACTATTTAACGGCACTTGCGATTCCTTCTTGATACACCCAACTCTTGATATTCACGCGCTGACACTCAAGCGTACCGTTTATGCAGCGCAAATATAGAGACTGATTGATGTTTGAGCTGGGCGCATCTGCTTCGTGGTCGGTCTCGGTAATCAGCTCGTCCCCTTCCTGTTGATGAAGTTGTGGTGTGCTGTTTTGTATTTGCGGCCTACTTATCGCCGCCCGCCGGAGTGAGTGCTGTGGTCGACGAGACGTGCTGGTGAACCCCAGGAATCCACCACCACTGATCCCCTGTACCACACTGGATCCGCAGCGTCCTGCCACATGTCCGGCGTAACATAGTCCGGCCGATAACGTCCACCGTCGGGGCTTGCCGTGCCGCTATTTCCGGACAGAGTGCCTGTCTGGCTTCTGCGCCACCGCCTCCTGCCCCCTGCAGCGCGAACCATGGCCCTACGCGCTGATCTAGCGCTGATCTAGGGGCGGACTTCTGCGCCACCGTCTCATGCCACCTGCAGCGTGAACCATGGCCCTACACGCTGGTCTAGGGCTGATCTAGGGACGGACTTCTGCGCCACCGCCTCATGCCACCTGCAGCGTGAACCACGGCCCTACACGCTGGTCTAGGGCTGATCTAGGGACGGACTTCTGCGCCACCGCCTCATGCCACCTGGAGCGTGAACCACGGTCCCAGACGCTGGCCTAGTCCACTTATGACCAGCGGTCTGTTCAGCCCTGTGCCACCCTGTGTCACGTGATATAGCTCCGCGTGATATACTTGAACTGTGTGGCCTTATGTAACATAGTGATTGCAGCAGGCGACTCTCGATGTTTCTGCGACCCTTGGGCCCGTGCGACCCTATGGGAGCCTTGAACACCACTATAATTTTCCTCTTGGTTAGCTCAGTGAGTAGAGCACTGGCCTGCAAAGGTCTCCCAGTCTTGGCACTGCAGGTCGAGTCGCTCCATACGCTCGCTATTAACGCTTCCGGCTCGGCTGGCTAGTTGGCAACCGGCCAGGCAAGGTCGGGAGCGCAGGCACTAGGCGGCCGTGCGCGACCATGTGGGTACGTCTCTCGGTCAAAATTGTGCCATTAAGCTGGAATATCCCGATCGGGAGGTGAGTTCATGGTCAATGCAAACAAGCTTTCGCTGGTCATCGATTCTGATTCTGTAGTCTCCCCAACAACGATTGAAATATTTTGATGGTGATGAATTGTTTGGTCCTGTGAAATGTGCTGTGACGTATGATGTGATTATATGTCACCCAGTGTGACATGTGACCAAATGTGATGTCGTTTGCCCCTCTGTCACCCTACATGTTGCCATTGCAGATATTTGTTGCCACAGCCGGAGCCGAGCAAGCGTCGCAGTGGCCGGCTAACGCTAGCTCTCCTCTATGACCCCGTGTGGGCTCTGTGACCCCATGTGACCCGGTGTGACGCTATGACGCCGTTGCAGACTGTCGCTACAGCTGGAGCCGCAGACCCAGTCGCCGGCCCAGTCGAGCTCCAGTCGGGAGTCGGTTGAGGAGCGTGACCGGGTGGCGGCCAACTCCGTCTCCCCGGCACGACACGCCACCGTGCAGGCGCACCAGCGCGCCGCCAGTCTCGGAATCAAGTGAGTCGTCTGTCGTGCCGACGCCGCGTCAGGGCGCAGCGTGCAGTCACTGAGTGGGGTGGGAAGCAGTCAGGGCCCGGCATCACCGCAGTGAGTGGGGTAGGAAGAGGTCAGGACTCGGCACCACCGCAGTAGGTCGGGTGGGAATCAGTCACAGACGTGAGAACCCGGCACTACCTCAGTGAAAGGGTAGGAATCAGTCACAGACGTGAGAACCGGGCACCATCTCAGTGAGACGTCTAGAAAGTCGGCGAGGATTGGTTGGTGATGTCGGTTCTAAACAATGCATGTCATCAGCGAACCCGCAGTGGTTTGGTCCCATTTCAGCCGTAGTAGCTCAGCTGAATTGTTCAGGCGATGGTGGTTGTTTTATAATTGTGTGATGGTTCAGATTGTGCAGACGGTTGTAGTATATGTCCAGAAGTATTTGGCTTCCTGTGTGGAAAGACTTACAATGTTTTGTGGAAAGACTTACAATGTTTTGTGGAAAGACTTGCAATGAATAAGAGCACCGATGACCTTGGTCTGATTGATTTTGGTGGAGCGAGGTCGCCAGATAAGCTGAATGGGGGCCATAATATCTGTAGCTTTTTGTTCAGACAGATGTAATGCATGCTAGATATACCTATTACGCATCTCATGCCATTCCGTATGTCAACCTAGGTCAAGCGATGTCGGACGCTTAACATGAAGCAATTTTGTCGCGTTTCTCTATCTCCAGCCTTCAGCCGCTTATGACCTTAGCAGTATCTGATGCATATATCTCAGGTATCAGATACTCGTAGAAGTTGTGGGCTGACTTTCGCATTTCGAACGTCATACGATGGATCTGGTGCTCATGTGCAGATATCAAGATACAGCGTCGTAGCGAACGATGTATATTTGTATAGTATTGTGAGCAAGATGGTGGCGTGGAGATTTGTTTTGCTTCTCTTCTTTCCAATGCACGTTCTTATCCCATATATATTATAAAGATGTTCCTCGCTCTGTTGTCGCATAACGTTCAGCATTGAGGATGGTTGTTCTAAGTAGTATTGTAGCGCAATTTTTACAAGCTATGTTTTGTGCTGTGCATTGCACAGATGGGATTGAAAGGACCTCACGATGTAACACGTACTGATTGATAACGTACAGGTGGGCACATCGATCTGCCACTGTAGATTGTATTGCGCAAGTGTGTTGCATGTTCGATGCATTTTCGTCACAGCGGTATATGTTGGCCGTCACGTATGCTGTTAGGCGCGTTGCAGCTGTGTGTGACAACCTGATGCTATCACAGCTCCCCTGTCTCCACACAGCGCGTTGCTGGGGTGGGATTTGGAGCGCCTTTGTGCGACAGCTCAAGCCCAGGCGAAGTAAGCTTAGTTAGACGTGTGCAGTTCGTCTAGCGATCCCAGTCCAGTGCTCCCAGGCCCATTTTGCACAGCACAATGCAGTGGCAATAGTTCGTGCGCAAAGTTGCACTCCATGTGTGTCCAGTCTGTATGTTGTATGAATGAGCAAGATATCCCATGCTGGTATCTCATGTGACGTGAGGTCCGCTTTTAGCCAATAACACGTAGTGCTCCTCTATCTAAGTAACTACGGTGGGCACGTTATGAACAGTGGATTATTTAGTCACCATATCAAACGATGCCTCCCACATCTATCCAACAAGTCCTACTTTCATGCCGTGATCTTGCCGCGCACCTGTCGCGATACCGTGATGATCTGTGCCCATCGTGATCCCGTTCTGCCGCACCTGTGGTCATCCTGCTCCATCGTACCTATCGTGATCCTCATCTATATACATGACGTTTGTATCTGTATCTGCTCCATGTATATATATATATATATATATATATATATATATATATATATATATATATATATATATATATATATATATATATATATATATATATATATATATATATATATATATATAGACATTGTTATATATTCAGGCTTGTCTGCGTTTATCTTCTTTTTATGTACATTTTCTAGTTTTCGGATGACTTCGTTGTTCGTTGGAGATATTATGCAAAAGGTTACGGAAGGAAGCGATTGTGAAGATGAGGAATAATGTTAAAAAGTCACTCATAAGTCGATATAATACGTGATTCGTTGCATTATCTTTATATTTTCGACGTTTCAATCAACATTGATCATCTTCAAGAATGAATTATACAAATCATAGGTCACACAGATAGCACAAAGCAGATACACAAGCAAAAATGATCATACATTGTTATGGGCGGTGTAAAACAAACGCAGGCGACCCCCCCCCCCCCCAATCCAACCAAAAATTAACATTTCACAAACATTATGTCTCTAGGACTTGGGGTGCAAAAGAACCCAATTGGGGTTGACGCACCCTAAAACCCTAATAATCGATCAATCAATCTCTAGGACTTCATGTGTTAGGATTCCGAAATGGATAGGATACCATACTACATTCAAGCTCACTTAATACGCCATTATACGGCTAATATATGTGGCATGTGGATATATGTGGAATACATATCGATGGTATATCGGTATCACCACGTGACGGGCGTTTTGTCAGTTGTCGGACCATGCGGTCGGGATTTGGCGCCACTGGCAGCTGATTGAGCCGGTGGCTGGCGGGCCGGTGTCACGTGACCGCTGCGTGTGGTCGGCTGCCTGGCGGGCCGGTGTCACGTGACCGCTGCGTGTGGTCGGCTGCCGCTGAGTCGGCCGGTGGACACGACTGTAGGCGCAGTGCAGACTGACAGCGGCCGGTGGACACGACTGTAGGCGCAGTGCAGATTGACAGCGGCCGGTGGACACGACTGTAGGCGCAGTGCAGATTGACAGCGGCCGGTGGACACGACTGTAGGCGCAGTGCAGACTGACAGCGGCCGGTGGACACGACTGTAGGCGCAGTGCAGATTGACAGCGGCCGGTGGACACGACTGTAGGCGCAGTGCAGACTGACAGCGGCCGGTGGACACGACTGTAGGCGCAGTGCAGATTGACAGCGGCCGGTGGACACGACTGTAGGCGCAGTGCAGATTGACAGCGGCCGGTGGACACGACTGTAGGCGCAGTGCAGATTGACAGCGGCCGGTGGACACGACTGTAGGCGCAGTGCAGATTGACAGCGGCCGGTGGACACGACTGTAGGCGCAGTGCAGATTGACAGCGGCCGGTGGACACGACTGTAGGCGCAGTGCAGATTGACAGCGGCCGGTGGACACGACTGTAGGCGCAGTGCAGACTGACAGCGGCCGGTGGACACGACTGGCCGCACGCGATTCGGTCCGGTCGGCGCAGTGCAGAGTGGCAGCGGCCCGTGGTAATGCAGACGGCGAGATCGCCTTGGCTCCGGTCTTGTATCGGGCCATTGGCTCCGGTCTTGTATCGGCTGTATTACCACTGGCGTGGCCAGTGGTAATACAGACGGCGAGATCGCCCTGGCGCCGGTTGGCGCGGCCAGTGGTGATACAGACGGCGAGATCGCCCTGGCGCCGGTCGGCGCGGGACTGTAACGATAATGTGATAGGGTTCAAGCTGCATTGACAGCCGTGATGTATGTGGCCGATGGCGTTTTACGTACTGACGTTGGGTAGTTATTGATGAGGCTGATATTTGAAATCCAGATGTTTCTGGTCGCTTTTATCAATAGACATGTGCAAAATGAAGTACTTCAGCCATTTGGTGATGCAATTGGAATATGTATACCCGAGAAATGTAGCTTGTATATTGCTACGGTAATACTTCTATAATGTTGGCCTACAAGCTCTCGCTACTTCGAAAAAGGCACAAAGATCTGCTACAATTCATGCACGTACAAAATATGCGGCCATGAGACGCCATAATACTGAGTGTGTCGTGTTGTCTTTGCACGAGTTGTTCTCCACCTTGCAACGCGTAGGCACACGGAGCACAAGCGCGTCGTCTGATCAATGGTGTGATGTGGTGTGGTGTGTGTGTGTGTGTGTCACGAGCCGTGACTGGCCGGCGCAGGGCCCGCAGTATGAGTCTGCCGCGCGCCAGCTCGCGCCGCCTGCCCGCCTGTGTGTGCGGCCAGAACCATCACATGGGGCCCGGGTGAGTGTTGTGACGCTGCGTAGTCGCGCCGCCTGCCCGCCTGTGTGTGCGGCCAGAACCATCACATGGGGCCCGGGTGAGTGTTGTGACGCTGCGTAGTCGCGCCGCCCGTGCCCGCCGCCCGGCGTCGGCGCTGTGGCGAGCGACTCTGTGTTGTGGCAGCGGCCGCCGTAGTTGGTGCGGTCGGTGCAGTGGGCCGCAGCATGGCGATGCCCCAGTGTCGTGTCAGTTATTGCGTGTCATAGCCGCTGTGGTGCACGTGCCCACCGGTAGTCAATTCGGCTGCCTGCTCCCATTTGTCATCCTGGAATGGCCGACATGGTACACGTGCCTACCGGTAGTCAATTCGGCTGCCTGCTCCCATTTGTCATCCTGGAATGGCCGACATAGTGCACGTGCCCACCGGTAGTCAATTCAGCTGTCTGTTTCCATTCGTCTTCATGTAGCGTGCTGATGATTATCTGTCCTGACTGGCACTGCCTTTTTCTATACTTGACTGCTCGTGTTTAAAACTCAGTGCTGTTCAATGCGTAGTAGTGATTTTCAAATTTATTCAGTGTTCTTCAGCGTGAGAAGTGATTTCAAATAGGTACGTTCCTAAGAGGAGCGGTGCTGTCCTTTATGGAAATCTTGTGATCTCCAGACTCCAGTATGTCGATATAAAAGGTGTCTCGCTCGTCCTCACTTCCAGAAAATCGCTTTCCAGGCATACCATCATGGCATGACTTATCGTATTCGAAGCAATGCATGTATGTCAATAAGTACCCTGGGCCAGGTTAGTCCTAACCATGCTCGTCTACACACACAACTTTGCTTCATACGTGGTATTTGCCAAAATGTTAGCCTTATATGTCCTCCACTTGCAAACGTTTGCGCCGGCTCCTCTCCTGGCAAAAAAGACAATGCGATATTGCATAAGGAAACCTGCATGCCTTGACCATAAATCGCCGACGCATTTTATGATTTGGCCTATCTGTTTTCCTTCGATTTTGCCTTCAATTCCGTCCTTCAGTGCTATCAAATAGTCGACTATATTACTGTAGTCGACACTACTAGAATGTTGCTATTTGATAGCACTGAAGAACTTGACTAAAATGTTGATACGAACGCTGTCTTCCCAGACCGTTTTCATTTATGCCAATCAAAACTACTATTATGGAGCGAAAGAAGGTTTTATGGACCGATCTAGTGCCCTAACAGTGATGCACGTGTCCCTTTTCTTCTGTCCGTCTCTGAGATTGGCCGGCTGTCGTAATTATGAAGTTGAAGTTCTGTGGAAACTCACCATATCGTAGGACAATAACGGGATAAGTTCAGCTTCTGTGTCAGTCGTTCAGTCATTTGGCCAGCGTAGTTTGGTGACTTAGAACTGAGCCAAACTTTCGGCACACACTACGCTGTCCAGTGTTCATGGCTAAGTTAGCAAGCTCATTATGTCTCATGTTAGTGTTTTCGGATTGTTGGGGGTCACCGGTTTGTGGATAGCTGAGTTCCGATCCGCACTGGCAAGGCTGGTTGGAACAGTGAACCTCTGTGAGTGGACCCAATAGATAGGTGTGGCCATCGCAGGAGCTGAGGAGATGTCCTTCAGACATGTGTAATTTAGTATTGCCTCTGTGAGCGTTGCATGAGGAAAATACATTTCAGTCCTCCTCGTCTCAGTCTAATGCTTTCATTGATTTTTGTTTTGGGTAGCGGCGTCCTTGACTAGGCTATCAGCGAGCTATCTAACTGCCTGTCTCACGAACCTGCTGCGCATGTCTTTGCCAGCCTGCTGATCTGCAGGCGGTATTTACACTCTTGCGTCGCTCGATGTGTCCTCTAACACCGCATTGGATCAGGGCATTCGTGTTGCCCCCACACTTCCGATAACTTCCCAGCTACGCCAGGTGGCTGCGGACGCTGCCGCTTCAGTGCCCGCCGCGCCGCCTCGCCGCCTCGCTCGCCACCCACTAACGCCGCCCCGGTGCGCCAGTCTGCCGAGCGCCGGCGGCGGCCAGCGCCACCTGCTGGACGACTCGGTGCTCGGCGCGCCCGACGCCGCCATCTCCACCTCGCTGCACCTTTCCGACAGCGGCGCCGGCGCGCGACTGGCCGACGACGACGTCACCGCCACGCTGCCCATGCTGTGAGTCGGTCTGCTCGCTTACCGTGCCGCGCTGGTGTTGCAGCCTCGCTTGCCATTCCTCGTGCCTCCGCCTCGCTTACCATGCCGCGGTGGTGTTGCAGCCTCGCTTGCCATGCCTCGTGCCTCCGCCTCGCTTACCATGCCGCGCTGGTGTTGCAGCCTCGCTTGCCATTCCCCGTTCCCCCGCCTCGCTTACCGTGCCGCGCTGGTGTTGCAACCTTGCTTGCCATGCCTCGTGCCTCCGCCTCGCTTACCATGCCGCGGTGGTGTTGCAGCCTCGCTTGCCATGCCTCGTGCGTCCGCCTCGCTTACCATGCCGCGGTGGTATTGCATCCTCGCATGCTATTCCTCGTGCCTCCGCCTCGCCTACCGTGCCGCGGTGGTGTTACAGCCTCGCTTGCCATGCCTCGTGCTCCCGCCTCGCTTACCGTGCCGCGCTGGTGTTGCAGCCTTGCTTGCCATGCCCCGTGGCTCCGCCTCGCCTACCGTTCCGCGGTGGTATTGCGGCCTCGCAAGACAATAGACAGGCCTTGCGCCTCCGCCCCGCTTGACATACATACTGAGTGAATTCCTCTGCCTTTACTCCCATGATGTGAGTGCTCGTGCTGTCCAGTTCCATTATGTCTATTCCGCTTTTCACACTGTGGAGGAGGGGTCGTGCCTTTTCTGGCATGTCGGTTATTTGTGCAGTCCATCTCCGCCTCACTTAACACGCGCACTGGAGGGGGGGGGGCGAAATCCGCCCACCGCTCCGGTTTTTGGCAAATAACTGCAAATTTTACCGGTCGATATACGCGATTTTCGGTGTACCTGCTTAGAAATGAACGGCGCGTCGTTTAAAGCAAGAAAAATGGAAATCGGCCGAACATTTTTCAAGTTAGGGGCCGCTAAAGTCAAAAAATGTTGTAGCGCCAGACCACAAAAATCGGCGCTGATGCGCTTCCAGTATACTGACAAAAGGGAAGTGTTCTAGGCAACACTAGCGACTTATTTGATGCATATTGATATGCTGTATAGTTTCAAGGTCATGTTAGGTCACCAAGGTCAAGTCAGGTCAAGTTCATGACAGGTTAATGGAACCAAACTTGATCAACTGGAATGTTGCCATAAATGCACTGCTGGTTGTCATTTGTACTGTTTGTCATTGCGTTTCCATACTTTATTCATGTACTTCACTCCCTTCTTCACGAAGCCGATTGCTCCGAGCTGCCCGACGGAGCAGTCGGGCGGGCGGCCGGTTCCGGTAACTGGAACAGGTAACTGACCTGATAAAGTGGTGCTATGTAGGTGACCTGAGGTCAAATGTTGAGTCTAGCATCTGCATTGCATCATTAGTAATGTCCAAAACATCATTGATGCCCATTTTTTAGCATTTAAACACAATCACAGCGCTCCATAACGATGACAAGCCAAGCCACGCAAAACCGGAACATTTTGCCAATGTGACCTCATTTGACCTTGAAGATATTGATCTAAGGTCACGAAAATTGCACACAATAGAGTTCACTACCGTGCCCATCCACCCTGCGAATTTCGTTCCTCCAGCTTTACTAGGAGCCGAGATCTTAGGGGGGGGCGGAATCCGCCCCCCCCCCCCTCCAGTGGGCGTAATTCTCAGAGGCCCTCCAGGGCGCGTGTTAAGGTGCGAGACGTGTTGTCCCCGTCATATCACCCATGTTTGTCCCTACAGTCCATCTCCGCCTCGTTTACCATGTGAGGCGTGTCGTCCCTATCATATCTCCCATGTGTGTCCCTACAGTCCATCTCCGCCTCGCTCACCATGCGAGGCGTGTCGTCCCTGCCTTACATCCCATGTGTGTCTACAGTCCATTACCGTCTCGCTTACCGTGCGGGGCGTGTCGTTCCCTGCCACATCTTCCATGTTTGTGCCTGTAGTCAATCTCCGCCTCGCTTACCGTGCGAGACATGTCGCTCTATATTCCATGTGTGTTTCCATCTCGCTTACCGTGTTGCCATATCACCCATGTGTGTCCCGAAGTCCATCTCCGCCTCGCTTACCGTGCGAGGCGTGTCGTCCCTGTCATATCACCCATGTGTGTCCCAACAGTCCATCTCCGCCTCGCTTACCGTGCGAGGCGTGTCGTCCCTGTCATATCACCCATGTGTGTCCCAACAGTCCATCTCCGCCTCGCTTACCGTGCGAGGCGTGTCGTCCCTGCCATATCACCCATGTGTGTCCCAACAGTCCATCTCCGCCTCGCTTACCGTGCGAGGCGTGTCGTCTCCCTGTCATATCACCCATGTGTGTCCCAACAGTCCATCTCCGCCTCGCTTACCGTGCGAGGCGTGTCGTCCCTGTCATATCACCCATGTGTGTCCCAACAGTCCATCTCCGCCTCGCTTACCGTGCGAGGCGTGTCGTCCCTGCCATA
This sequence comes from Ashinkailepas kermadecensis, assembly GCA_034440615.1. Classification (NCBI taxonomy): domain Eukaryota; kingdom Metazoa; phylum Arthropoda; class Thecostraca; family Neolepadidae; genus Ashinkailepas; species Ashinkailepas kermadecensis. The sequence continues at coordinate 257,682 of JAOTOM010004934.1, forward strand.
TCACCCATGTGTGTCCCAACAGTCCATCTCCGCCTCGCTTACCGTGCGAGGCGTGTCGTCCCTGTCATATCACCCATGTGTGTGCCTACAGTCCATCTCCGCTTTGTTCCCTATCGTATTGGTGTGCCGTCCCTGCTTTGCCTCCCATTCTATGAGTGTGTCTTCCCTGATTTGTTTGCCATGATGTGTCTCCACGTGTTTTCCCATGTCATTTTCGACATTTCATCCTGACTCCGTCATCAATGCTGTGAGTCCGTCAGCATCTCGTTTGCCTTGCTGTGTATCCGCCTCGATTCCCGTAGTATAAGTTTGTCGTTTCGCCTCTCTTCCCATGGTGTGGGTATGTCTCTACCTCGCTCTCTATGCTGTGGGGATGAGCACGTCGTATTCTTCGTGTTCCATGGACTGGGGTCGGCGGACCGTTGTTGTCTGTTTCTACCTCGCTATCTATGATGTGGGTGAGGGTGAGCACGTCGTATTCTGCGTGTTCCCTGGACTGAGGTTTGTGGACCGTTGTTCTCGTCTGTATCTACTTCGCTCTCTATGCTGTGGGGTGGGCACGTGGTAAGCTTGAAGCCTCCATGTAGCACATGCTGCTCTGTTGGCGTGACCGTGATCTGGCGTCCTCCGTGGCCGAGTGGTCTGAGGCGCCGGGCTGTGTGGCCCGATCGGTGGCAGCACTGGGTGTGGCTGCCAGAGAAGTTTCGGGTTCGGTTCTCGTGCGGAGGCGCTTCTTTGACCTGCACGAGGAGGGTCGCGCCAGGCACGGAGACGGCCGTGTCGTAGCGTCGTCCGGCACGGCGATGGTCCCACAGTTCTAGTCGGCTGACCAGGCTGGGGAAAATTATCGATGGTTCGGACAACGTGGGTGGCGGGGAAGGGTCTATGCAACAAGCTGTGTTTGGCTGGCACTCTGATCCGTCAGCCGAGCAAACAACTCGGGTCAAATCCTTCAAAATGAATAATAAAAAGCGTGTATAAATTCCGTCCGTCGCTTCTGTCGTCGGCTCCGTAGTGCCTCTGTGTTCTCGCTGTAGCTCAACAGTCTATTCTTGCATTGACCTGCTAGTCTGTATTTCCTCCTCTGTCTCTGCCGAACGTCGAACGCACACTGCAGGCACGCATAAAACAGAAACGGCTCATCTGCACTGCGTTGTCACTTAAGTTGTGATTATCGTGCTCGATCCTCGCAGTGTGCGTTGTCACCTTCGATGCATCTGTGCTTGGTTAGGGCTCTACTGTAGATGCTTCAAGCTTATGCGCTCGCTGTTGTTGATACTTTTGTCTGTACCGAATAATTGCTGAAGAAACAGACCCACGAACCATCCGGGTGTGTGTAGCTTGCCATGTTGTTTTTTTCAAAGGACTACTGGCGGGCAAAGATGGCCATACCATCTCCCCGGGATGAGCATTGGGCATATCTTACGGTGTGCGATATCACAGGTAAAGCTGCGATTGTGTGGCCCAAGGGATAATATTTACGTACGCCAAGCACGAGTAACTTGGACTATTGTATGCCATCACATTTCATCTTGTCTACGCCAGTGCTTGCTTTTCTAAGTAACAGGTAACCACGTCTATCATGTTGATGTTTACTGTAACAATATCCTCAATGCTTCGAACGTGGTTCTATGATGCGCACATGTGTAGTGTTTTGACCTTTTTCTAGTCACTACTCCGTCTCGGTACCCTTAGGTATCAACGACAATTTATTCCTAAGACGATGACAAAACTTATCAAGGACATTTCGCAACTAGGCAACATTTTGTAACCATAAATAATGTTGGTGGATTTGTGTGGACTTGCCATTATGTGAGCACTGTTTAGTTTTCTACTTTTATTGAGACTTCCGAACCTCGACCCAGTCAATCTTGGGTCACGATCCATACGTTCAATACCGTGAACAATACCTGCATTATCAGGAAAGAAGGAATGTGTGCGGTGTTACGAGAAACATGAATACTATCAGTGGCCAAGAATGATCGCCATGCTCCTCCACGACGCCCAAAATGATTGTTACAAAAACGCCTGGGAGTATTCACCATTGTCACCCTGACAACCCTGACTGCCCAGGATGGAGGGACGGTACCCTGGCACGAACCTGACCGCCAGGGACGGATAAGAAAATACTTCGGCATAACCCTGACCGCAAGGCACGGGAAGAAACGACTTTCTGACATGCCCTGGCCGTTGAGGGTGGAGAGTGACGACTTTCTGACATGCCCTGGCCGTCAGGGACGGAGAGGGGCGACTTTGTGACATGCCCTGGCCGTCAGGGACGGAGAGGAGTGACTTAGTGAAATGTCCTGGCCTTCAGTGACGGAGAGTGGCGACTTCGTGACATGCCCTGACCGTCAGGGACGGAGAGGGCGATGACGTCACCTTGGAAGCGGGCGCCATCTGCACACTGCAGGCGTGTCTGCGCCGGAAGACCCTGCTCAAGTCTGGCCGGCGGCCGCCCGTGGCCACCTGGCAGCGCTACTGGGTGCAGCTCTGGTCGCAGAGTCTCGTCTACTTCAGCTGTAAAAAGATCAAATGGTACGCGGCGTGACGTCACCAGGTGGCAAGGGTTTCCGGGGGGCGTGGTCGACTGCTAGAGGTATGTGGGGTGGTGGGGCCAAGGTGTGCAGGGTGGCGTGTAGGGGGGGGGATGGCAAGATGATGCCAGGGTGTGAGGTTGTGGCCAGTGGTGTGGGAGGTATGTGTGTACATGCAGAGTGGTGTGTGTGTATGTGGGGATGGTGAGATGATATCAAGGTGTGTACAAGGTGTGAGGCTGTGGCCAGCGGTGCAGGAGGTATTGCAGGGAGCATCGTGTCGTGCAGAAATCAGGTTGGGATGTTGGTAACCAAGCACTGACGGTGACATTGAAACCACAGGTCAGCTGCTGTGGGCGTTGTGCGTCATCGTTTCAGGCTTGTCTGAGCCTTCGGCTATGGTCGTTGAGATGAGGCGACGGAGATTCTGGTGGCAGTGGGGAGAGGTTTCGGTTCCTGTGGGAAGAAAAACACTAAATTCCTAGATGGACTTATGGCCGCTACTGTCATGAACTCAATGCCTTCCCGGCCTGTTTAGTATGCGTTAGAAATCATTCAGCATTCATTGGTGTTGCAGGAAATTGTTTTTCATGGACTCTGAATTGGTGTCATGTATGTGGGTCATGACAGGAATTTCTATGTTATACTTAAGTTTTCAGCCTGTGTTTTAGTTTGTTTTCGCTGAGCGGTCAAGGGTGTTATCTTCCTCGCTATCAGTATGTTTGTGATGGTGGTAAAACCGGGTAAAGCTTCTAACTGGTCACCATAAAACAATGGTGATAATCAGCCCGAAAAAAAGTTAACTCGGGGTTTGCGCTCGACTCGGGGTTTGCGACACTTGGAAATTTCCGTGCTGAAACTCCGAAATTAAAACTATAATTGAAGTATCGACGAATATAAAAATGCTCTTCAACTTCTGTGATTCAATCACCTGTCAATTTCGTTAATGTGTGCTGTAAATCAAAACAATGCGAAATTATACCTTATACATGAAAAAGCGTAATCGCATAGGGTTGAATTGGGAATGGCGGTCGTGGATACCTACAGGCCACTGACCCCATCCACGGTGTGATAAGCTTAATCGGTATCTCTCACTCCAGCACGGAGCGAAGCGACTTCAAGTCGGAGCCCAGCAAGATGCACTCGATCCGCAACTGGTCGGTGCACGTGGACGACGTGTCGTGGCTCAAGGACACCTTCATCCTGCAGAACCCGGCCTCAGGTACACCGGCGTCAGCCGGCCGTGCGCTGGTCGATCTCGGTCAGTGGCGGCACGGCTGGCTATCACTGGTGTGACAACGCGCCGCTAGATGACATTGTACTGACTGTATGGCCATGCGTGGCTCAGAGCGTTACCCGGTCATGTTGGAACTGGTAACTGTTAATGGGGTGAACTCCATGTGATATTCGTGTATTGTTTGAGCTTGCCCAACGAGCAAGGAGGCTATGATTGAGCTTTCTGACTGCTGGTACTGTGATAAGTGTATATTCTAGTGGTCCGGCGCTCGTTGAAGCGGCTGCCAGACGTGCCTCTGGAGGGGACGAGTGGTCTAGGGGTAAGATGCTCGTATCACAATCGAAAGGTTGTGGATTCGAGTCTCACCTGTCGCTACTCTTCGCCCGCGACCAATCGGCGTGAGAGATTGGCGACGCTACATGACTCAACGGTCGACGTGTCGTAAAACCAATAACCGACCGTCCTCGCCGCTGATGCGACTACTCAAAACAATGGTGGATGTGTCGACCTTCAAACGTCACACCCAGGAATATATTTTATATCAGTATGTTTTATCTAACGGTCCATGGGCAGACCGTTGCGCTGTACACAAGTTGAGGTGAAGCACACATGTTTGCATCTGAGTTTCCTGCACTAATCAGTGTCGGACTCAAAAGTGGCTAAAAATGTGAGAAGCCGTACTTTTAATGGGAAGTTAGTGCATGCCTGTGGCTAGTATATTCCATTCCTGTTGTGAACTTAACTCCGCCCCCCGCCCCCAGGTGACATGTACAAATTCCGCGCCACTAGTCAAGGCAATGCCGAGGAGTGGGTGAAGCACCTCCACGACGCCGCCATTGGACTGCGTGTACAGCCGCCGCCGGCCAACCTCATCAGCTTCGAATGACCCGCAGCCTAGCGGCAGCTGGCGCCCCGCTACGGCAGCGGGGTTCTGCTACCGGCCGACTGTCTTGGGCTGTCAGCTGGTGCTGCTGCCGTCCGACGGTCTCGATCTGTCAGCTGGTGCTGCTGCCGTCCGACGGTCTCGAGCTGTCAGCTGGCACTGCTACCGTCCGACGGTCTCGGGCTGTCAGCGGGTTTCTCAGCCTATCAGCAGGCGCTTCACTGTCAGTGGGTGCCTCAGACTGTCAGTTGGGCGCCTCAGACTGTCGTTCAGGTTCCTCACTGCCAGTTGAACGCTTCAGAGTTTCAGTAGGTTCCTCAAACTGTCACTGGGGTGCCTCAGGCTGCTGTGCGCCCCTGGCGAAAGGCAGGCTCCGACAAGTTGGTCTAAGCGTGAGAAGACCGCGGGGCGAGTGGAGATTGCGTGCGAAGGCTGCAGCAGGTGGCGGGAGAGGTGCGGCCGAGAGTGGCCTGCACCCGACATCGGCGACACCTCGGTGATGCGAGGAGGCCGCCGCTCCGCCGTACCAACCGGGTACGCTATTCTAGTCCACGGCACCAATGCTCAAAGTGCGCGAGTCACCAGACCAGGACCGGTGGCGGCTCGGCCCGGTCTGCGTTGTGTCCGGCGACGTTTGTGGCGCGGTGCAGGCGGGTGACGGCCCGACGCGCGGTCGTGTCGATCGCCTCGCGTGTTCAAGGTGCGCCGACAGCACACTGGCTCAGACGCGTTACGCTGTGTTCCCGAGATTTTCGGCAATAATTTTCCCCGCGTGCAGTGAGGCTGTTCGGCTCGCGACGCGCCGCGTCTGTGCCGGTGCTGTGGTGTGAGCGACGTCACAGCAGACCTCTGTCCCTGTGCCCGAGCAGAGTCGCCAGATGACAAAAGCCGGACTCGATTCGCGTCAAGTGGCCCCTCGAGGTCCCCCTCTTGTTCACGCCAATCGTGCTGATTGGACCCGACTACCGCTTTATGCGTGTTCGTACGGCGGCGAGCGCCGTTTTAACGATATTTGTATGATCTCATTTTACCAATGCGAATCGTCTTGCCCGTGCGTGTGCGTATTGGATGTGCCTTTGTACTGCTTCGCTCATGCGCTGTAGCCCGTGCGCTACCCCGTTGATTTTGTTCCCCTGCTAATCGTTAGCATCATGTTTCCAGCCGCAGAATGGTGACCTGCGGGTGGAAGATTTGCCGGAAGCCACGGAAAGATCATGGGCGCTGTGGATAACTGCAAACGGCCTACTAAACTGATCAACAGCTGTGGTTTCGTGCTTATTTTGGGTAGAACATGCTTGTCCCTGCAAGTCGGAGCTGTACCGAAGTTATGAATGGTTACTGAATGGCAGACACGACGGCGAAGACTGAACGGTCGGAACGCTCGAATCGACGCGACAGCTACAGCTGCGGTACGGCTGTCAGAACGGCACGTCAGGCTGTACAGGTGGCACTGGAGTGGCCCAGCAATGAACAGAAGCGAACATGCCGATTGACGCGCCTCTAGCGGAGATGCCTGGAATTACATTATGGGTGCAAAACCGCGTGAATATAGACACAGTATGAACAATTAGACGTGCACAGCATATTCACGGGCTACGTCTTCATTATCTAAAAATTGAACATGTCCTGCATCTTCGCATGCGCTTTCAGTGCACCCATGGGTTCGAAAAACGGACGCGTCAGTGTCCAGGTGAGACGTTGCCAGCACTGCTATCTTCACAGCAGTGTTAAAGCAAATGGCGCACGTTGCCATGCCATGCACGATTATTTGCAAATAATGATTGTGATTGAACGCATTGCCAAAGAGCGGCTCCACGTAATAATATTGTAACCACAATTAATTGGTCTGTCGAGTATTTAGTGCAGTGGGATGCGTTGACAAAAGCATGGCGATTTTCTAGATAACGTTCCAGAGGTTTTTAGAGTGTTCGAATTACCAGTGAAGTGCCGGTGGAGTCGGCCACCGAAGAAGGTATGAGCGGAGAAAAGAGCCGAGTAGCAGGCAGTTCGTCCCTCGTAGACCAGTCCCAGCAGTCGTTGGCTGCTAAATGGGTATAACCGCGCACAGTCCACGCAGATATCCACGTGCATGCCATAGAATGGCCTCGACGAGGTTTGATCATCCATGGCTGGATTATTTTCCCTGGTAGGCATCGGCTTCAACATTTCTCTGGATGATCCGTGCCGGGCGTATAATGTTGACTGCATGAGGCAGCTTATCTCCCCTACCCATGCTAAGCTCCGGGTGCAGGGACGGAAAGTGGTCTCCGAGAGGTCTGTCTAGAGTACGGTTTACCATGTCCCGTACGTGATCGTTATAAACCGCAGTCTTATTGCTCGCTTTGTCTAGCTTATGTATGTAGGATGATCGCTGCAAAGTTTATTTTCTGTTTTGCATGCTATATTGTTCTCAGGGACTAAGGTCACCTTCACAGCAATGCAATGACTTCTTCTTGGACTTGTTACTGTGTCAAACCGTGGGCAAATTTTCATAAACAGTTTGGCCTGGTCCTCCCCAGACATCTGCTGAAGCAATGGCACCACAAAAATCGCGTTAAAAAATAGTCAAGAATTGCATTTCCGGCCAGCTTTTCATTGAGTTGTCACAGTGTGCATTGGGCTATATGATCAACATGGTCGACGCGCCCTAAAGCCCCCAGTGTGCTTTGGGATGGCTGAAATCTTTAGAAGTGGCTGAAATGAAAGCTGGAGCGGCTCAGGCTATCCCAAAAGTATATGGAGAAAAAAACGTCCGTGCTCAAAACCGTTCAGCCGATCCGTTTTTAAGATTGACACTCTTCATACCACTTGAATTGTTTTATCAGTCTCAATCTCTCCAGCGGTTTTTGGTTTAATCAGCTGATTTTGAAGGTATTGCACCATACGAATACCATAGCACAGCATTTTGAATACCATATAATAGCACCTACTTTGACTGTTTTTTTTAATTATTTTTTCAAAGTTACCAACTTGTTTCAACTTTTCCTTCATCAATCGATTCCGCATGAAAAGTCTGACCGGATACACTAAGCTGGAGGATTTTAAATCCGTACTTACTCTTGGGTTAGGCTAACCCGGGCGGTTTGTGCGTACACCGGAGTTCGGCGGCACAGTATGTTTTCACCGTCACTGCTTCGGGAAGGTGGTGTCAGCTGTCGGCTCTTGTTCCACTAGTCCTCAAGCAGCAGAGTTGAGTGGGTGGCACTCCCTCCCCTCTCGACGGATTTTCGGACGAAGGCTCCAAGTACCTTCGCAGTGGCGCCCCTCTGAAAAATGACGCCCTTCTAGACTCTAATGACGCCCCTCCCCCTCACCCTCCCCTCTATGACAATTGCTGGTTCGGCCCCTTAATAGCATTCATGATCACGTCGCCCCTCTGGCAGTGCCATGGGAACTGTTTAAACACAGGTGTACACATACATGTACATGTACCATCAAGGTTCGCGTACTTTGTAATGGAACCAACCAGGCAGGGCTCATTCTTGGACCTTGTCTTCTCAGATTTAAGTGATTTAGTTCAAGACTTGACTGTAGGAGAAACTCTGGGAAGAAGTGACCATAACATAGTGAGATTCAAGGCACAGGTATCAGGGACAATCAAGGATAATTTGGCAAAGATTCCAAATTTTAACAGGGCAGACTTTGCCTGCATGAGAGAGGCTTTAAGTGCCATAAAATGGGAAGAAGAATTCTTTGATTTAAATGCCTGTGAAATGTGGGAAAAGTTCAAATCCTACTTGAGGGAAATTCAGATTAGACATGTCCCCCAAAAGCAAAGGCGCAAAAGAAGGGTAGGAAAGCCAGCATGGCTTACACCAGATGTGATGAAAGCAATTAAGGCTAAGAAGGGTGCATTTAGAGTATTTAAGGAGGCTTCAAATATCGTAAATCTAAGGTCGTATCAAAAATCTAGAGACGCTGTGAAGCAGAAAATCAGAGCAGCAAAGCGAGCAAAAGAATTGGATTTGGCTAGGAACTGTAATGGGGACAGTAAAAGTTATTTAGTTTCTACAAGCTAAGTAAAGTTTCAAGCACAATTGGTCCACTGGATGTAAATGGGACTATATTGAGTGAGGATAGTGAGATGGTTGAGGAGCTGAGCAAGCAGTTTAAATCAGTGTTTACAGTGGAGGATGTGACTAATCTGCCAACCGTGAACCACAGTTCAGTGACAGGTGATCAGATACACGATGTTGATTTCATTGATAGTGATATTGTTTTCAATTATATCAGAAAAATAAAGACAAACAAGGCAGCAGGACCCGATGGAATTTATGCTAGGGTATTACGGGAAGCTGAAAAGGAAGTGGCAATTCCACTTAGTATAATATTTTGTAGATCAGTTTCGCAAAATGAAATTCCAACAGATTGGAAAAGGGCAAATGTAGTTCCTATTTTCAAGAAAGGAGAAAGAGGGAAAGTTGAAAACTATAGGCCAGTAAGCCTCACATCCCTAGTCTGCAAGGTACTTGAATCAATTATCAAGGATAGAATAGTTAGTTTTCTGGAAGGAAACAAATTGATTCAAGATACTCAACATGGGTTTAGAAAAGGGCGATCGTGCCTCACAAATCTCTTGGACTTTTTGAATTTTGCTACAGAACAATTTGATCAGGGAAATCAGGTTGATGTAGCATATCTTGACTTTAGTAAGGCCTTTGACAAGGTACCCCATAAACGGTTAATGATGCAGCTTCAGGTCCATGGTATTGCAGGTAGCATCCTAAAATGGATAGAGTTGTGGCTTTCAGATAGACAGCAGAGAGTGATGCTAAATGGTACAAAGTCATCATGGCAAAATGTTCTTAGTGGAGTCCCCCAGGGGTCGGTACTGGGGCCACTATTGTTCATTATATATGTGAATAGCATTGAATGTGGCCTAAGCAGTAAGGTTTTGAAATTTGCGGATGATTTGAAGATCTTTAGGGCAATAACAGGGCAAAATGAGCAGGTTTTGCTGCAGAAAGACTTAGACGAGCTAGTGAAGTGGTCCGAAAAATGGCAAATGAAGTTTAATTTTGATAAGTGCAAAGTCATGCATGTAGGTAGGCAGCATATGAAGGCTCCATACTTGATGGGTGGCCAAGTACTATCTGTGACTCAGCAGGAGAAGGACTTAGGTGTTATTTTGAACACAAAATTGGGGGCATCAGAACAGACCAAAGAAGCCAGGAAGAAGGCACTAAGAATGCTTGGGGCAATACAGAGGAATGTGTCATACAAAAGTGAGGAGGTCATCAGGAAGCTTAACTGTGCATATGTCAGGCCACATTTGGAATACTGTGTCCAAGCTTGGGCCCCTAGTTATGAGAAAGATTGTTGGCTTTTAGAGAGAGTACAAAAGAGGGCAACAAAAATGGTTAATGGTATAGGCAACCTGGAATATGAGGAAAGACTGAAGAAATTGAACATGTTTTCCTTAGATATAGAAGGCTGAGAGGAGATCTCATCGAGGTTTTTAAATTTGTTCATGGTCAGGAACAGGGATATCTCAGGGAAATGTTTGAATTTAACAGAAATGATGCAATTAGAGGTCATCAATTCAAATTAAAGTTAATCACAGCAGGACAAGGTTAAGACAGTCTTTCTTCACCAACAGGGTAGTAGAACACTGGAACCAGCTGCCAGGAACCGTTGTCAGTAGCAACACACTGAACATCTTTAAAAACGGCATAGACAATCATTATAAGAATAGGGGGATTGTTTTTCTGTATTCCAGGGAAGGTTGATCGACAGGGAGGAGTGGGAGTTGGGAGGAGTTTGTAATTGTTGACTGTGTTATGAAATACCAAGTGAGTCTCTTATTAAGTCTAAATGCTTTATAACTTTATATAGGGTGTACCTAGCAGTGGATTCAGCACCTTCCTTCGGGATGTGATACTGATGAGATTGTCTATGGTAGCACAATGTGTATGATGGGAGGAGTTTGTAATTGTTGAGTGTATTATGCAATAGCACGTGAGTCTCTTATTAAGTCTGAACGCTTTATGAATTTCTGTGGGATGTGCCTAGCAGTGGATTCGGCACCTTCCTCCGGGATGTGATGCTGATGAGGTTGTCTATGGTGGCACGATGGGTGTGATGGGAGGAGCTTGTGATTATTGAGGGTGTTAGGCGGTAGCAAGTGAGTGGTGTTAGATGGGCTGGGATATATAGCTTCCTAGGAACTTGGGATAAGGGATTGATTGGGGTGGGAGTATGTACATTCTAGTACCTTTTCTAGATAGGCTTAGCCCAGATGGGCCCCTGTGGCTCTTATTAAGCCTTAATACTTTATGACTTTTATGACTTGCAAAGCTAGTCGAGTTTTTTTCTCGAGCGGTGATGGTTGGCTCTGATAAAGAGAGCGCCAAGCCTCCTCGCCAAGGGCATCACCATAATCAATTTATAGGTGGGGCCCAACCCCAGGAGACTTAGAAACGCTTCAATCTGGATGGGTAAGACCATGACCGTCTACATGTGACCTGTCTTTTAACCACTAGCAAATGCTGAGAACACTCGTGATTGCCATGGTGCATCTTGCATGCCTACAATAAGCATTACAAGCAAACCCAAGCCCAAAATCCAGGTGGAACCCGGACCCCAGCGGTGTCGACGCCCATGCTCCTCACCATGCCAAGGTCCTGCTAATTCGCGAGGGTCCTACCATTTCACTGGAGTAGCACCGCTCTCGGGGTAATACCGCCCATGTATCTCCTGAACAGAATTGAACTACAGAAAGCTTGGCTGCCTGGCGGGGACAGCCTGGACCGGGTGGTAATTGGCGGGGACAGCCTGGACCGGGTGGTAACTGTTCTCGGCATGTGACGGTGCATTGCATCAGTCACTGTAATGCACACCCATGGTCAGCCCAGGTCGATTTGTGATCTATCAGATTCAGAACCGAGTTCTGGCCTTGATGGGCGGAGGTGGTCGGCTGACTCAGTGAGCAGCTGTGTATAGCCCCTCCGGCTCCCGTATTGTCAGCTCGTTTTGGATACATTTAACAGAGTTTTAGCCTTGATGGTTGGTTGGTTATTCGAGGCGCATCGACCAGGTTTGGTCATTTAGCGCCCATCTGGCCTTGATGGGTGGATGTGATAAGCTGACTCGGTGAGCAGCTGTGTGTAGCCTCTGTCTCTCGTTTTGGACACATTTAGAGCATTGGTTGTGCCAGTTGTCAAGCTTAGCTTAGTAGAAGCCCTGGGATCTGAAATAGACCATGGGAGTTGGATCACTTGAAACAGCACAGAGACCATCGTATCACGGCGCCAATAGACGTAGCAGTAAAGGAGGTATAGGAGGGGAGGTTCATGAGTCCCAAAATATCGTAACAGTACGCCCGTTTATCAGCGTTATATGAAAAAATATTTGCATGCCTATTTTGTCGTCTCCCTCTTGCGGGCCACGACTCGGATACTGCGAGCATACACGAATCGATCAGCTTAGTTTATGGCGGGAATAACACGAGAACCCCCACAGTTCATGCGAACGCGTATTCTTCCTTTGTGGGCTATTATAGCAGCGGCCATCTTGTTTAACAGTGTCAACCCTTCCGTTCCGAAGGCGCAGCTTCGCAACAATGGGGTCTGAAAGCTACGATTTGGCCACCAGGGCGGCGCTGTACGCAATGGTCACCCGACGAGGAGGCGTCCGCCATCTTTGCTGTGCATTTTGCGTGGGGTTGCCGGGAGTCGGTGTTGGCATGTGGCTTTTATTAGGGTTGCAAGTCATTTAGGCCAAGGATTTCGGAAATATTGTGTTGAAGAAAGGTTGTGGGGGGGGTGCAAAGGGTGCCCATGAACATGGGAGGCTGGGCCAGGCCTCATATGCCTGGCTTCAAGCAGCCAGACTGGTAGCACTGGCTTGCAGAGGTACAGTTACAGGTCCCCCTAGTGCAGTGGTTCCCAACCGGGGAGAAATTTCCCCCTGGGTGGAAATTTCGGTATTTCAGGGGGGAAATTTTGATGGGATCCATTACGCATTTGTCTCATTGACGTAAGTGATGTCTTGAGTGACATACAAATATAACTTCAGTTTTTTAGGGGGGAAACGGCAGGTTTGGCCAGAGGCGAAAGGGGAAATGGACCAAAAAGGTTGGGAACCACCGCTCTAGTGGATGTGCAGGTTCCCTGAGAAGTTCCGGTATTCATTTAGCAGGCACCACATTGGGTGGGGCTGAAACCTAACCGGGCCTGACCAAACCTGACCTAAAGCCTACCCTAAACCCCTTAATCTGTACGATAATTTTCCCAAGATGGGGCACAATTTCACAAGTGTCAGACCCCCCACCCAAGATTGGCACATGGAATACCTGTGGGTCACACCAGACATTGCTCCCCCCCAAGACCGGAACATGGAATACTAGCAGGCCTCATCAAACATCACTTTCCACCCTGCCTACTCCAGGAAGGACATTCTTGGCTGGTATCCTGGCACAGCATGGGCCCCCTCTCTATGAGGTCACGTCAGTGCCCCAAGCAGTGCAGGCTCCCTGAGAGGTGGGTGTGGGCCCCTAATGGGGCCCATATGAACAACTACCTTGGTAAGGTACCTAGCTCTAGGTGACGAGATACCCACTGCCCAACCTAACCTGCAATGCAATTTTGGTGAAATTAATTTGACTGAACATAACTTATGGGTGGAACTCAAATTATTAGTTTCAAATTAAGTAGGCTAACAATCCAATCTTAGCATGTTAGGTATTAGCCATGACAAATTCCTGGCTATGGATTGGGGGGGGGGGGGGTGCAGATTGGAGTCAATTTCTCACCCTTGGTGTGGATTGGTGCATATTTTCACTGTGGGCTGATGTGCCCCAGTGAACCTTGTGCCATACTTTACAGTCTGGACAATAGATCGGTACTTACCTTGGTACCTAATGTGCCTAGGTACCTTACCAGTGGTTCCCACTACGTCTTTTACAGAAAGGCAGTCAAACAATAGTTGTTTTTCAAATCAATTTTCTGCCTTCTTACCTTGCAGTCTGCTGGAAACCTGATAGATGGATCACGTTTATGGCAGCCGGGAACCGCACATACACCCATACTTCTGGCTTGCTTCTCCTAATTTCTAGCGCACTAATGGTAAATATTCCAGCAAACTAGACGTGTCTGAAGTACATTCAACATAATTAAATACGCGCAAACAACATACGCTGCTTACAAAATGTACAATAGGCTTTTAAAATATAAAGATTCTGCCCTCCCTAACCCACAAAACATAGCGCTTTAGGTTCGCCAAAGAAGGCTGGGTGACCATTGACTCTCAGCGCCATCTACATCTTTATCAACTTTCAGACCCCATTGACTGCAAGAGGAATGGCACTTCGCTATGGGACTTTCCAATAGGACCTAGGGCCAGTGTCTTGTTACTGTACAGATACTCATGTCGGTCTTCCCGACAAGGCAGACACCATGACTGGAATGGGCTGGGGCAGGAAGAACCTACAGCAGAGCACTGGTGTGCCAGCTCATGAAGATGCAGGCCAAGAGAAACCCATGGTGAGATTGATGGCCAATAACTTCGAGTTCGAAAAAACATACCAGCGTTCACCCCCTCAGCGACCACGATTTTGATGTACACATTTCATCTGACATGTTCGCGATTTGTCAAATCACCACCAGAATCAAGCATTTGAAGCGATATTATAACTAGGTATATTGTATTACATGCGAGTAGTTCCGTGGCTATGGTGCGTCGGCTATTAGGTTGATCCGCGCACATTTTTCGGAGCATCGCCTTCGGCCAATGACCATTTTGGCTCTCAATGGTCCTATATCCCCCACCACACTTCCCATCCCCATGGTTGTTCAGTCACAGTGTAGAGGCAGATAAGAACACACGATATCACTGTCCACGACCACGCGTCACAGAAACCTACAGCTCGCAGTGTCGCAGACAGAGACGCTCACATCACCCGGTCTCCACACTCACCACACCCTGCCGTACAGAGCAGCCCAGTACACGTTCCGACCGGGGAACGTGCGACACCGTCCGCGTCAGGTCACAGCACGGTGCCGATCGCATCGAGCACAAGTGTCCCACTCAAGTGTACCACTCAAAGTGTCCCACTCATGGCCACGCGGCAATTACGGTCAGCGAAGGTGCTCTCAACAAAGTGACCTCTCCGCCGCAGTCACAACACGCACATATATCGCACCGCTGACCGCCTGCGTCGGCACACGTGACCGGCGATTCTCGGCAATCCATGGCATGACCCTCAGACAGTGTGAAAATAATGGTTTTTCGCTAGGTGCGAAATGGCGAAACGAGCATAGGACGTAAACATTTGTCATGGAAGTGATGCCGCTGAACACGCTCTTTCAACACAATTTTGATCCAAGAGCGTACTCATACGTGCACCTTTTTCGCGTATAGCCGAATACCTAATTCCGGGATAACGATAACGATACAAAATACCTATGCTTCCTAACTGATATTGCATTTCAGATCACATCATAGGCAATCATCTTACCTGGAATTGCGTTAAGAGATGTTCGTGCATCATGATCCGCAATGGTGGGTATAAGCATGATACCCATCAACGAGATACTGTTAGAAATTAGATAAAACATCAGTCTATCAAGAAGCACGATGTCGATGCTTCTTTGGAAGGCATGTCGACTCAGTGTTTAGAAAGTGGTGTATTCCACCCTATTTATCGAATAATTTATAAATGCCCTCAGACCGGCCCTGATCAAGCTGACGGTGGTGGATTGGTAGCTTAGGGCGCGCCGACTACATACTTGGGCCATTTTGCCTGGTCACGCTAGCAGTCACACCTGAATATGGCCAATCAAAGCCAATCATGATGTCTCGTGACGACCACCGCCTAAGGTGAAGCCGCGCACTAGCCAGATACACGGAGTTCAAACTACTCGAAACTACTGTAGTCAAACATCAGGGTCATTTGTGGCGAACATTCTGCCGTCAATCACATCCAAAAAGTGGGACTCAGATCCTGAGGCGAACACTGATCCGTCACATACCCCAGACACCTGGCTATCCCATGTCATGACCTCACACGTAGCACGCGCGGCCGCCACACGCAACACACCCCGCTCTCATCTCACACCGTACCACCAACTGGCACATACACCACAGCCTTTCCCCAGCCATTCCACATACCACACCTCGCATGATTCACGCACCACCACAGTGAGGCACTACTTGAAGCGCGCCACCACAGCAAGGTACCACTCGAAGCGCACCACCACAGCAAGGCACCACTTGAAGCGCGCGTTCCGCGACGCACCGCTCACATTATGTCGCCCAGAATGCGCGGCCGGTTCGAGTCGTAGAGTTTCTCGAGGTGAGTCAGCTCCTGGTCGGCGTCGATGATGAGCACGCGTGGCCCGTGGGCAGACCGCGGCCCGGTCAGCCACCGCTCGTGCCAGCGGTGCACACTGTGCAGGTACTCCAGTGTGGCGGGCGCCTCCTCGGCGCGTGCCCGCCGCCGCATCCTCTCGTACACCACCTGCGGCGGGGCAGTGGCCACGTGACGGATGGCGGATACGTCCGTCACACAGGAAGGGGATGGCTGTCATTGGGAGTCACATCCAACTTGTCGTGGGCTCAAGAACAAGAGATGATCCGCTTGTACGGATGGGGGCTACCCAGTTTCAAAAGCAGATTGGTCTGCTTTACTGACTACGCAAGCGAGAAAAAGAAACGTTTTCTTAGTACATGAGCATCTATCGCAACCAGCATTTGTATCCTTCATACCGGATAGGAGATAATTACTTACCATCATCATCATCATTATCATCATATGCTGCCAAAGCAGGCCACTTGGGCTTATACAAAGCTATGGCATCAATGACACTACGAAATTAAGTGTTGCTTCAGTACCTTTACGTCCAAATTCGCATAGCCACCTACCTACACACCTACCGAAGTCAATACAAACACACAAACAGAGAAGTGCGAGCATGCACCTAAACCGAGACATATGCTTCATGTTGGCAGTTGACACACAATAAACTGCCTGCACTTCTCGTGTTGTTACCTGGAATATCCCTCACACTCGAGGCTCCAAGTTGTCGTTCACTGCATAACACCATTCTAAACGGTTAACACCTCGACGTTGTGTAAAATAAATGGCAAATTGTCACTTAAATTATCTTAATGGTTGTGGTGGCAAAGTACTTCCTAGAAGTCAATTGCAGTTAACTTTGTGTATGTGAATGTTCCTCTGTATGTTTTCCATTGTCAAGCTGCAAAAAGTAACGAGAATCGATCTACAATACAAATCGTTCAATATCTTGAACACCTGTATCAAATCGCCAAATCAGCCCTTTTCCTTCTGTATCTTAATGGAAACATGTCAGAAATTTAACGAATCAACATATTCTTTAGTACACAGCCCAATTCATACTTTAGTAGCCCTTCGTTAAACCATCTACAGTAGCTGAATATACCGTCTCATGCATGGGCTCCCCAATAATGGACAGAGTACTCCAAATGTGGCTGAACCATTGAACGAAGCTCTTTATTATTGTCCTTTCCTTATAGCTAACTCCTTATATTTGTAGCACGAATTATTTTATACATTATCAGCTGTTTCTTGATATTGTCTTTGAACTTAGAGATTGTTTGCTACAGCGATAGCAGTCGTTCTTATTGCGTATTATACTTCTCTCAGAATGAAGGGACTTCATCGTAATAATCATGCATCGTAATGAAACGCCATCTGCAAATATTCTGGCCAGTTAGTGGAGTGATGGATGGTAAAACGCCAAGGATGACCTGCAATAGTTTCATCGCCTTTAGCCTCCATAGCTCGATAAAAAAAAGTTTGATAGCATGAGCAAACCTGGATACTTTGCTTTTAATCCGTTTTAATCGCATATACATATATAATCAAGACCAGCGGATCAAGAAACGACCATTGAGGAACAGCACTGGGTACTTCCTGCCCATATTACGTATCGCAAAGAATAGCCCTTTGCATTATATTACCAACCCGCAACTCAATCCGTTCAGGAAATTCACGGTTCTTTATTGGAATTCCTGTGTGGAACTGTATCAAGTGCCTTGTTGAGATTGATATATTTATTTTTGACAAGTTACTAGCATTCTGATAAGTTAGTGAGGCATGAACTTTCCACTCCAAAGCAGTGCTGTATCATTAATTTAAAATAATTTAGATTAATTCAAATTCGTAATTTAAATGATACACCATTAATGTCAGTGTTTTCCATGTCAGGTCAAAATAAAGTGCATTAATTAGAGTGAACACGCTGTCCTTGGCTGTATCTTAGCACATAACCGCTGAGCCACACAACAGGAAATCAACAGATCAAAAACATCATGAAATTTGAAACGTTTTTAAAGAAAGTAAAGGCAGTGTGGTGCATTATCCTAAGTTCTCCCCAAAGGTGAAGAGACCAGAAGGGACACGCAAGATTGGCTTCAGGACCAGTCACTGCGACTAAAGCGCGTGTACTCCCCCTCTGCCAGTCAAAGGTGAAGAGACCAGAAGGGTCACGCAAGATTGGCTTCAGGACCAGTCACTACGACTAAAGCGCGTGTTCTCCCCCTCTGCCAGTCAAAGAAATACGCTTTTCCAAGGGCATGATAATGGAGTATCCGTTTTCGGAACGGATAGGTTCCTCGTCAGTAAATAGGCCCTGAACTTCGGTTATCAAGGTCCTTGTGAGGAATAGGAAGGAGGCACGGACAGAAAAGATGATTGATAAGCCTTAGTTGGGGTCAAGGAAGGGTTAGGTGTAGCTTTTCATCAGTTATTGTGCTATGTTGTTGACAAACTTCGGCTACGTCAGCCTCTCTACAGCCCTAGGGGCACATCTGAAGCACGTTGTATATACTTATCTCGAGAGGTCAATGAATCCGTGCAAATCTGGCAATGCTACCGCGCGTTCAACCAAAGGCCGTTTCAAGGCTACTTCTAACTCTGTGTCATCCCCAGATCCGATCATTTAGTTAGTTATTTGGGCTTTCGAGCACTTCGACTGCTCTGGTCGTATTGCGTCCGTTCCGATCATTTGAAACGTGCTGTTATCAACCAAAGAACTTCCACCATAACACAATAATACAAATTGAATGTGTTTATATTCAATGAATGGTCTGCTGAATAATGAACTGTCTGACTTGCACCACAACAGTAAGTAATGCAGGCTTTAAAGTGACCGGTCAGACCGCTGCGATGGCGCTGACCTCTGGCGTGCTGCGCAGGTAGACGATCAGGTCAACCCCGATGTCGAACTGCCGCTTGGTCAGCTCGAAGTAGTCGGCGAGTACGGCGTGCTCAGCCTGGCTTATGCTGCCGTTGTCGCGAGCCAACTCCACGAAACAGTACCTGGTTCAGAGTAGAGATAGCAAACGTAAGCACCGGAAGTTCATTCAGGAAGAGTGTTCAAAACCAGCGTTTTTTTAACCCATATTTAGGATATACTGCAAACTCATTGACTAGCTTACATACAGTGCTCGTTTTACCGTGCTCCAGGACATTTTAATTAGGCTCCTGTCGGACCTGGTCATAGCAGACTGGTTGGGCCCGGATTCAGGACGCAACATTTTGCGTACCTACCTGGTCCGGAGGATACTGGTTACATCATCGCTACGGCAGGTCTTCGGTGGACCAGTCTCGAACGACCGCGCGTCACTATCTGAGCTACTATGCGAGTCGGTCGAAATACCACGTGCCGGGAGAGCGTGAAGGAGGTCGCAGCCTTAGAGACGGTGTGCGAGTTGGAGCCTGCGGATCGACTGAGAGCTACAACTAATATCCCTCGGCACCAGCGCCAGTCCATGGCAGCAAACCAAGGTCCAATGGCATACAAGCTCATTCACGACAGAGAATAACGACTCGGTCGGAATTCATCGGAGTTGGAGTCTGGTGTTCAAGCGGACCCGGCTCCGTGTGGGTGACTGTGCTAGCCCAGCATAGAGGTCAGCCCCGGCAGAGCCCCAGCAGGAGTAGATGGTGCCTGTCTGGTGACTGTGCTGGCCACGTACAGAGGCCAGTCCCGGCAGAGCCCCAACAGGGGGAGACGGTGTCTCTGGTGACTGTGCTGGCCACGTACAGAGGCCAGTCCCGGCAGAGCCCCAACAGGGGGAGACGGTGTCTCTGGTGACTGTGCTGGCCAAGTACAGAGGCCAGCCCCGGCAGAGCCCCAGCAGGAGTAGATGGTGCCTGTCTGGTGACTGTGCTGGCCACGTACAGAGGCCAGTCCCGGCAGAGCCCCAACAGGGGGAGACGGTGTCTCTGGTGACTGTGCTGGCCACGTACAGAGGCCAGTCCCGGCAGAGCCCCAACAGGGGGAGACGGTGTCTCTGGTGACTGTGCTGGCCACGTACAGAGGCCAGTCCCGGCAGAACCCCAACAGGGGAGACGGTGTCTCTGGTGACTGTGCTGGCCCAGCATAGAGGCCAGTCCCGGCAGAACCCCAACAGGGGGAGACAGTGTCTCTGGTGGCTGTGCTGGCCACGTACAGAGGCCAGTCCCGGCAGAACCCCAACAGGGGGAGACGGTGTCTCTGGTGACTGTGCTGGCCCAGCATAGAGGCCAGTCCCGGCAGAACCCCAACAGGGGGAGACGGTGTCTCTGGTGACTGTGCTGGCCACGTACAGAGGCCAGTCCCGGCAGAGCCCCAACAGGGGGAGACGGTGTCTCTGGTGACTGTGCTGGCCACGTACAGAGGCCAGTCCCGGCAGAGCCTCAACAGGGGGAGACGGTGTCTCTGGTGACTGTGCTGGCCACGTACAGAGGCCAGTCCCGGCAGAGCCCCAACAGGGGGAGACGGTGTCTCTGGTGACTGTGCTGGCCACGTACAGAGGCCAGTCCCGGCAGAGCCCCAACAGGGGGAGACGGTGTCTCTGGTGACTGTGCTGGCCACGTACAGAGGCCAGTCCCGGCAGAGCCCCAACAGGGGGAGACGGTGTCTCTGGTGACTGTGCTGGCTACGTACAGAGGCCAGTCCCGGCAGAGCCCCAACAGGGGGAGACGGTGTCTCTGGTGACTGTGCTGGCCAAGTACAGAGGCCAGCCCCGGCAGAGCCCCAGCAGGAGTAGATGGTGCCTGTCTGGTGACTGTGCTGGCCACGTACAGAGGCCAGTCCCGGCAGAGCCCCAACAGGGGGAGACGGTGTCTCTGGTGACTGTGCTGGCCACGTACAGAGGCCAGTCCCGGCAGAGCCCCAACAGGGGGAGACGGTGTCTCTGGTGACTGTGCTGGCCACGTACAGAGGCCAGTCCCGGCAGAACCCCAACAGGGGGAGACGGTGTCTCTGGTGACTGTGCTGGCCCAGCATAGAGGCCAGTCCCGGCAGAACCCCAACAGGGGGAGACAGTGTCTCTGGTGGCTGTGCTGGCCACGTACAGAGGCCAGTCCCGGCAGAACCCCAACAGGGGGAGACGGTGTCTCTGGTGACTGTGCTGGCCCAGCATAGAGGCCAGTCCCGGCAGAACCCCAACAGGGGGAGACGGTGTCTCTGGTGACTGTGCTGGCCACGTACAGAGGCCAGTCCCGGCAGAGCCCCAACAGGGGGAGACGGTGTCTCTGGTGACTGTGCTGGCCACGTACAGAGGCCAGTCCCGGCAGAGCCTCAACAAGGTGGGGACTTGTGGCCGCAGGGGGACGGTGTCTCTGGTGACTGTGCTGGCCACGTACAGAGGCCAGTCCCGGCAGAGCCCCAACAGGGGGAGACGGTGTCTCTGGTGACTGTGCTGGCCACGTACAGAGGCCAGTCCCGGCAGAGCCCCAACAGGGGGAGACGGTGTCTCTGGTGACTGTGCTGGCCCAGCACAGAGGCCAGTCCCGGCAGAGCCCCAACAGGGGGAGACGGTGTCTCTGGTGACTGTGCTGGCCCAGCATAGAGGCCAGTCCCGGCAGAGCCCCAACAGGGGGAGACGGTGTCTCTGGTGACTGTGCTGGCCCAGCATAGAGGCCAGTCCCGGCAGAGCCCCAACAGGGGGAGACGGTGTCTGTGGTGACTGTGCTGGCCCAGTACAGAGGCCGGCCTCGACAGAGCCCAAACAGGGTGCTCCGACCACAGGCCATACACCCTGCTGCCATCGGCCAGTACCTCGCCGGAGGTGATGAACGCTCCTTTTACGCTACGAAGGAAGAAGAAGAACCTTGGGTTCTTTTACGACGCATTCAACCGCTAGGTTATTAGCGTCGCCAACCTCTCACGTCGATTGGTCGCGGGTGGACTCGGTAAATGCCGTCGGTTGCGAGATTCGAACCCACAATCTTGCGATGAAGAATCCGACGCTCTGCCAACTGAGCTACCGCGCCCCCCACGCAACGAAAGAAGGAGAACTAACGGCATTGGAAGGTGCATGCTGTTGTGATGTATGGTTCAATGCGCTTTCACTACGATAGTCAGTATGCACTCACTAGCTGTGGTTTGATGAGGAGGAATTATGATTTTCGCCAAAAGAATGACTAAAAAGTTAATACTGCAATACCGCCAATCTAAATAGGCGAAAGCAGTTTTCCAAGTAGCCCAGTGGAAGTTGCATCATAACCGACATGTAACATCATTCATTGCTGTCGTCCAGCGCCGGCATGCATCGGAGACCACACCCTGTAAACAACGAAACACAAGCTGCCAAGTGCTTGCACACCCAGTACACGCGATGTATACATAGCATCGCCGGCCACTTGACATGTCATGAAGTACGCGGAGACACGACACCGGGCGTGGACTTGATATAACAACACAGCGTGTCCAAATATAAAATTATGGGCGAAAGGTGACACATAAATGAACAATATTTACATCAAGTCAATGTTTTCATTTGCATCTGCATCATTGACCAGCCAATACCTATATGGTATCTAGAGGTTCACCATGCATACAATGCAGCTAATATGAGTTTCCTCAAATTACAGGTATTTATAATGTTGATGGATATAACAGATGTCTGAAATTATCTTATTTAGCTGTCTCCAAAGTGCATACATGCAATTCCATGGTTTTTAATTACATCTTTGGCCACATTTTTTTTTTTTTTTAAATAAATTTAATCCGAGTTCTTGTTGGGGTGGCTTTATGAACCAGGGTCCTATTGCTAAGCAGAGCTTGTTGCGTGAACCCTGGCCCCACCACCCGATCCATGAATTATAGTTCAACGGCAGAATTTTGACCGAAAGTTTAACGTGCCGTCAATGCATCGGCACGGCCGCCCGGAAGGTCGTCCCCGGCCTTATCGGGCCAGCTGCCAACTGACCCTCCCAGCCGGGGGCTAAATGCGAGCGCGCGAAGCGACTCGAACCCTGCGTTGCCGGGACAGGGGAGACCAGAGCAGGCCAGCGCTCCAACCAACTGAGCTACCGGGGCGGCCAACCAACACATAAATCAAAGTTTCTTATTCGCATCTGATGCCCAACTGAACAGGCATCTGGTCGCAGTGTAACATGAGTTTCTCCCCCCCAAAAAAAAATGTAGCGCGGACGTGTGTACCGCTCTATATGCCTAGTACCCACTCTTTCTTTTAATCGTTTCCTACATGTACACATTATTGCTAACTTGCTCCACCAGTCATCGCACAATGTCTAGATGTCTTGCTCTATTGCATTAATTATCTTACCACCATTGAAAATAGCTTCGGTCAAATTCCGTTCATTACCCATACCAGCTGGTAGTTGGTGCAGTAATATTCACAACAGTGCAGTAAGCGAGTGTAATAAAGAATAAAAAAAACTTTAAATACGCAAGGTGGGGATATAACCACGCTCATTCGCAGGTATGTCTGCCATCCCAACGCTCTGGCGCTCACGTGGAACATTGCGCGATGGAATGAAGGCGTACCAGACCGAATGGATTGGCAGGATGCCTGCACGAGAATCCATACGACATGCCCCGACGAAAATCCAAACGAAATCTACATTTCATATGACGGTGAAAATCGGTCCATAAGCTGAAGGTTCTTGTCTCCGGAGCTCGTTTCAGCAAAAGTTTCACTCCACACGGCATACATTAACTGCCCTTTCCGTCTTAGTGAACGTGAATGAAACGATTGTCAGTCCTACAAGGTAGCAACACAGAAGCAGACCGGATTTCAAGCCAAGATCATGCCGTGCCTGCAAAAATCCTCCAACAAGCTGTGATTTACCGACAACTCGGAGAACGTTAGTTAATCGCTCAGCAAAACACGTCTGTAGACCATGCAATAATGAGTAAGAATACCAATTTGAAAAGAAAGGCTAAGTACAGTAAACAGGTATGATTCTCGCCTGTTATTCTGCAGGGAGCGTTCGATAATTTTCACGCGGCACGGAGAGTCGTCCAGGTGGACCTCCAGCCGGGTCAACTGGATGTACGACTGGAACAGGAAGCTCCAGCGCTTCGGATCGCGGTACAGCATCTCCAGCAGGTTGTGGCCCTCCACGTTACACCACTTGGCCAGCGGCTCCTACGGACACACACACACACACACACACTCTCACATGCTGGTTAACACCTACGTTACAACACTTGGCCGACGGGTTCTACACGCACCCATACACGCATGCACGAGCACACACACACATACACACATCTTATGCAGTGAGTGTGTACACATTAGTATACTTAAGAACAATGAGACAGCACGAACTCTGCGCGAATAATTGCGCACTGCGTCAACCTGACAACTGCTGGGGGTATTTCGCCAGTTTACATTTTCTGGAGATGGGCAATCACTACAGTTGATATATTGATCGCATCAACTGAAGGAGCTGATTTCAAGTGCGGATGACATGTTCGTCACTATTTTGATAGCTTTATGGTGTGATCTGCAAACACTAAGGACACGTGATCGTCGAAATAAGAATTCCAATCACTGGCAATGGTTCAAATGGGTACTTCAATGCCGTGAACACATCCAGCTGCCTCTTGAAAGATTAAACTGACCCAGATCAAGCTATGAATCATTTCGGTACATAGTTCTGCAACGCATGTCTCCCATGTCGAGAGTAACGAGGAGATAGAAAAGAACAGCAATGGAACAAACTGGGATGAAGAGCATCTTGTCACACTCGCACTACCTGACTTGCTTTTTTATAAATAGATCGCTACCTATTACCAGGTGGCCAGGGTCGCCCCGTCAATCCAACGACTGCAAGAACCATATGCTAACACCAAAAATAAACAGTAAAATCGCGTCACTATTAGCTAAGAGGTGTAAAACAAATAAACATGAGCATCACAAGAACACAATATTACAGCAAGTAGGCTGTAGTGTAAAATGATCCAAGCTTTGGCTGTGCATTTTTCCTTCTAATATACTTCTTGTACAGGGAATATGACTAATTGGTCAATACATACAAAATGTTCATGGGTCACCACTTTGTAGGTGGGCAACATCAATTATCATGGCTTGGAGAAGACCCCATTGCTGAGACATCGGCATATGACATGGAAATATTGGCATGTCGTTCAGAGTTGATATGTTCAGTCAAACATCAACGTGGCACCTGTTTCTGATGTGGCGCACCAACTTCTCTGCTTGTTTTCACATTACCTCGATCAAATTCACGCCCTCCAGTCCTTCGAAGTGGCGCAGAAAGGTGGACTTGCCGCTGCCGACGTTGCCTTCCACGGACACGGTGAAGGGACGCGGCGCACGACCTTTTGGCATGGTCTGGTTCTCATCGTCGGGTGGCGTGGCTAGCGACGGGACTAGCATGTTGGCGTACTGACCTAGCCGGACCGCCAGACAGCGTGCCACCCCTGACGGACACAGGCCTGAGGGACAGAGGGTGGTGGGACAGCGTGCCACCCCTGACGGACACAGGTCTGAGGGACAGAGGGTGGTGGGACAGCGTGCCACCCCTGACGGACACAGGTCTGAGGGACAGAGGGTGGTGGGACAGCGTGCCACCCCTGACGGACACAGGTCTGAGGGACAGAGGGGGTGGGACAGCGTGCCACCCCTGACCGACACAGGCCTGAGGGACAGAGGGTGGTGGGACAGCGTGCGACCCCTGACGGACAGAGGGTGGTGGGACAGCGTGCCACCCCTGACCGACACAGACCTGAGGGACAGAGGGTGGTGGGACAGCGTGCCACCCCTGACGGACACAGACCTGAGGGACAGAGGGTGGTGGGACAGCGTGCCACCCCTGACGGACACAGACCTGACGGACAGAGTGGGGTGGGACAGCGTGCCACCCCTGACGGACACAGGTCTGAGGGACAGAGGGGGTGGGACAGCGTGCCACCCCTGACCGACACAGGTCTGAGGGACAGAGGGTGGTGGGACAGCGTGCGACCCCTGACGGACACAGGTCTGAGGGACAGAGGGGGGGGGACAGCGTGCCACCCCTGACGGACACAGACATGAGGGACAGAGGGGTGGGACAGCGTGCCACCCCTGACCGACACAGGCCTGAGGGACAGAGGGGGGGGGTGGGACAGCGTGCCACCCCTGACGGACACAGGCCTGAGGGACAGAGGGTGGTGGGACAGCGTGCCACCCCTGACGGACACAGACCTGAGGGACAGAGGGGGTGGGACAGCGTGCCACCCCTGACCGACACAGGCCTGAGGGACAGAGGGTGGTGGGACAGCGTGCGACCCCTGACGGACAGAGGGTGGTGGGACAGCGTGCCACCCCTGACCGACACAGGCCTGAGGGACAGAGGGTGGTGGGACAGCGTGCGACCCCTGACGGACAGAGGGTGGTGGGACAGCGTGCCACCCCTGACCGACACAGACCTGAGGGACAGAGGGTGGTGGGACAGCGTGCCACCCCTGACGGACACAGACCTGAGGGACAGAGGGTGGTGGGACAGCGTGCCACCCCTGACGGACACAGACCTGACGGACAGAGGGTGGTGGGACAGCGTGCCACCCCTGACCGACACAGACCTAAAGGACAGAGGGTGGTGGGACAGCGTGCCACCCCCGACCGACACAGGCCTGAGGGACAGAGGGTGGTGGGACAGCGTGCCACCCATGACCGACACAGACCTGAGGGACAAAGGGGGGTGGGTTGATGGCACACATTACACGGAACAGGGGGCAGTAGGATGATGGCACACATTACACAGAACAGGGGGCAGTGGGATGATGGCACACATTACACAGAACAGGGGGCAGTGGGATGATGGCGCACATTACACGGAACATGGGGCAATGGGATGATGGCACACATTACAATGGACAGAGGCAGGTAGGCTGATGGCACACATTACACAGTACAGAGGGTGGTGCCAAGAACAGCATCACTGAAGTTGAACACAGTTTGACACATGTCTCTATTCAGTTACGTGCATCCCTCAGCTGTGGCTGCGACCAAATAGCCACCATGGTAGCATCGTTCCAAATGCAAGTTAGGAATATATGGGTGGTAATCAGGAGCAACACCATGAGGAAGTACTCGCAGGCAGGATGGCATTGTCAATAACTGACCCATCAGTTTTCCTCATTTTCCAACTCATCTCCTGCATTTCAAACAATAACACCACTCTGGCTCGCTGGCTCGAAGTGGATTGTGGTACTCTGCTATACAGCAACAACGGAGCAGGTTCATCTCCAAATCATGAAATATGTTGAAGAGCTTAAGGGCGCATAGACACCATTGGTCACATTGCAAAATCTCTGGTTTAAACCGCGGCCGATATTACGTTTCTAACAACAGCATAAGGTATAATTAGAGGGGCTAGATGAGCGAGGCTGAGAGGCTGGCCAAAGGGGCTCGATGCTGCAGGCACGCATGATCGGACAACACACCACTGCGGCGCCGAGCAGTGGCAGATGGCAGTGCAATCGCTGTCACTGACAGTAAGAATGTGCATTAAAATGTCACGTCTTACTCTGAAGGTGCGTCAATAAATCAGGACTTCAAATGTTTCCACTACAAGGTTATCCATGTTCCGGAACTGTGATGACCTGGGTCGGGCATGGCCGAGCCGTGCTCTCATGTAAACCTGTTCAACATCCATGCCAGCCTTGCTCCACCCTCCATTGCCTTTGTTCATAATACCGCATCTGGCACCTACCTGAATATGGTAAAATGGTACTATGTGTATCTGTCTGGACTACTGCAAATAGTGGGATACCCTTCAGGTGTGGTCAGCACCAACAGCCAATGAGCTTACACAGTGGTGATGGCACAGTGTTTTTATGTATCTAAAAAGTAAATACAATATAAAAATACAGTCACATACCTTTATGTAAAAACAGCTTCAGCTTCAGTAAGTTGTTACTTCCTGTTGTTAGTGTATCAATCAACTTCCATGAAGCTTTGTTATTGTTCAAGCCTGCAATAAAACAAAAATATTAGCACACTCCTGGTGAAAGCAAGGGTCATGAGGCAACAGAATATCGAATTGAGAATGATCTGCATATGATGAGCATTTTACAATGTAGTTACCAAGGATAGGAAAATATGGCTAAAATTGGCTTCAGTCATGTCAGTAGCTACAACTGGTATAAACTAGATAAAACCAGCTACAAATCACTGGAACTCAACATGCTTTTTACAGAATAATACATGTCCAGCAATTTGCATTTAGCATTGCATAAATAACACTCCCTACATGGATCTCAAATATCTGGTAGATTGCATGCAAATACAAACAAAGTTCTTAATTAAGTAATATGCATTCCAAAAACAATCAAAGAGAGCAATACAAATTGTCAATGTTGAGTATGTTGAATACAGTGAGAAAAAAAATCCAGCCTGCAAAGCATAAGAATCCAAACAAAACTTGCTGCAATTCTCATCTCAACCCCAAATATTTACCAAACTATATGGGGACAGGAAAGTCCCTTTGTGGTTTCCTTGCAAATAAAATATGAAGGTCAATATGAAGGTCAATGCAGCAATGCATTTTTTCAGTGGCATGTTTCACTGTTGCACCTTTGCAGCAACAACTAAAACTGGTAAGTGAAATGAACTTAACACACCAGGTGGCTAAGATAGTTTTGACAAGGCAATTGAAATCATAGCTTAAATTGGTGGTGGTACTTATTGGTTTTACAATGCATCAAGTATTGTATCATATATAGTGTTACCAATCTCACTATGTGAGATCCACCAATCACACCAATAGTGTCTTATATAGTGTCACAAATATCACACCAATTGGTTGCAGGCAGAGTAACAACAGGTGGACTTGAATCCACCCACAACATTGGGGTTCAAGTCCCAAAATAGTAGCCCCTAGTTTAAAGTGGCCAGAGCTTGAACTACCATGTGAAAAAAGCACTTGCCAGTCCATGCATCTATGCATGAGTGTACATAATTTTTTTTTAACAACCAATAGGCACAAAGCCACAGGGCACCACACAACACCTTGTGAATTAGCATCACTCAATGCTGGCAACAATGGCATACCTATGTGTGATACATGAACATCAAAATGTTCTGATTCAGCATGGGGAACTGTGAATTTATCCTGAATAACACAGAGCATAGTGGTTGCTACATGCACTGCTACCAATTTACTTTGCAATATGCAACACTTTGTGGAGGAGAATTGTGGGAATTACCCAAATGAAGAATCTGAAACATGGTGGCATGGTTTGCATGAATTTAAATCAGAGGGAATGACTTTGAATGTGGACAGAAACAATGATTTTTACCTAAAGCACAATATTGATATGGCATTTCAAGAAAAAAATTGTAGCAACATGATTCTGAACATGATTAAGGTGATGTGGCCATTCATCCCTACTACAAATGTAAATGAAGTTATTTGAAGTTTTATATAATCTCATTCTTATCTGACAACAAACATTTTATTTTTATCATGAAAGTATGTTAACTTTAAGGTAGGCTAAGTTATGGTAGGTTAGGCTAGGTATGCCAGAATAGCTTGGTGGCAATTGATCCTGATATTTTTAACTATAAGCTTCATATGACATTTCAAGAAAAACATTGCAGACATGTTTCTAAGCATGATTAAGATGATGAAACCATTCATTCATGTGGGCAATGTGGGCAATGAGGCCAAAATGCCTTCAATTTCAAGGAATGTTTTGAGACAAAATTGAGGCTTCCTCAATACCATTCTCTGAAAAAAAAGGATGGTAGGCTAGGATGGGGAAAAGAAAAGGCCTAAGTTAGGTTAGATAATTTAAGTTCTCTCCCCAGAGATGAGTTCTGTTGAGATCAAGGGGAGTCTGTATCTGCTTATGTTAGGTTAGGTTACTCTAGGTTATTTGGAATTATTGTGTTTTAAGGTATTAGCAAAATGCATTTTACACACATTTCACCCCCATGAAGCAAATAAAGGGGTTTCAGATAGGTCTGGTTCAGCTAGGTATATTTGGGGAAAATGTCAATTTTTGTTCTCATATACATTTTGATACAATTAATTTTTTATCAAAAAACAGGTCAGGCTAGAATCTTTTTTTATTTGAACATTTTGGGTTCGGTTGGTAAAATTGTTTGATTTTTTCATTTCTTTAAAATATACTTTTTACATGGGATGTTAAGCTAGATTGGGTACTGTTACATTTTTTCTTTATTTTATCATTATTTTTGATGCTATGCTACCCATCTTCAAGCCACTTATTGGGTGTTATTTTGTCCCCCAACTGAAAAGTATGCATTTGCAGAAGAAACACGTGGTCGTATCATATTGACTGCATTCATAAACACTACATTGGAAGAAGAAATTCCCAGAATTCAAAAATTACCTTAAGCTAAAAATCAACACAAAAATTCCATTAAGGAGACAAAAATGCTCATCACATCAGATAATGATAAAGGTGCTCATAAGACAAAAATGTTGATAAGGTGAGACAAAAATGTTGATGAGGTAAGACGAAAATGCTGACAAGGTAAGAGGAAAAGCTGATGAGGCAAATAGGCCAATAAGGTAAGACGAAAACGCTGATGAGATAAGATGCAAAATGCTGGTAAGCTACGACGTGAATGCTGGTTACGGCAAGGTAAGACGCAAATGTTGTTAGGCAGGATGCAAAAGCTGGTAATCTGGTAAAATTTTCTTCACCCAGAAAGCTAGAACATGAGATGTGCATACTACAGCAATTCAATGTCGTCGACAATGCAAACTTAACTCCATATAGGTACGCGTCCTCCACGATCGCAAGAGTGGATTGCGTTCGACATTCAATTTTGGCGCCAACATGATGTTCGTCAAACTCGCAACTGATTCATATTCACATTGAATTCTCTGGATATCGAAGAAGAGCGAACTGTCCAGATTTTCTTTAAAAATTGGCACACAGGTAGTCTTCGGTCCACTGATTATCATAAACATAACAACTAAGAGGTTCGTTCATAAGCAGCTGAGTTATTCAAGGTTATATGTCATGGTGAATGAGATCGGGCTCAAGGTCAGTGTCATTGAGGTCATACTACTCAGATTTCCTCCAAAATTAGCATACGGGTAGTTCTCGACGCGCCGATCATCATGAGCATAAAAGCTAAGAGGGACCTCCATAAAAAGCTGAATTATTCCAGGTCAAAAGGCTGGGTCATTGTCGTCGGACCTCTGAACCTATATCAGAACCTCTAATACGCATAGTCTCTAACAATTCAAAACATCTAGGAATCAAAAGGATTAAGCATTCAAAACCTCTAAATTCGGAGATTTGATTTCGCATGGGGGAAATTCAGAACTTCTAATGTTCAAAACCTCGAACAGTTCAAATTATCTAGGAGTTCAAAGCATCTAAAGCCTCAAAAAGTACGAGCGATCAAAAGCTCTAGGTGTTCAAAACCTCGAAGGTATCAAAACATTGAATCCACAAAAAACAGTAAGAGTTCATACCGTCTAATAGCAAACGAGATCAGAACCTCTAGCGATCAAAACATACCGTCTAATAGCAAACGAGATCAGAACCTCTAGCGATAAACACCTCTAACGTGTTCAAAGCCACTAATCAAAAACTTTTTGCCTTGCAGAAGTGCGATATTGTTCCGATAGGTGTCACGCGAGCGATATTTTGGCTGCGTTGTTTGTCATGTTCCATCCACGAATTCCGTGGACTTTGACGTCATGTGTCGTTTTTTTGTGTATACCTCACGAATTCCGTAGCCAGATTTCGTGGATTCCGTGGGGAACGCGAGTACTGAAAAAGCTGTCCAGCCACGTCCTGCGCGGTTTCTTCCAGGATGGCGACGCACATTCAAAGTGATGTGCGGGCCAATGAAGGCATTGCAAATTCACTAGTAATGTTGTGGAGTGGACACGATTGGACTTGACTGTGCGAAAATGTAACTAACGAATGTCATATTCCCACCGGAGAGGGTTTTCCGTCGCAGCGTGCCCGAATTATCAACTTTTTGGGTGAAACGGCAGTAAGCCAGACGCTACCTTCAGAAACTCCATCTTCTGTTTATTTGCATCTCCATCCAGTAAACATGCCGATGTTGGCCCGCTGTCCGCATGTGTCGAAGCGAGCTCGACATCTCGTAAACGGCATGCCGACATCGGGCCGCTCTCGGCGCGACATCGGCGTACTGATCCGGAATATCAACATATGTCGGGTTGAATTCGGCATATCAATAGCGGCCAGCTGACGTCGGACCGTTGTCAGGCATCTCACTCCCCAGCCGACAGCGGGCCCCTGGCGTCCCGACAGCAGCTTGATAGCGGCCCCACGTTGGCTGGGCGTCGGCTACATGTTGGCTTGGCGAACATTCCACTCCTCAGCCAACAGCTGGCCACTGGCGTCCAGACAGCGGAACGACGTCGGTCCGCTGTCGGCATGTTCTCTGGGCAATGACCAATGTAAATGTCCTCCCTGCCCTTAACATGCCTGTCTTAGCCTGTCCTGGACATATATAATATTCATCTACCTATTAAACGAGCTATCTCAGAATGGTTTGCCTTCTTTACTGTTGACATCATGTGCATTAAATTGGGCATCAGTGGCCAATACTAATACGATCATAGGTGGTGGCTTTGTGGAACTACTGGTGTTGCCAACAAGTGATTCAAAATGAATAAAAATCCAAGCAGACATTTCCTTCCCAAGTTTTCGCATACGAACATCACACCTTTCCCTCCCACAGACGAAATTCAACCGGAATAACGTTCACCTGCCCGACGATGGCACCGAGCGCTTCACGCTCAGTCACCGATTTTACCATAGTTCTTGATGTAAGTGATTTGATTGTAAGTGATTTACTTCTCAAGGTTTAGAGGTATTGAACGCTAGAGATTCTGAACGTTATGGTTTCTGAACCTTCTAGGTTTGAACGTTTTATATATTTTGACCGTTAGGTGCTTTGAGTGCTTTGAGGCTTTGAACTCTAGGTATATTGACACAGTAGTAATTTTGAACCGTTAGGCTTGATAAAGTTATTCGATTTCAACGTTCGGAGATTTGACCGTTTTAGAGGTTTTGAACCGTTAGCTGCTTTAATACGTTAGAAGTTTTGAACTTCCCCAACAGAGGGAACGATTAGTGGTTTTGAACCATTATAGGAATTTAACTTTAGAGGATTTTAGAAGTTTTGAACTATTCGATGCTCTGAATCCTTGCTCTGAATCCTTGCTTCGATGCTCTGAAGTTCTGATACACCCCCGTCGGATTACTCAGATGTCCTTCAACATTGGCACACAGGTAGTCCTCGATTCACTGACCATTATGAGGTGCATGACATCAGACATCACACATTCAGCAGCCCACCACCCCAGCTAGCAATTTGATTGGGCTGGACGTCTCTTTTGCTTAGGCAGCTCGGGAAAACCATGTTAAATTTATGTCAACCCCAGGGCGCTCTCACAGGTGCTTGGGGCTTCGTCGGGCAAACCAGAGTTTATCCCATACTTGGGCAAAGTGTGATTTCCCAAGAGTGATACATATATATATATATATATATATATATATATATATATATATATATATATATATATATATATACATAAATATACACATATATATATATATATATATATATATATATATATATATATATATATAT
Source organism: Ashinkailepas kermadecensis (assembly GCA_034440615.1). NCBI lineage: Eukaryota > Metazoa > Arthropoda > Thecostraca > Neolepadidae > Ashinkailepas > Ashinkailepas kermadecensis. The sequence goes on from JAOTOM010004934.1 coordinate 291,187, forward strand.
ATATATATATATATATATGTATCCGACGGCAGCCATTTTTTCATCGAGGGGAGGGCACATACGCCCAGTTTCCCCTGGATCAACCAGCGAGTCTTCACATAAATTGTGTATAATCTATCATGTATCCACAGCGTATATTGTGTATAAATCCACAGTGTAGTCTTCACATAAATTGGTAAACGTATTGTTATTTGATGACATCCGTACGTTTATTCCTCTCATTTCAGCAGCTTTGCTGACAAAAACTACTTTGCCATTGAAACTTCGGTGTGAATTACAATTATTTGTTACTTCTAATGTATGCAGATCACTATGCCAGGTTTGCTCACTCTATCTTGTTCCTGGACCTGCGAGGCCTGGGAACAGCGAACACATTTAATCCGGCTACTCTAGCCGGGTTTATGGCGGCTTTTGCGGGCTTTCGTTGTGTTTATTAAGGGCCACGATGGATATTTTAATATGCCTGTTGCTTTTTTGCCGGACCCGGTGTATTTCTGATGGCCTAGGTATGCTTTCCGGCTCCCCGTGTGCTTATATAACCCCGCTGTGTGGCCCCGACAATATTTTGTGTGGCTCCATATGCGAATTTTTGGTGGAGTCACGAATGGATATTTTTGGGGCCCCAGTGCGACTTTTTGGGGCCGCGGAGCGATTCTTCGGACCCAGACCCTAGTTTTCTGGACCCCAACACGAGTTGTCAGGGTCCCGACGCGAGTTTTCATTCGTGATCTCTTCTGTATTTGTCGGAGCCCGTGTCGATTGTCTGGGTCCCAACGTGATGTCACGGGGACCCGGCTCGATTTTTCGAGCCCCCAGCGCCATATGTTTTGCACCTGGTCCGATTTTGAGCCCCCAGTGTGATTTTGATTGATTGATTTTTAGGGGCCACTGCTTAAGTTGTTGGGGGTCGGGCTTCATTTTTTCTGGTCCCAGTGCGATTTTTGGAGCCCGGCGCGTATTTTGCTCGGTCCCCAGCGTGATCTTTGGGGCGGGGGGCCTGGCGCCATTATTCTGGGCCCCGGCGCGATTCATTGGGAGCACACCATCTCTCAGGGGAGGGGCAATTCCCCCTCCTCTCGTTACGTCACTGATGAGTGGCATGGGTTGGGTTGGGTTGGGCACTGGCAGTGGAACAACTGGGGTACCAATACATTGCACCTTCCTAAATTCCGAAATTAGACATTTATTCCATTGTATTTGACTGTAAAGAAAGGACATAATATGTGCATGATGTCCCCATTTAAATCCGGGGGAATCGGAAGTTTCGGTGTTCCTTGGACTTTAGTGCTCCTTGTCTCGCTGAGAGTGTCTGTGAAATAGTTTATTGAACGGGAAGGGGGGGGGGCAAAATTTCCGAAGAATCTGAAAATTCAGAAATAAAAAATCAGTTGCATTACAGACCGCTACATTGCACAATAAATTAATGTTTGTCGTCGTGTGGTTTTGTGGTGTCGAGATCGCTGACAGCGCATGTTTTGGCATCACTCCAAACCGATTGAGGAGGATTTTAATCTTATTCCCGTGATGCTTCACGTGATTATGCACGCGATGCTTCACGTGATGTAGAGTTTGCAATTCGGATGAATATGGGGGAGGCGTTTTGCGCCCGTCGAATCTGTGCGCCCAATAGAACGATATTACCTCCAGAACGGGGTGAGATATTCGGTTGCCCTGTGAGATATTCATAGGGCTCAATCTTTCAATCATTATCTCTCTGTCAGACATTGCCTGATCTGAACTACCTGTGAGATATTATTCCTCTATGACTTATGCGCTCTACGCGGATGCCGGAACCGGGAGCGGTTGAGGTATCATCCCGTCCTCGTCGTCCTCATTAACTTTCCAATTGGAAATAGGGGAGGTTGGGGTAGCGTCACCCTCGGGGTAGTACGGTCCCTTTCTCCCGAGCAGAATTTAACAAAGGAAGCTGTATGAGCCTTAAAAATCTACAAGTTGTTATAGGACAAAGACCTAAGATGGCTTTGGCTTGGACTATAGTTCATAGTGTTGGTTCCATTTGGTAACTTGGGTTGTGCAATGTAAGTTTGATGCTATTTAGGCCATGGAAACTCGAAATAAACCACAAAAACACGAATGTCTAAATACGTTTTGCCCGCTCAGCGCAATCTATCTTGACATGTCCTCAAGTCACTTGACGGAGGTCAATCAAATTAGATAAGGAACTTCTCCTCATATTTCTGCATGTATGCCAATAAAAAATGTGGTTGGAAGAATATGCGTATGACACAAAACAGGAAAATTTATCATAAGTTGGCCATGACCTCAGGTCACTGACTTGACATGGAACAGACATCCGAGGCATACGCAAACGCTTTGACATACGTTTTGTGTAGCGCTGCCCAATTGTACTCACATAGCAAGTTGCATTGAAATATATTTTCACTTAGATGAGTTATCGATCCTGAAACATTTTTGGACGTGGTCCTCTTTGGCCTGAGCTAGGTTATTGACCTTGCATGACCTGAGGTTGAATCTTTCGCATCAGAAGGAAACAAATATGAAGGAAAAGGTACCGAAAGTTTATCGGCACTGCGCGCCGCCCTTGTTTCCCTGCTGTGGAAAAAAAACCTAGGCGGAGGTGAGGGCGGGGTCCAAAAACCCTCGAGTGAATGATTCCTAGCGTATGGCCAATGTGCATAAATGGCTCAATTATCTTGAACGATTCGGAATTACCCTATGTTCTCCATTCATGGTATGCATACGATTAGTATATATTCACTAGTTATTAGTATATTGTATTTCATATTAAAATGCATTTTAAAGCAGCTGTTATTAAACTTGGGCAGCTGTAAACGAAACCAACTTAAATTTTCCATTCCTATTCGCCTTTATAAAAAATACATGGGCATGAGTCATGACCCGTTTGGCCCTCGCCATCCTGGCTGAGCCACTGACCCAGGGGCGTAGCCAATTGGAAAAGGGGCTTTCGAGCACCAAGTTCCTCTTACGTTCCAGAGGACCTCTTAGGTTACGGACACCGGGACCCTATAGCATTTCCGGAGTGTGTAGGAAAGTCCTATATTGGCACGCGAAAGTCTAGCAACCTCGTCGTTCGCGATAACCCCAGTCACGAAAGCACCAGTTCCTTTAGCTGCCCTGTATTGGCACTGCAGCACTCGCACGATCACACGAGACCGACAGACACCGTACAGTACTTTCTCCTCTGAAGGTAAGCCGTGATACTGCCTTTCCTATGAATTTAGAAGCCGAATTTAGTTGGGAAGCACGCGCGCACGGAGCGCACAAGCACAGATGCACCCGCTTTGAGAATCCAAGCCCGACTCTGGAGGCCGCATGGCCGCTAGTCACGCCTGAATACCCCCGGCCACTGATTGGCCGATCAGCCAGAACCGCCCATTGACGTCACATCCAGCTTCTAGAAGCTTCATCGGAAGTGGGCTTCCATATAGTGAAGGGTACTATGTGATATTTACGGTACACTCTTTACAGTTGCAATTACGGTACAAGTTTACAATCGGAAGGCTTACGGGATTATACCAATTACGGTTATGGGACAGCCAAACGTATAAATTTATGTGGACTGGGTGTGGTACCGGCTGCACAGTATTGAGGTCACATCTCTGGCGCCAGGATGACTGCCGGAGAGGGGAGGGGAAGGTACAAGGTCCAGTGAACGGCCTCGTGGGAGCGGTGGCTGCTTACGTCGGCATCAGACAGGCGGACGCCGTCTAGGTGCCTGAAACTTGTCGCGCCATGAACGGAGGGGGTTGGGGGCTGCATTTATGGGATCAAGACGCTCAAAAGTTAACTCTCTTACAAGTGCCCGTCAGTCTTCAGATCGATCTTCAAGGTCTGTTGCCAGTTGCGATACCTAAAATGGCCATGGAAAGGCCCAAATGGGGCCCTGCAAACCTGGCGCATATCGTGGGCACCTGAGAGGCGCGAGAATTCCTCAAAAGCTCAAAAAGAGCACATAAAATGCCATAGGCTAAAGCATGTCATCTACTACGTTTTATATGGAAACTGCAAAGAATAGAGTCGTAAATCCCGACCGTTCTTAAAATGGCTGACACACCTTGGGAAAATCCTGCCTTCGTCGCCGCCTCGGCCACGCCACCTTAGAAGACGATTATCCTTCCATGCCACTGCGGTTGAGCAGGATTTTCCTACTCGGAATACCAGACAATGGCAGCATTGTTCGGTAAACAATGCTGCGCTAGCAAACAATTCTAGGTATGCCTTGTTGCAAAGTAAAGCACACGCTCGCATCACCGTCCATGTTGCGACGAAATCACTAATTGTGCGCAGAACTGAATGGCGTGCTCATGGATGTCAGTGGCCATGTCTGGTTGTCAGAGACAGTTCAACGATTGTTGGTTGGATTGCTTGTAGTTACCATTGACAATGTTGATGGCAATGTTGGCCGAGATATCATCCAATCAATGGTGGAAAAAGAAAGCGTTTAAATATTTAAAAAGCGAGAGGATCCATATAAACGTACAGGGGTACCTACGCAACAAAATGAAGACTTTTCTGAATACTTTTATAAATAATGACCGCATTTCTGGATGTGTTTTCCACGTGCACTAATGTCCAAGTGCCTGTTATGTTCTTCTAGTTCACTGGTATGGCTGAAATCCTTATTGTGATGGCTCAAGAAGAAGTTGGGGTGGCTTGAGCCATCCCAAAAGCATACAAAACGACGCCCTAGTACAAAGTCTTCCCTAATTCCAAGATTCTAACAAACTCTGCACTGGAATGTACCAAAAGATCTAGAGTTTATGCCATCAAAGTTCCAACACGACCTTCCCAACGACAAATAAATGAATTATGAATTACAATATAACTACTTATGCCTACCATAGTTTCACAAACTTTGGCCGTTGGTACCTAGACATAAATAAAGACATAAAGACATAAGGACATAAGACATAAAGACATAAAGACATAAAGACATAAAGACATAAAGACATAAAAAGACATAAAAGATCAGTGCAACTATGAGTCACAAGGGCCCTTCTTGGTTGCACTTTGTACACTGAACCAGTTGCCCACCAAATCTGTCAATCAACCCTCCCTAGAATACAGAAAAACAAGCCCCCTATTCTTATAATGATTGTCTATGCCGTTTTTAAAGATGTTCAGTGTGTTGCTACTGACAATTGTTCCTGGCAGCTGGTTCCAGTGTTCTACTACTCTGTTGGTGAAGAAAGACTGTCTTAACCTTGTCCTGCTGTGATTAACTTTAATTTTGAATTGATAACCTCTAATTGCATCATTTCTGTTAAATTCAAACATTTCCCTCAGATATCCCTGTTCCTGACCATGAACAAATTTAAAAACCTCGATGAGATCTCCTCTCAGCCTTCTATATCTAAGTGAAAACATATTCAATTTCTTCAATCTTTCCTCATATGCCAGGTTGCCTATACCATTAACCATTTTTGTTGCCCTCTTTTGTACTCTCTCTAAAAGCCAACAATCTTTCTCATAACTAGGGGACCAAGCTTGGACACAGTATTCCAAATGTGGCCTGACATATGCACAGTAAAGCTTCCTGATGACCTCCTCACTTTTGTAAGACACATTCCTCTGTATCGCCCCAAGCATTCTTAGTGCCTTCTTCCTGGCTTCTTTGGTCTGTTCTGATGCCCCCAATTTTGTGTTCAAAATAACACCTAAGTCCTTCTCCTGCTGAGTCACAGATAGTACTTGGCCATCCATCAAGTATGGCGCCTTCATATGCTGCCTACCTACATGCATGACTTTGCACTTATCAAAATTAACCTAGGTGCATATGACCTAGGTGGATGCGTATTAACCTAGGTGCATATGAGAAGCACCCTCTGTTATAACCCCAACGTAGAGGAAGGTTGTGAGCACTTCCCATGTATAATAAATGAATGAATCTTATCGGTCAGATAAAACTTTCAGCTACACCAATAACACAAATAAATATCGCTCGGAAATGAGAACATGACAAGCAATTAATCCCACGCCAAAATAAGGTACACAAACTCCTCGTCCTTGATATGCGACTTATCTCTTCCGCGTCGATTCTCGTATATTCTTCCATCAGCAGATTGCTCTGTACGGCTGCATTCATCGTCGTTCCAGTGCTGAATCAGCGTGGGTGCTAGCTTCAATCCCAGGTGGACAAACGATAAATATAATCATGTATTTGAAATATTGCTGCTGTAGGGCTCAAACGGACATTTTTATTAAACAAATAGTCGGAATTATTTCTTGGAATTCTTCTTTGTGATGTCTACAAAGAACTGTCCTATTGATAAGCAAAGCTTGTTGCGTGTACCCTGGCCACATCTCCCGGTCCATAAATTCAAGTTGAACGGCAGAATTTTGACCGAGAGTTTAACGTGCCGCAAATGCACAGACACGCCGATCCAGTAGCTAATTCCCGGCCTCATGGGGTCAGTTGCCAACAGACCCTCCCAGTCGGGGGCTAAGCGCTAGCTTGTGAAGCGACTCCAGCCTGTATTGTCAGGACAGGGAGACCAGTGCAGGCCAGCGTTCTAACCAGCCGAGCTACCAAGGCGGTGACATCCTATTTCCATCATACATTTTATCAGTGCCAAATACCTCATAGAACGTGTTTTTTCTCAATCGTCCACAACTGGGATAGTCCCTTTAATTACAAGTCAAGCGAGTCAAACAAACCAGAGGATTCCATGTCATAGTAGTTTCCGGATTGGAATTGATGCTTGTGCCGACAGGTGAAGGTGATGCTTTGGAAGAAAAAATAGACTGCTAATGTTGGCTACAGTTTTACTTAGAGGAAAAACATTGGGGATTCCTCATCAGGCAGGGACTTGTCTGGCATGTTAACTGCGGGACCGTACCCCCGCAGTCACGACCACTTCCCCCGCAGTCACGACCATTTCCCCCGTAGTCACGACGATTGCCCACGCAATCACGAGACCTTTCCCATTGCCTTAGCATTGCTGCTGGGGCCAGTTGGGCGGTGACGATGGCCCCGCAGTAGCCAATGGACACGGCCCTCACTCAAAATGTTATAGACGAGTCCCTGTCATAAGGTGCTACTGGCTGATCTTCGCATGAGTAGGAACAAGGTGCTCCAAACCGTCGGCGAGAAAGAAGACGCACAACAGAACGACTTTTTCGGAAATTGAGAGGTATTTTGCACAGAATATATGGAGTTGAAAAAAATCACATCGAAGTCATCTATCCAGATACCACAAATTGCCAAACATTTAAGGAAAATACTGCAATTGTTCCCCACCCAAACCGCTTCTTTCTCTTCCCAATTAATAGTTTTGATGCACCAATGCATGGTAGATAGCCGGTCAAAATATGGATAAGTAAGATAATAGCACGCCGCCCGCTGACAGCATATGTCTGCAGCATAAATATCGACAAACCAAATACCGACCCCGGAAAACATCAATACGTCAAAATATCGACACCCACAACATAAGAACGTTTCATATGCTATGCATATATTCAAAATGTCCGCATGCAAAATGTGGGTACGCAAAATATCGACGGACAAAATGTTTCCTACCAAAACGTAGACAACTTATCAACGGGACATTGAGCAAGACCTACTTGCATTTTACCTATAGTGTTCGGCTTCATTAACCATTGTTTGCGTTGAATGTGTCCTCAGAAGAAGATGCGGCGGAACGGGTGGAGCTAGGGGCCAGTGACAGCTTAGAGTGGCAAAGGATCTAGGAGGCCACGCCACTGGAACACGGGGCAGTGGCGCAGCCGGGATTTTTTTTAAGTGGGGTTCCAACCCCAAAACATGAGTCATGGAACAGATAACTCCTTAGGCACACGAAGCGCGACGATAATTCTTGGTTTTGAGTGGTGAAAACGTCTAAAATTATTATTTCATTTAGCGCATTTTTGGTTGCTTTATGGAAAGGCCGGGCCCCCGGCCTCTCTCTCTCTCTCTCTCTCTCTCTCTCTCTCTCTCTCTCTCTCTCTCTCTCTCTCTCTCTCTCTCTCTCTCTCTCTCTCTCTCTCTCTCTCTCTCTCTCTCTCTCTCTCTCTCTCTCTCTCTCTCTCTCTCTCTCTCTCTCTCTCTCTCTCTCTCTCTCTCTCTCTCTCTATCTCTCTCTCTCTCTATCTCTATCTCTCTCTCTCTATCTCTCTCTCTCTCTCTCTCTCTCTCTCTCTCTCTCTCTCTCTCTCTCTCTCTTCTCTCTCTCTCTCTCTCTCTCTCTCCCTTTCTCTCTCTCTCTCTCTCTCTCTCTCTCTCTCTCTCTCTCTCTCTCTCTCTCTCTCTCTCTCTCTCTCTCTCTCTCTCTCTCTCTCTCTCTCTCTCTCTCTCTCTCTCTCTCTCTCTCTCTCTCTCTCTCTCTCTCTCTCTCTCTCTCTCTCTCTCTCTCTCTCTCTCTCTCTCTCTCTCTGTCTCTCTCTCTCTCTCCCTCTCTCCTGTTTTAAAGGGTGCAAATTATTGATTCATGTTGATCGTCGTCTATGCAGACTTGACACGGTCTCGTTGACCATGTGTGGACAAGGTGGAATTTGTATCACCCAGTGCTTCCTAAATCCCAACTAGTGGCTGTCGAAATCCCCTATCACTATGGGCGTCAGCAGGCAAATTCATCATCTGCTTCCAGAAGCAAGTCGTACGACTTCGACGCCGAACCATTATATCATTGTTTACATATACGAAAAGAAGGTACCCAAGGAAGGATCGCATTCGGCTAATCTGTGGACATGTGAACGTGGATGTGGAGGGCAAGTGTCCTGCTCCTATCCTATTCTACATTTTTATGTGCAATATTTTATGCTTTTGTATTTTATAGTTTGTCAGGCGATTGCTTTCGAGACGATATATTGCGTGTCGATATTTTGCGATATTTTGCGAAAATTTGTTCGTGTTGATATTTCGCGGAGCCAATACGTAGCGTGTTGATATTTTGTGATGGCGATATGTTGCAGAGTCGGTATTTAGCGTGTCGATATTTAGCGTGTCATCAGTATTCTGCGTGTCGATATTTCGCATGCCGATATCCTGCGTGTCCACATTTTGTGGTCCATATTTGGTCTTGTAATCTGTAATGTACCACGCTAAAATCCGAAATAATTCGGGGTGGGTACTTGGACCGATTCTTGAACAGCTCGAGCTAGCCTCTAAGGAAGCAGACACTTTATATGAATGACACCCATAATCCACACCTTAATAAATCTGTTCAGTTGTTCTTTCACGGAAACTGAAAGAAGTTCAGCTAAGAATAATTGTGATAGGTCAGGTGATTTGTGAGTGTACACTGCGCCCAGTCACTGAAGCATGACCCTAATAGAGAAAAACCAATCACCGACAGTGTGAATCCGTGCGATGCCCGATGCCCCAGGGCCTCGTCAGCAGCATGCGCGGACACGTGACCTTTCGGCCTGGAGGGGGAGCCGGGCGGACGCCGGCGGCGGAGCTGCCGACGGCTGTCGCCGGTCCAGCAGGAATCCTGTCAGTTTAGCCGTATCCAATCCGAGTTCATAAATCCCGGCGCAATTCGTTCCGCAATGGGATCAAATGCTATGGTGAACATTCTGTGGGAAAATTATGTGGGAAAGACATACCCCGCACGGAGCATGGTAGCAGGAGGGGTGGGTGTCACGTTCTCCAAAATAGGTGAAGTTTAGAACAACATTACTCCTATTGCGCTGCTTGAAGAGTTTTGACAGAAAAACAAATTGTCTTTATATCCAAAGTTGGTGGCGACGCTAATTTCTAGAAGCTATAAAACCTACTAGGCGTCAGACAGCTCACGTGGTATCACAGCTCACTTGTGTGAATCTTAGAGTGTCTGCTGTTTTGATCCCTGTCACCCGGCGCTTTTTCTATGATTGTCCTTACGGCGGCGGACGAGACGGACGAGTTTTTCCAGTCCCAAGCTTCGACCCAAGCCTAACGTTTCGCCTGTGGCGTTGAACGTCAAACAAGTCAACCTAAAGGACCCTGTCATCCTCCCCTAACTGCACACGCACACACACCCATCCCCATCTAAAATCCGTGGCGATGTGCATGTTTGCCCTGTGACCGGCGAGGTGCCGAACGGGTCAGCTAGCCGACAAGTGTCCATCGGGCAGACAGCTGACGCTCATCACCCCGGCATCAGTGGGCGGACATCGGCGGCGCCACTCAGTCGACGTCCACTTACCAAGTATCGCCACCCACACGTCCATCCGCCACATGTGTGCGGCGGCCTTTCACAGGGCGGGTCGGGTCGGGCAGGCGCCGCCGGCCGCCGCCAATAACCTCGACCCAGTGGCGTCGGGGGCGGGCCTGCCGGGCGCGCGCCTGCGCCTGCGCCTCCCGCCGCCGGAATCGATGCCGACGCCGGCCGGCGCCCGGCCTCTGACATGCCCCGTGGCGGCGGACGCGTCATTCGCACGCGTGACTCCGGACCGAGCCATCGGGTCGAGCTGCTGCCGTACAGGTGAGTGGAGAGCTGGTCGGCCACCGTGCTGGCTGACGTCGCCGCCCGGACACGCCGGGGCCACGCTCGGTCGGTGGGCCGTCGCCGCCGACGTTCGATCGAGACGTCGGGGCGGCTCAGTGACGCCCGCCATCCTGCTGATAGAAATTCCACAGGATCCGCCTGTGTGTGCGCTGGTTGATGAGTCTGCTGCCTTGTGATATATCCTCAGGACTTCGCTGATTCAGGCTTTGTTGAGCCATAACATTCGTGGCATGAATTGATGGATGGGCTCCAGCATATTTTTCGTGAACCATTCCCACGTTTTCTGCATGATCAATACAGATATACCGCAAATAATGCATTTGAAATGGTAGTTGAAAACATTTTAGCACACAGATGGTATATTATATATGCTGCTGACTCCATGTTTTACCTGATGCATTTATTGCTGTAGTTTAGCATGAATTACGCATGACATTCGTTGTATTGACTATTCTCGCCAACATAGGCAAAATTGGTTACGCTAGCCGGCGACCCAGTATACGCGGACCGCATTGATGAGCTCTGCTTTACTTCGGTGGACTTCATTGGCAATGGTGAGGGCCCTATTCCAAGGGATATCCCAAGAAGTGTAATTCCCAGTGCAGCTTCGCGTACGCGCAACTTGTCTGCGCCGGCTTTGCCGCCACGTGGGTGGCTTAATGTCGGTATGTCGGCGCGTGAAGCCGGCCGCGGTCTCAGTACGGAAGCGGTGCACTGCTTTAGTGTGGGAGACCGTGACCAACACCCAGCCGGGGGTCGATCTCGTTTGCCCAGAGGGAGGGGAGACCGGGCCGGGCCAGGCCGGGAGATTGCATCAGGTAGCCGCGGGGCGAGCGGCGCCGGCGGCTCCGCCCATGCCGCCGGCGGCAGAGGTATCGATCGCGACGGCATGACACGAGATGACGCCGTGCTCGCCGGAACTGTGCTGCACCGTGCCCGGCTGCAATTACAGCCGATACTCGGCGGCACGGCACCGACGCGCGCTGGTACGGCCGGCCCACCTGGCCTGTTCTGTGGTCGGGGGCTCGTCCGGCCCGGCCCTGTTCGGAGAGCAATCGATGAGGCAGACTGTCGGCCACAGCGTGCCCACGTGGCTGGCGGGCGCGACGCCGACGGAATGCTGGCCCGTGCCAGCGCGTCTGGCCAGCGTGTGTCCCTCTGCCGTGTCAGCCGCTTTGGGTCCGGCTGTGCTCAATTTCGTGATTGTTGTGCCAACTTCAGTCAGTCTCGTGTGATCGTTGTTACTCTCTGCGATAGTACGTGATTGTTAGCCCTTAAAGGTCAGTGCTTACATAAAGTAGCATTGCGAACTAGATTCAGCTGCCTGCTCTGCACCCGGTATATTGAAGTGAAGATATGTCCAACATTTTATGAAGCATTAACATTTATATGGTTATACAAAGGTATTTTTAAAGTGAATAATCACTTGGTGGACAAATTGATAAAATGAGCATCAATACTGAGGAAGAGGGACACCATTATCAATAACTTCAGTCAGTCTCGTGTGATCGTTGTTACTCTCTGCGATAATACGTGATTGTTAGCCCTTAAAGGTCAGTGCTTACATAAAGTAACATTGCGAACTAGATTCAGCTGCCTGCTCTGCACCCGGTATATTGAAGTGAAGATATGTCCAATATTTTATGAAGCATTAACATTTATATGGTTATACAAAGGTATTTTTAAAGTGAATAATCACTTGGTGGACAAATTGATAAAATGAGCATCAATACTGAGGAAGAGGGACACCATTATCAATAATAATGGATCAATTGAGAGAGGCAGGGCAGAAAGAGTACAACGACTGTGTGTGACAATCAAGGAGCTGGGTGAGAAATCCCCATCCAGTTAGCATGGCAAAATGTCCTGATTAACAGTGCAATAGTAGAATTACGCTGGAAATAATATTGGAGTTGCTAGGAAGTCATCCAAGCTCCGAACAGCCCCCTATTCTTTTCCCTTGGTAGAGAGTGAAAAAATCAGGCATCTACGACCATGCTCTGGCTAATCTGTCAGTCGTCGGACAACATGAATGCAGGGAGAACCCCAAATAAACCAGCAAGACGCCTTGTGCGACGGATCACGAGCGAGATAAAGTGCTTGTTTTTGTTTTTCTTTTGGTATATTCAAATATTTGTGCATGCCTTGTGACATTTCATACTGAATTCGTTATTTACATCCCGGCATTGCGGTAATGTGGTCAGTGTCATTATCGAATGCATGCTTTATACAGTTTGATAATTAATCGAATATTATCACACGTTATGTCATCCCAGAGGAATGGTAGTAAAATACCACGCTTCATGCTCATCTTGGTCGCTTCAGATACTGCAAAGGTAAAACACGTTGGATAGCAACGCCAAAACTCGAAAGCATGGCTGTATGTAAAATGGTGTAGGGAAAAGACAATTAGTCCAGAACCCCGGAACTTAAATAACTGGCAGAAAATGAAGCTCTATATTCGGACGCGTATTCTGTGATTCTAGGGTAGGTTTTTGCAAGGCTACATGTCTCCTAAAAGCGTTATGGCCGGCTCGAGTATGTCAAACCACTAAAGTTGTAAGCAGGACATTATTGACCTCAATGGCGTTGATGAACCTATCGTAGCTCACGTGCGGCATCATGTGTGAAAGTTTATATTATCTTGAGAATCTTCCCACACAAAATCACTGAGGTCATCCAAATAGATCCGAAGAAGGGATTCCGCCCATTTCACGCATCGATAAAGCCATACATTTTAATGAAGTAATCTGGATTGAACTATGGTGACTTGATCTTTGTCATTTCTCTTCTTGGATGCGTACGTTCATCATCCTCGATTACCTCATATGGGCGAATTTATTATCAATTGTTGGAGTAGATACCAAAATAAAAGGGGGCGGGGCGTGTCACCAATACCGAGCCGTAGAAATCGTAAGTATACCAGTGGGAGTGTGCAGTAATAGTACGTGCTAGTTTGCAATGCGATCATGCCGACATTGAACGCACTATCTCCGAAATTTTGCTCCTCTACCGAACATGGTTCTTGTACCCCGGATGTCGATACACTGTTCGGAGGATTTGTTCCCAGGAATGAATACCTTCTGTTATGCCTGTGGTACTACCGACATTCGACGTAAAATGTATGCTGTGTATGCTTATACGGCATGTATGTTGTGCATGCTCATACGGCATGTATGTTGTGCATGCTTATACGGCATGTATGTTGTGCATGCTTATACGGCATGTATGTTGTGTATGCTCTTATGCGGCATGAGCGCCAGGAGAGCGCAGTTGCGATCGGTCCGCAAGTTTCCTGCCGCAATGGCTTGGGAATCAACAAACAGCTGCATGCAGCACGGGGCCAGATATTCTGAGTATTTTACGTCATGGATTTCATCAGTTTTGCTCCACTAGGTGAGAGTTCCGCATCTCCAAAAAAAACATGTATCTAGCTTTGACACAGCTAATTCTATTTCTGATGTGTCCTATATATATATATATATATATATATATATATATATATATATATATATATATATATATATAGATATGTATATATATGTCTGGGTATGTGTGTGTGTAAGTATGCATACATGTCAATCTTAGCATCAGAATTCTTATTATTATTACTATAATCACTGCCACGAATAATCGTATCAGCGATTCATTCATGCAGTCTGAAAACCGCTGATTATCTGCGAATATAAAATGTTTCCGATATATCTGAGAATGGCGAGACCAGTTCTATTGTTTTGCTGTTTTGCTAACTGGTCGCTTGCTCTACGCTGCGTGTTACGTGTGATTCTACTCTGTTATGGGATAACATCATGACTATAAAATAGTCGATTAATGGCTACTATAAGTGCCAACAACAGAGAAAACGTCACTTGTGGTCCTTAATTGAAACACCTGAAGCAGAGAATATGTAATTCGACAAAATCCGAATACGTCACTATAAAAACGCATCACCTCAGTTATTCGGTACTATAAGGATCATTAACCAGGCGATTACTGGCTATATAATTGCGAACATGAGTGAGGAAACATTCGTTGCTGGTGTTTAATTGGACAACAAAAATCTGAGATTAAGCAAAAAATAAGCATGGAAATTTAACATCGCCTAAATCTGAGCATATCACGTTTTGAACGCACCCCCTCGAAAAGGTAGGGTGCTAATTTGGCTTAAGGGACACATAGCTGATAACAGAGCATTATGTTTGAGAAAAATGCCTAGGAGATTCTGCTGATGTTTGACACCACTGACTACCATTGGATAAAAATTGCATATGTTACAAAGTCGAAATATTGCATAGCTGTAAAGCGTCGGTATGTAATTTCATTCCATTATTTGGCATGGCAACCTCCACACCGAAAGCCTGCTATGCTACAAGCATGCCGCCTTGAATAAACAGTTACATTGACATTACGTGCTGATTCATGACATTCATGCAGCGAAACAGTCGTTTGCCACATTTATCGTCAGCAACACTTTATCACGCGATAATGTTTCATTGCTTGGTACCGTATTACCCCGACTGACCATGTTCAGCTTAGATAATGTTGCACGTGAATTGATTGCGTGATTAGGTTTGACATCGGTCAGACGTCTGTGCAGTATCGATAACATTCGAGCAGTATCGATCCCAGTGGCACAGTATTGGTCACATTCGCACAGCATCAATCACAGTTGCGCAGCATCGGTCACATTCGCGCAGTGTCGGTCACATTCGCGCAGCATCAATCACAGTCGCGCAGTGTCGGTCACATTCGCACAGCATCAATCACAGTCGCGCATCATCGGTCACATTCGCGCAGCATCAATCACAGTCGCGCAATGTCTGTCACATTCGCGCAGCATCAATCACAGTCGCGCAGTGTCGGTCACATTCGCACAGTATCAGCAGCACGGCCGCACGCCTGTGCAGCATCTGTCACACGCTGCGTAGTATCGGTCAGTGTTCCCCAGAGTCGGCTTCCCTGCTGACCCGACCCCGCTGACTGACCCGTCCAGGTCAGCCAGCGGCCCGACGGCTTCAGAGCTGACGTACGCCGCAGCTTCAGCGCTACGTGTCCGCTGCCAGTCACACAGTGCTCCCTATTAAAGCCATTAAAGCTGTTAAAGCTTCATAGCGTCTTGCCGCACTTTGCGAGACTCGGTGCACTTTGGAGGGCCCTTGTGCGGTTTCGGCCTCCCGTTGTGCTTTTGGGGCCCGACGCGAATTCGTGGGGCTCCGGTACAATTTTCGGGTTGAGGTGTCGGCTCCGAGGATCCAGCGCGAGCTTTCTGGGCTCGACGTGATCTTTGAGGACCTCTTCTGAATTCTTCGAAGCCCGCATCCCGACGTGATTTTCTTCTGGTCCTCAGTGCCATATGTGTGTGCTCCCCCGCTATTTGACGAGCTCCGGTGCACTTGTGCTGGGTCCTACGCGATTGTTGGAGGCTTATGGAGCTCCGGACGATTTTCTGGCCCCAAACATTTATTTCTCAGAATCCCTGCTTATTTCTTTAGGAGCCTCGGCTTGATTTTTGTGGGATGCCAATGCGTTTTTTGTGGCCATGCTGCATTTATTTCGGGCGAGGCGAGAATTTTGAAGGCACCCATGGGATTTTTCAGGGCCCCGACGGGAGTTGGGGGATCCTTCCGGTATTTTTTCCGACGCCCACTGTATTTATTTGCGCCCTTCGACGCAAATTTTCGGACGTCTGATAACAATTTTGGGACCCCGCACGATTTTTTGGGGGGCCGGGCCAATTGTCGGGCACCGTCGCGAGTTATCGGAGGTGGGGGGGGCTACTTTATTTAGTTAGGACCCCGATGCCAATTTTAGGGCCTAGACATAAATGTTAGGGCTCCAGAGCGATTTTTATGGGCTCCGGTACGATTTGTCTGGCCCTTGTGGGAGTTTTCGAGGCCCCGCTACATTTAATTGGGGTCCCTTACACGAATTATTTTTGGGCCTCGACAAACGTTTCGTGGGCCCCGACGGACGTTTTCGACATCTAGCACGATTTTGGGACCCGGTGCGATTTTGTCAGATCCCGGCACGAGTTTTCTGGCCCCGCTATATTCATTTGGTGTCCCCGACGCTAATCTTTGGGGACCTCGGGGGGAGTTTGGGGGCCCAAGCACGATTTTATGGGATGCCACCTCCCGGTGAGGGAGATCATTTGGTCTTACCCCCTTCAGTACACCACTGACCCTGGCTGAAAAACAAGTGCGATTCCGTGCTTCGGTATTTATGAAATGCAAACAGAAGCCTTAAATCTAACACAGGCGACACATGCAAAGATCGAGGTCTCCGATCCCGTCAAGGTTAAATACATGGAAATATGAACTGTTGAACATGACAAGTTTCGAAACCGATGGCGCTTAGGCAATGGTAATGAGTAACACCGGTGCAGAAATAAAGATGTTCAACCCTTTTAAAAATATTTTTAACAATAAAAGTGGAACTAGTTAATTTTTTAGAGAATCGTTTCCCAACATAATTATCACCAATGCAATTTTGAGCGTCGAATTTGGTGACCCCAGTCACATCAGAAATAGAATCCGTGTAACCTTTCCTTGGTCTGACCATTATTTTCTTCGTAATAGTTCCGCATTCCGCGTTTGCCGCCCCGGTAGCGCAGTTGGTTAAGTGCTGGCCTGCTCTGGTCTCCCCTGTCCTGGCGACACAAGGTTCGAGTCGCTTCACGCGCTCGTATTTAGCCAACGGCTGGGAGGGTCAGTTGGCAGCTGGCCCAATAAAGCCGGGGACGAGCTATCGGGCGGCCGTGTCGGTGCATTGACGGCACGTTAAGCTTTCGGTCAAAATTCTGCCGTTGAACTGGAATTCATGGATCGGGTGGTGGGGCCAGGGTTCACGCAACAAGCTCTGCTTAGCAATAGGACCTTGGTTCATAAAGCCACCCCAGTAAGAACTCGGATTATTTTTTTTTAATCACCCTCCGGAGCGTCTAGAACATGTGTACTCTCGGGATATTTCAGATCGTATCTCAGTAACCTGACCAGATATTGACGTGAAACTTCGAATACGTTTAGAGAACGTAATTTTTCATAACATTCATGTCGGTGCTCCATGGAATATTTATTGGTTACAGAGGTATGCACCAAAACCTTATTTTCTAGTTTATGCCTTCATTTGCCCTACCAACCCAGCCAGGGGTTACATTTTTTGCGTCATTTGTCTATGCACACGTCCCTTACTTTTTTCCCGAAGCTTGTATGGTTTGCATGTGAAACATGTTCCAATAGACATCTAAAAATCGGATTGAGACGAGGTCGTGACATGATGCTGACCTGACCAAGCTCCGGTATTTTAAGACACTGCAGCTCAATTTATTTGCACAATGTTCTGTCATCAATTGTCGGGGGCATGCCGCACTCTAAAGTGATATTCTGAATGGTTCAGGAACTGCCTCATAAAAACATTTTGGGATAGGTCACCCTCCCCTCCACTCCAAATGCACTGCAAGGGATAATGTAAAGACCCCGATATACCCGGACGCTTTCTAACCACGACATTTTATTCACTTGGAATGCTTAAATTGTGACTGCTGCAGTTAGTTAAAAGGCCTTGTGACGTCGAACACACGTGATTTAACCATTTAGATGACCAAAATATACATCGACGGGGCGAATAAGTGCAAATTTGCAATCATGTGCCACTTTCGTTGCACTTATTCCAAGGGAAGTCTGAAATCGTTCCAATCCGAAGGAAATCCGGTGGATGTACTTTTCCGAAAAGAGAAGAGAAGAGAAGATTGTGGAGAACCGCTCATATTCCTTCTGGAAATTTGATACCTTAATCCGACCCTACCTACAAACTTGCAGACAAACCCAAACATGTTCCTAAAGTGGGCATGCTATGTTTAATTTATATTGATTGGCAAGGCAGTTTTATGCCAAGAGTTTGATGATCAGCTGAGGAGTCACATGATTGTGAAATGGGCTCCAGAGCGATAATGGTCTGACCAGGATATCTGAATATGTGAAATATGATAAGGGATTATATACGTGAATACGTGAATGTTACTTTTTTCAAACTCCTCTATAAACATTCAGCATATCAACAATAACGTTCGTTCCATTGATATAAGGCGGTGTTTCAATTCGGACGACAGCATCGTAGCATCGCGGCTCAACGAAGCACCTTCAGATGCCAGCCTGCGCGATCTCCAACCTCAATACCACAGCACCGCCCGACGCCATGTGGCGGCCGCTCGCGTAGCTGATGGCCGATCTGGGCGGGCCCACCGGACTGGCGTGCCGGGACTTGTAGCCGGCACACCACCGCCGCCCGGGCGGCGGCCACCGGAGCAGCCGCCGCCCCAATACAGTGCCGCCCGGCGCCCCCGGCTCGTCCTCGCCGACCGCCGGCTCGTCTGGCGCCGGCCGGGTGCCGCGGCGCCCCTGCCACGTGAGCGCAACGTGGCGTGCTCGTGAGCCGGCGGCCGGCGCCTCGTGCACGTGCACGACGTGCTCTGTGCCATGTGGCGAGCACGCCGCTGAGTTATGCCCGACATCGGCGGCGCTGCCACGTGGCGTACGCGACGTGTTTGCTTTTCGAACGGGCAGACGGGCGGCGTGGGCACGGCACGGCGGGGTCAGCTTACTTGGTGGCCGTGGTGCGGCTGTGGTCGGGCACTGGTGGCTCTGGAACGCGGCCAGACCACTGCCACCCGATACCGCACGATGTCAGCACCAGCGTCTCACTTAGCATTAACAAGTCATCTCACTCATTTATCAACCAGAGTTACCATGACCGGCGCTTCGCTGTGTCGAAATTTCCGGTGAGGTTCACTTGAGCTAGTGTACCTTGAGTGGGTTTATCTGAGCGAGTACACGTTGAGTGAGCTGGCAGATTAGGTTACATCCCAACAAGTGTACGTAGTGTACACAATTGTACAAGTGCACATGTGCAAACACAATCCGAGCGGGTACATTCACGACAGTTGCCCATGTTGGAAATTGTTGAAAAATTTGCAGATTCACTGTCAACTCATTCAGATCCTGTTTTATTTCATCCTCCTTTTTGCTATAACTTCCTAAATTTCAATAACTAACCCGAATTTCAGCTTCTATCCCGCCTAACAGTAATAAATTGGAGCAGGAATATTCGTCGTGCTTGATAAGATATGAACAAGTCCCAAGCCGACTCAGCGAGGTCAGCAGTAAACAACAGCCGTGGACACAAGAATTAAACCGCATTTCGGATTGTTGTCCGCTACGCACTGAGTTCAATGTTATGATAGCTATGTCACAAGAATTCCTCTATATTTTACAACTGGTTAGCTTTAATAATGCGCTTCAGGTGATGCAAAGCACCATGTGCCATTTTTTCAGGACTCCCTCACTCAGCACAAACCAAGAAATACACCCATTCTTCTTGCTGAAGAGCTTGTTCTTACCAAAATATGCATTTCCGAATAGTTGTATTTTAACAATCAAATATCACCCGAATGCCCCTATGCTATCCCTCTACCTTATTATTTGTCCTATGCAGCTCTTCACAGGCATATATACACAACTGTCGTGAGTATATTGCAACGTTGTGTTCACTCTGTTTACTCTCGCTCAGTTGTCCCAGTCACTCTATTTGTCAGCTCGCTGAGATTGCACTAGCTCAGATAGACTAGCTCAATGTGCACTCGCTCAATTTACACTCGCTCAAGTGTCGCAGACCACGAAATTCAAACGATTTGTGAATGCGTGGGTGCCATGCGTGCCCGCGCGATGCGTGCGACGCGATGCGTGCGCGCGACGCGATGCGTCGCGCGATGTTCAAATCTGCTGTCACATTAAAATTAAACCTATGTTTCACCCAGTCAGTGACCGGTGTTGGAAATATGCCGTATGGCCAATGTAGATACATCAATTACCATAGGTGTGAATTTACATGATTATATGGGATGGAGAGGGAGGGGGGGTAGAAAGACGCGCTTCCCAATTATATGAAACAACCTACATCTTGCCGTGATGTATGGAATGGCCAGAAAGCTCCTCAAAATCCGGCGCGCACTTTCGCACATCTTACTTAAATTCTGGACCAGGACCCCAGTCAACCCACACATTGAATGCATCATCTCATCATAAAAGCAGCTTGGGCTGATGACTTTACATTTACACATTGGACTCGTGACCTCACGCAGCGTCGCATTAGTGCCACGGTGATTTCATGGACCTACATCGTGCCACATTGAGCTTATCATTCCACACAGCATTAATTAGTGCCACATTGAGCATATGACTCTGCACAGCACCAATTGGTGCTGCATTTAACCTATGATTCTGCACATCATCAATTGGTGCCACATTGGACTTATGATTATGCATATCACCAATTGGTGCCGCAGCGAACTCATAATCATACCAAGTGCCACGTTGGACTCACAATCTTGCACAGTGCCGTAGGTTCGAGACTAGGCAGAGTCCATCGCACGGCCCCAGGCCCAGGCTACTTCATAAATCCATTATGACCATATGTAGAGGATCGTCAGCCACATGCACTCATTTATGCGGGTCTTTGTAAATAAATCACGTCATCTGCCGACACTCATTCATGTACACGTTTTGTTCACTCCATACACGTGGCTGGATGCACTTGGACAACGTGATAGCGTGCACTGTGATACATCTGACTTATGGTGCCTTTAGCACACTTGAAACGTGCTAACACGACTGCGGGTGAATTTTCGCCGCCATCGTGTACCGCAACACGCGTCCGGCGTGTACCATAACACGCGTCCGGCGTGTACCGTAACACGCGTCCGGCGCGTACCGTAACACGCGTCCGGCGTGTACAAAACGTATACTTGTCTGGTGCGATTGCATGCAAGATGTTTTCAATGCGCTCGGGATGGGATTAAATGGCTCCGGGATTTGAGTTTGTTGTGGCTCGTCGGATCTGGATCACCTGGCCGAGAACCTATATCGGCCAAGCTTGGTATGGTGGTCCTGGGCTCACGCTGTGCTCATCCGAAAACCCAGCTCACTGCTCTACGCCAGGGCACAGGTGTCACGGCTGTGGAGGCTGTGGCCTGGACGGTCCAAGAGACCTCTCGAGGAAGTCCAGTGCCGCGCTGCGCACGCGCGCCACCTATATCAGTATTCTGGCTCCACGTCACGGGTGTGGGGTGAACTCATTGCCGGGGGTCCACAGTGCCTCTATCAGGTCCACCATGCAAGACCTGATAGTAAAATGGAACGGGTTAGCGCGAGAGGACAGACCCTGAATGTTTTAGCGGGTAATCGTCGCCCCAACTTTTGAGCTGAAGCGGAGCGATCAGGTTATTGCTTCCGCGGCAAAGTATGCAACGCGATGGAAAATTAAATGGTTGTTAACTGTGACCTGGCGCTGAAGTATGTCGGTAATGGCTTTGCATCCATGCGCGGTGAAATACAAACAATGCGTTACGTTCATGAAAATGGGATATAGCTTGAAGACAGGAATGTGATATTGCAAAGTAGAGTAAATTTCTGTGTGTTAGGTTTTCATGTGGTCTGGAGGCGCCAATTAAAGTAGCAGCCCTTAAAGTATGCCGGCTTGCCGAGTGACAACGTCTGCTAATGACGTCATGTGATATGGCCGAAATCAACATGTGAGTGAAATATCAATTGGGGTGCAAATCCCGTCTTACAAATTTTGCAAACAACCAAAGAGCTTATCGAAATTTGGTCCAAGGTCTGACGAGACAACGTTTGTGCTAAGTGTTTGCTTCGAACATAATACATTATGGCTCTTTATCCGGAAATACGAGGTCGCAATGACATTGGAGATTTCTAAGTTTGAACAGTTTCTCCATGTAACAGCTCAGCTACACGCACATATTATTGAAGGAGGTATTTATCTCAATGTTCATAATATTCGCAGTTTTCTAATAAAGTGACATATGTCCATAGTGTTAGCTTTATTTATGGCGATGACCACTGATGGATCCATTAATTTGCAACAAAGCAGTAGTCTCCTATTCATAGCACAAGCATTGTATATAAAGACCAAACTCTCTCGGTTTCCATCCAACGTTTGTCACATTGGCAGTGTTATAACTAAGTACTTATTAAGTGACATGTGTACCCAATTCCGAAGGGCTTCTGATACATTCCTACTGCAATTGCTTTTTCTTCAACAGTTATCCTAAGGAACTACGTATTTAACCCCTTCCCCCTATAAAGTTTTCCCGGCTTTCTTGATCAACCCCGACGATGGAGAGGACGATTTATTTGTATGGTATAATTAACATTTTTCATTGGCTTCTTGATGCTTGACATGTGCATTGCCACCTCTGTAGTTGACTAATGGGCATTACCATTTGTGGGACAATATAGTATATATGTAGTAGTATGTATGTGATGTATGCAGTAAATATGTAGTAGTATATGTATGTGGGACACTACTGTTTTGTGACACAAAGGCATATATTAAAGTGCATTGCCACCTCTGTAGTTGACTAATGGGCAGTTATGTTTTGTGACACGAAGGCATATATATCAAAAAGAACTTATACTATTTTCAGATTTTAGACTCGAGGATTTTAGAATAAGATTTTTAGGATTATAAGATATTATAATTGATATCCATATTCAGCTGCCAGCAATGGTCAACGGCATAGCAAGTTACGAAGCCTAACAAGTCGCATGAGTACCGAGGTCTGCTGCGAGCGGACGATGTGCCCTGTTACATCCGTGCACCCTGGCAGTTCATGGCGTGCCCGATTGATGTGTGCACACCATTTGCACATTACATGAATAACTGTCTGAACATGTGTTTCAAGATAACTGATATCTTAAAATGTTCGTTACTCTTGGTACCAAAATTGCGGATGCACGCGAGCGAGGAAAAAAATTTACCTGAAAATTAATCTCTACAAAGCGACAGCGTACAATTACCTAACTCAGCTGATTAGCTAGGTAATTTTACATTGAGTTGCATTGCGCATTCTGTGATTAGATCAAGTAGATTTAATCACAATTTCAACGCGGCAGTAAGAACGATTCAACCTTAATTATGTGTTCAGCTGAACGTGATTTATAAAGCGTGACAGTATTTCCTCGTACACGAACTAAGCGGATGGAATTATCCATATATTGGTGAGAGATGCGAATTCCGTAATACTTGTCCGTATTCATTATGCTTGCTAAAGTCCAGAGGACCAAGTCAACTTGAGGCAACTTGTACCCCTAGCATGCCGGCAAGGATTCACCGCCACATGCACATTTGTAATCTACGTATTTAAAGAACCTATCCTTCTTAAGAAAGACAAACGAAATGCAGGCAGAACAGATTAAATCACCACGAGTCTTCGGCACTTCAGGCGTGTAAAGCATCACTTTAATTGTCTGATACAATTGTGCATCGAACGTTAAAAATGGGAGTGTCCTACATAACCCAGCAGCTAAGTATATGTCACAGTGTTCTTCAGTCCCACTGGCTCCCGATAGGTGCGGTCATCAGCCAGCTGACCCCACCCCTCCCCACCCCTCCAAGTGATTCAACTCTCCAACAACATCGAGGTCACGTGCTGATCACACTTGGCGCTCAGCCGGGCTGCATTTGGCCGGGGTAGCCGGCAATGGTTCCGCCACCCGACGCACGCCTCGCCGCATCTTGCTTTATATTGTATCTTTGAGCACCATTCGCGGAGCCTTTGCATGATTGGAGGAAATGTGGCACGTACCAGCTCGGGATAGCCTCGCATATGGCATGCCCATGAATAGTAATCGCTAATTATATTATCATCATCGACTATGCCACAGCGGAGGGATCTGAATCCTGCAGACTATCAACAGTGACGGTGTTTCTAGCTGTAACAAGCAAATGCATGCTCAAATTCTGCAAATATTTCAGACACAACTTCCAGTAATTGGTGCGACTTTTATTGTGAAACCTTTTATTGTTGGATGTCATGAACACAAATTATCATCCAGACCTATACTTCATGTAGCAACAGTATTCAACAAAATTGTCCGATACAGCAGTAAAAAAATTGTTTCAATTGTTATATGCATGTACAGGAGAACATCGGGTCTGACGTGGAATAAACGTAAGGTAGTTAATTAGTGTGTCAAGTTCGACATTAACAACCACATATCAATGGTACCACTTTACACCATGAAATATGTAGCTTCATTGTAAAATGCTATGACTCTCAATGTCTTTGCTTTATGACATAATGTTTCTAGCCGGGAAAGGTGGAATTGCCGTATCAATCTATAATTTAATGAACGGTGGCGATTTTTGTTTTGAATTAAAATCCGGGAGTTCATGCATTTTGTTGTGAACTTTTTCGTTTCTGTTGAAGTCAGGAATGCTCAAAATTTGGATTGCAGGATCTGAACCACGAATTGCAATCATTGGTATATAATTAAAAAGGGAATGCAATCATTTCATGGAAAATATTAAATTCCTGATTGGATTGCATTTTCTTGTACAATCTTCTTTACCATCTTTTGTTTTCACGGCGACCACAGTGATAAATTATTGCCGGTGCCTTATAGCGACACGTTTCACCCATATTCAATGGTTACCCATGCACACAGTCATCGAGACCGGGCAGTCCCACACCAATTTGTACATTTCAAGGCTAATAATCTGCAATTGCGTGATTTGAGCGGTGTTCATGCAAAAGGTGAAGCCCATAATAATTTGGATCTGTTTGTATTTGTCATCGCCGGCTCAGGCTCAGGTATATTTTTGCGGTAGTCATCCTTATAAGAACCGAGAGCTAATGCGCTTCGCTCGAACTAGGCACCATTAAAAGGATTACTTATATTGCAAGTATACACTTATATTGCATAGGCCTATACAATGATACGCATTTACAATGTGCATTGCATTTCTACTGCTATGAATGTGAAATAGTCCACCACTAACTTGCCCACCGTTGATGTTTCCTCGTTTCAAGTGTCCATTCCTGACTTGTCTTTCCATGTTCAAGTGCCCCGACTGACCTGTCCATGGTTGACCTGTCCGCTGTCGACCCGTCCACCCCCTGACTCACTGCTGCTGACCTGTCCATGGGTGACCTGTCTGCTGCAGACTTGTCCTCTTTTGATCTGATCCCACCTATTCATTATTGACCTGTCTACTGCTGATTTGTCTACTGTTGACCATTTGCCTGACCCTGACCCTGACTCTACACGATTTGCTTGATAGCTACCCAACCACTGTTGACTGCTGACCTGTCCCCGTCCGACCTGATCCCGGTCGATCTGATCCCGGCCGCCCGGTCCGCGGCTGGCCTGATGCCGGCTGACCTGACCCAGGCTGACCAGCCGGCGGTGGTCGGTGCGGCTGTCGCCGTCACAGATCGGGCCCGCGCTGGCGGGGCGGGCCCGATCTGTGACGTCACCACCTGACGGCAGCTACCCTCACTGGCCGAGCGCCGGCTGACCTGACCCAGGCTGACCAGCCGGCGGTGGTCGGTGCTGCTGTCGCCGTGACCACCGTGACCGCGGTGCGGCCGGGCGCCGCCGCACTGGCGGGACGGGCCCGATATGTGACGTCACCACCTGACGGCAGCTACCCTCACTGGCCGAGCGCCGGTCGTCTAGACGCTCTGTGACACCCGCGCCGCGCGAACACCATGTCCTCCGCCGCGACTGTCGTGACCGACGCAGTGACCGCCGTGACCGAGGCGGTCACCGCCGCCACACAGGCCGTGGCCGCGTCGACCATCCAGCCGTACGACCCGGGCCTGGTGTGGCTGGTGGTGGCCGCCTTCCTGGTGGCGTTCGCGCTGGCATTCGGCATCGGCGCCAACGACGTGGCCAACGTGTTCGGCACCAGCGTCGGCGCCAAGGCCATCACGCTGCGCAACGCCTGCATCATCGCCACCGTGGCCGAGATAAGCGGCGCCCTCCTGCTGGGTGAGTGGTGTCCTGAGCGCTTTGTCTGCCGTGTTGCAGGACGTGCGGAGGCCGAGAAGAGGTGGACAGCGGCGGTGACGGTCGGCGCTGGCAGCGGCGGATCAGGCACCGGTGGTCTTCTGTCTGCTCAGCTCACGCCGAACCATCACGCCAGCCGGCTGTCGTGCGCAGAGTTCTGTGCGTGGCTTGCCTCTCTTGTCCACACGATAACCACCTCTGGCACGTGCTCTGCAGCCTCCGACGCCCGAAGACGATGCGGTCTTCCGCAGCGACGTGCTCTGCTCTTCAGAGGCATCTTCGGAGCCAGACCGATTGCCGTTCTTGACCAGGTCCACTGGAGATCTAGTGGTTAATTGTCTTGCCAAGAGGCGCACCGCTTTCGGGTCCTTTTTTGTCTGCGTTGCTGGTGAGCCGTCGACATGGATCCGTGGGAGTCTGACGTTGTTTGGATCGTGGTGGCGGCGTTCGTCGTGTCCTTCCTACTGGCGTTCGGCGTGGGCGCCAACGACGTGGCCAACAGCTTCGGCACCAGCGTGGGCTCGCGGGCGCTCACTCTGCGCACCGCCTGCATCCTAGCCACCGTGTTTGAGGTGGCCGGAGCTGTGCTCATAGGTGAGTGGCCGCCCACGTCGCCATGTGGTAGGTGGTGCCGACGCTCTGCGTCTGGGTACCGAGCGATGGCGGCACCATGCTTCAAGGTGAGCTTTAGAAGATATTAAGCTGTTCAGCTGGGAAATTGATGCATCGCAGTCTTACTCGGGCACATCCAATTTACACAAAAACATCGTCGTCTTTAGTAGTTCAGCGAATAGAAGCTCCACTGGAGTGTGGAGGATGTGAATCTCCATGGAATGTGGTATTCCTTTATTATTTTGTTTTGCTTTATTTTGAACAGTGGGAGGGGGAAGAACTAAAAAAGAATGTGACATGTGATTAGCATGAATTTAGACTCAATGAGAAGTTCCTAGTTAATGCAGATTGTACTTAAAGAGTTTACAAATTGTTGTGCCAGTCCCGAAGCACGCGCCTGGCTACTTCGCTGCTTATAGGTATCACAAGTGAAACATGTGTAACGTGCTATGAAATTGGGTTGGTGAGGACGATAATGCACGTACTTGCATGGTGGTTACAGAACAATAGGGGAGGGGCATCTCTATTCAGCATACATTTGGTGAGGTCATTCTGAGGAGCACTGGGAAGGTGAGCCAACATGAGAGTGGTGCAATCTCGTCTCCGAAGCACATCGAACAACGCCCTGAGATGGATGTTTGGGTCATTGTAATTTACACGTGTGCGATACGCGTGTATATGAAAGGGCAGGTGCGTTTGGTAGGTTCAAACAGGTGCTAATCCGGTAATAGACTGGATGTAAAATGAACCGGATTGCATAGCACATTATGCTAATTCCCTCTTATCTCCCTCTAACCTCAGGCCCCCGCTCAGGAAACTAACACACAACAAAAGTTGGTTTGGCGCAGAGGCCTACGCACCACTTCTTGGTGTATGTTTTGAACGTTTTGCCACACATTGACGGAAGTAGAAAACTTGAACCACAAAATGACGAAAAAGCAACTTTTGCGATATCATAATCCTATGCCAGGTACCGGATCCGCGGCCTCAGACTTTGTTGAGCACCTGCGCCATCGTGTTCAGACATAAACAGAGGGGGGGGGGGTTACAGCAGCACGTGTTCTGTCCCCTTTGGCGTCGGAAGGGGGAACGATCGAGAGAAGAAAACAAATTCGCCCGAAGGATGAATCTTTTTCCCGTCAATCACCTTCGGCGATTAGAGGGCGCCATGAACGTAACGGAGGGTCCTTTAACAGTAACCGAGGGTCCTTCTACAGCTACAGAGCCTTTCAGTAGTCCCGTGTACCGCTTGAAGCCTACAGCAGCATACTTACTAATTACTGAGGGCGCCTTGACAGTTTTAGTGGCCCCTTTGATATGTCAAAAGTGTCCCTGGGTACTTACAGGGTACCCAGGTAGAACCCTTGGATACCTAGGGGTCTGTTTGCTATTTGCAGAGGATACTCTGACAATCACAGGGACGGTATGCAATTTAATGGATGCAATCCAACTGCAGCAATTAACCCTTTGAGTCGCATACGACCCTTTGACAATCCAATTGACCCTTTGAGTCACATGGGATTATTTGACACTCCAGTTGAGCCCTTTGAGTCGCATTGGGCCCTTTGACACGCCAAGTGAGCCCTTCGAGTCACATAGGATCCTTTGACACGCCAACTGAGCCATTTGATCACACTGAGGGAGAGTTGCAGAGCGCCTCTTGATAGCTACAGGGGCCCTTAGACGTTTCCAGAAGATCCCCGGTGAATCATGGAAGGCTTTTAACAATTCATGTCGATATTTCTGATAATACCTGGGTGTCCTTAGATAGTCTCAGAGCCCTTTGATAGCTACAGGTTACGTTTAGCAGTTACAGAGGGACTTTTCGTATACAAAATGGCTATTTAGCATCTACTGGGATGCTACGATACAGAAGGGTGCTACAGAGGGCCTTCCGGGTGCTCCAGGGTGTTTTTAAAATTCAAAGAGGGCACTCTGACGGTAGCGGAAGGTCCTTTGGAAGTTACAGAGGATCCTTTGGCAGTTACAGATGGCGCTTTGATAGCTACAGAGGGCCGGTTGGCAGCACCAGGCAACTATTCGCTGGTGATATTTAGAGGGTTCTCCGACAAGTGCAGAGTTCTCGAAGACACAGTCACAGGCGGTCCTTTGACATGGTAATATGGGTCATTTGTTAGGCGCTATTATCGGGTCATCTCACAGCTGCAAAGAATCCTTTACTAGTTAAAGGAGTCCCTTTTTTCAGCTACCGAAGGCCGTTTGACAGTTGCGAAAGGCCCTCTGAGTGGGCATAAGGGGCCTAATGAAATTTATATCTAGCCTTTTCACGGTTTTCACGGGGTTTTGACAATTAAACGGAACCATTCGATAGTCATCGAAGGTCCTTTAAATGGTGCATAGATCCTCTCATAGTCACAGAGGACCCTCCAATAAATACAGTGGAATCTCTGATGTGCGGAGTTAATTGATGGCTGCACTTATGGAGGTTACTCTCTGATGCACTTATGGAGGACACCCTCTGGAGCCCTTCGGCAGCTACAGAGGTCCATTTGGTTGTCCTATAAGGCCCTATGACATTTGCATCGCATACTTTGAAAGCTTCAGTGGAACAGAGTAAGAAGTTACAGAGGGCCCACACAAGTTACAGAGAGCACCTAAAAGCTACAGAGGATCCGCAAAAGTTGTCAAGGGCCTTTTTACAGTTACGGAAGGCCTACTGACGGCTCCCCAGGATAATAGTTCCGTGCAACTCATTTGTCAGTTATGGGGTCCTTCATTTGTTTATGTGGGAAGCGAGGGGATGGGTGGGGTGTGGAGTGGCGAACTTGCTCGTGAGTGCAGTCACCCGTGGTGTTTATTAAACATGGAAGCAATCCAGAGCGCTCGAATTTCTAGAATGCACACCTCTGCGTTAGACCGAGTTAGTTCTTCATGTTCTCAGCTGTAACTGACGCCCACTTTTTCAAATTAAGTTCCACCGTTTAAATTATGAAATATACTTATAAATCAGCCATCAAATAGTCAATAATTAAATGCAGCAATGATGCATCCATGACGAACCAATATTTGCTACTGTTCTCAATGCAAATGAATGGGAAACGATCAATGCATAATGGATAAAAAAATAATTGAACCCATGGTAGTCGTAGGAAATCGGAGTATGCTACCCTTCCAATCAACAACTTGTTATTATCGTGGATCCCAAGAACAGCCATCATCGTGGGGCCCAAGAACAGCCGTCAAGTGGGGCCAAAGAACAGCCGAGGATCCTAGCTCACCATGGGACCCTTCAATAAATCAATAAATGTGCTCAGTGTGCTCCTTGCAAATGTCCTGTATACCTCCATGATCGTTTTGATTGCGAACCATTATTAGCTTTCATTCAGCCTAACTTAGCACATTTCGGTACATAGCACAGTATTCGGGCCCGCAGCGTGGTTATTTAGACTGGGTAAACGCGTGCACTCAAATCAGAAGAATGAGCTTTCTCAGTGCAAAGGCGGCGAGCTTCTTAGCGTAGCTTTCAGGTACGCCAGCTGCTATGCCCATGCTGGGTGCAAAGCAGCCCAAGCCCATGCTAGGTGCATTGAATCATCCCAGGGACGAGACAAGACTTCACGGACAATGGCGTCCGTCTGAAACCGTTCGGACAAACCGATCGGACAAACCGATCGACTGTCTGTCGATTGGTTGGGCGCTCGATCGGATGGGGTCGGGTCGGGTCGGGTCGGGTCGGGTCGGGTCGGGTCGGGTCGGGTCGGGTCGGGTTGGGTCGGGTTGGGTCGGGTTGGGTCAGATTGTGGCGGGTTGTGTCAGGTTGTGTCGGGTCGGGTCGGGTCGGGTCGGGTCGGGTCGGGTCGGGTCGGGTCGGGTCGGGTCGGGTCGGGTCGGGTCGGGTCGGGTCGGGTCGGGTCGGGTCGGGTCGGGTCGGGTCGGGTCGGGTCGGGTCGATGTGCGTGTGCAGGATCCCGCTGGCAGCACCGGCGTCGTGTTGTGGCCGGTGCGGGCCAGATATGGCAAGGTATCGCCATCCCGTGTGTGCGTGTGCATTTCGAGAAGCAGAATCGGGCGTAGATGTAGCACCCTGACACCGGCGACCCCAGCATGAGCACAGCTCGAGGAGAGGCCAGGGTAATCGGAGTTAATGAATTGGACACAGGGCGTTCTCAATGTGTGGTGATGCATGATGTGTTCGAGCTGTTTCGTTAGCATCTTTGTCGAAAACCGAGTGAATCAGTGAAGCCTTTGGGAGAGATGGGGAGGGGGTGGCTTATCATTCATTTCGAGCACCGATTGGAAATCTTGTCGGTCGTTTGGATTGCTCGGCCAGTCGACTTCGGTTGCGGCCTGGTTTGCATGGCACCCCGCCGTTTCACCTGGGAACGGCCGCCGCGCGTACGTGTTACATACGAGGCGCATGAGGGCGGCATAGTAGCTGAATGCTGCGGCTAGTCTTTTATTGACAGTTTTTGAGCCCCAAGCTCAGAAGTTGTCAAATTCCAAGGTTATTTCGTCATTAGGCAGGGCTAAAGATGACCGCCACCAAGTTCCCATCAAAACTCAATGATTTTGGAGATTACTTGGAGAAGAACATCCAGCTTCTGTAATGAATCCTAAGTTTTATCTACTTCTCCGACGTCTGTAGATTTCTCTTTCTCAACTTCGCCGAGCTACTGTGCGTCAGCCATTTGCTGGTCTACTGTGCGAAGCGTCGGGTACCTCCAGAGGACGTAATTTCCTACCATATGCAGTCAGGTATTTACAAATATTCATTAGCCAGTAATTTATGCACTAGGCATATTTTTTTACTTTAAACCATCATATGACCTAGCGACCAAACCGGAGGTCATATCCTGTATTTTCGCATTATTTGTTGATCTTTATCTATGCACTTATATTTCACTTTTCACTGTATCTTGGATGGTTTGTTCATGAAGAATGTTTCAATGTGCATCCAAAAACCGCATTGAGACGACGTCCTGGGGGCAAAATACCCCCCCCCCTCCCGGCCCCGCGCACTGTGCGAGTTAAATTGCAATGCATGTGAATACGTCAAACCTGCCACAATCAATAATTTTCCAGCGACAGGTTGCATGTTCGAATCTCATAGAGCACTGATGATATGACCCAGCAAGTCCAATTGTAGCCGGATGAAGAGATCTTTCGCTACCTAACTTATTTCAGAGCACTAGACACGGACCGAACTTTGCTTTAGTTATGCCGTTGAGCTGGAGGCACGCTGTCGTGTGATGATTATTCGCGAAATAAAATCATACGCAGTATCAGAAGTAAAAAGTTCGTGTTTTGATTTTCATCGTGGCCTTTATAAGACGTTACCAAATACTGAGAGGCTCCGTAATCATTTCCAACATCAGTCAGGGAGCCAACAGCACTCGTGCTTGCACAGGTCGTCTCTTCGATAAGATCTGCGCAGCAAGGTTTATGTTTGCGTAACAAGGTTTGCTTGGCATAGGCCCAAACCCGTAAACCAATCCCGATAAACATTCAGATACGTGTTTGAAAAATTAATCTTAAATCAAACGTCTCGTAATTCTGCAGCTTTGTCTCCGCTTCTGTTCTTGTAAAAAATCAAATAAGACGATACTGAATACGGAAAAAAAGAATAAGAATACGATGCTGAAATGCATGGTGTTGCTAGCAATCCCCAGAATGGCTCAATGTTATCGGATAGCTATCAAACAGCAGTTCTGCTGTTTGACGGACAAATATTACCCAAAAACGCGCCCGATGTATGTCCTGCCGTACATACACGCCGCGAACAACAGGCCGTCGGCCCGGTCAGCATGCACCCGCTGCGGCCACCGATGATGCAGGACCAGCGCTTTCGTATCAATCATCCACTCACCTGCTTGCGTGCATTGCTGTCGTCTACTGCTGGTGTAACTCGACCCTCTCCGGGCAGGCTATAAAGTGTCGGAGACTATGCGGAAGGGAATCCTGGACGTGTCGCTGTACGAGAACTCCGAGAAGGAGCTCATGCTGGGCTCTTTGGCCGCTCTTGGTAAGTTGTGGACGAGGACTGGTCTGGATGTCTTGCTGCGCTATGCCAGGAGTAGAACAACAACTGGTTGCCATTGAGACAATGTCTCTTGGTTGATCCAGTATGGAGCCCCTTCCGTCCAGTGAGCTACGCCACCTCAGGTAGGCATTCTGAGGTAGACATTGCCACCTGAGGTAGACATTCTGAGGTAGACATTGCCACCTCAGGTAGACATTCTAGGGCACGCAGGCAGCGTTGGTTTACCATCACCTGGAGCAAGATGTCGCCTTCTCCAGATTCGACTCTGGTATATTGATCAGTTGTCAACTGCCTAACGTCGTCTCTCTTTGTTAGCCTGTTTTCAAACCGCGTCACATGCTATTTACGCAGTGCGTGGCCCTGAGAGCAGTGTCAATATATTTGCATTGCATCACGCCCGCCGAAGATTTCACCACAGAGGATTGCTCTTGAGGTATCTGAGTCATCCTGATTAATCGGATATCTGAGTCATCGCGGGGTAGTATGTGTCTTCCAAGAAATGGAAGTGTTGTGACCTTCTTGCCTACTCTTGTCCGTCTGTAAATGATGGCAGTTATAAGAATGATATCTTTATCAATAAAAAGCTGGCCTGAGAGCACTGATTGAGAGCACCTGCTTATATTGATGTTCCCTATCTTGCCAAACACGGAACTGAGTCGTCGCGCGCACCTATATTTGACTCCTGGCCTGGTGGGGGGGGGGGCAACGGGGTGGCCGTGCCGGAGCACTGGCGGCTCGTTAACCTCTCGGCTTAAATTCTGCCAATGGACTCGGGAAGAATTATCAGATAGGGTGATGGAGCCAGGGTTCCGCAACAAGCTTTGCCGAGTCCAGCACCCTGATCTATAGAGCCATTCCGTTAAATTGTGTAATACATGTTTGATTGTGTAGCACTGAGTGAACACGTATATTCTCTTGAAGGTGCATCATGCATTTAAATCATCAAGCGAAAAATATTATGTTAGTTGCCTGGATTGGTTAGCATTCCATCGTCATGTGCTCGAAATATAGAACATACGCCGTATTCCCGTAGCTTTTTCTAAAAAGCACCGATGAGCTTGATGAAAATACTTCGTTGCAATTGGTAGCTAATACAGTGCATGCTCGCCGTCCTTTGGTGGCCATCTGCCGGAAATTCTTTAGCGGTGTCGATTCCCGCGTCCATCATGGCTGGGTTATGCTGGCTCGGTATTTAGATTTAGGGCGGACGGATCGGAGGTGAGAGAGCCAGCTGGCGTTGGCGTCTGCCCGCCACGGTTCTCCGAGTATGTTGCCACGGGTGCTGAAGCAGACGCCGTCCCCGGGGAGCGGCGTGTCGGCCGACAGGCGCGAGTACCCTCCCTCGGCAGCCACAGGCCACCGTCTGATGGAGCCGGCCGGCTGTAATGAGCTCGCCGTCACTTGGACTGTGAATGGGACTGGCCGCGGCTTCTCGGTGTTCTTATCGAGTTGTTTACACCACCACTTGCCATGAGCGCTGAGCCTGTACCGTGGCGGCCACCACTTGTCAGCCTTCGGCAGCGGTGACTATGCGTAAATGTCGACGTGAAGAGTCGCGGACAGCACGGACACACCAGTGACAGCGGCATTGACCTTGGCATGACCTCTTCGAACATCAAACCGCGACGCACTTAGCTGCAGTGCGTTGCAAGTTATCGAAACGTGATCCTGAAATGGTGTATGAATAATTGAGTTAGACTTCCAATTTATGGATGCCTGATCCGTCCATCCAACGCCACCAGAGTGGTTGTAGAGCCAGTGTGCTGGTTAAAAAGGGAGGGCAGTGATATCTCCTCTCTAATTTTGGAGCTGTGGTCTCTACCACAACGAGTTTCTGATATGGCTTTACAATCTTTCAACATTTACCATCACGCCTGTTCGCGTTGCTTGTGCAGAATGGACCAAGGACATCTTCTCCACCACCCCCACCCGCTTCCCCAATCCCCACCGACACTTCACATCCCTTTTTCGCGAAATATTTTGTTTCAAGACGAGGTACCTGCAGTCAAAATGGTTTTGATGCAGAATTTATCATTGATGTTGTCGAGTTGGCACTCTTTACATGCTTGATGCTCCGACCTAGCATAGCCATGTCAACAGTACATGGAGAATAGCTTCAATACATGGCGATTTGTGGCTGCAAATTTTACATGGTCGGTTTTGATGACGGTATTACAACACAATTAATCGGTCCCTGGGAATGAGTGGACAAACGCTGAAGGTACACTGCTGCAGCTAGGAAGTGGCATTGGTATCGATTTATCTTTGTGTATCGCATTGCGTAATGCGTGTCACGTTATGGGGCATTTCTGTACAGGAATGGGATGCTAGGAATTCTCAACCACGATTGTATGTATATATATATGCGCGCGCGCATATGTGTGTGTGTATGTATGTGTATGTGTGTGTGTGTGTGTGTGTGTGTGTGTGTGTGTGTGTGTGTGTGTGTGTGTGTGTGTGTGTGTGTGTGTGTGTGTGTGTGTGTGTGTGTGTGTGTGTGTGTGTGTGTGTGTGTGTGTGTGTGTGTGTGTGTGTATGTATATATATATATGTATATATATACATATATATATAGATATAGATATAGATATATATATATATATATATATATATATATATAGATATATAGATATAGATATATATATATATATACATATAGTGCAAGTAGTACTATACTACTTGTACATAATAGTACAAGACGAATGCTGGATGGATGATCTTTTTCGAACGGAGGTTTCCTTGCATTGGGCAGGGTTGGATGCATTGTGCTGATAGATGTCAAGGGAAGAAAATGGGCACCCTCTATTGTCTGTCATCCCAATGTGTGGTGAGAACTGCACGCTTCTCGTTTTTTCCCACGGAAATCCCGGCTTTTCATCATGCTTCACTCTCCCCCGTTCCCTAAGTTAACCTGGCATACAGGCCTTATACTCCTAGCTGCCGCAGTTCCACTCATTCCTTAACTTTCCGTTTCTTATCAAGTGGTAGATATTCGTAGTGGTCTTGTTTTGACCGCTACTGAAAGACCAAAAACCGACCAAGCGTTCTGTTGCATTAACGTCCGACGCACTTTGTTGTCGCCATAATAAAAACGTCCGATGGACCTTGTGATCTAGCCGACAAGGAATGCCACGCCTAATTGTCGACACTGGTGCAAGTGCAGTACCTTCAAGCTCAGGTCATTAAACTATTCATGCTGTAATGATTCAACTATTCATTATGCTACATTATGTAGGATTCAGACCCGGATCTGTATTCGTAGCTTCACTTTAATTAATATTCAAGAGTTAAGCTGATAAGCTCCTATTGGGAGGGTGGCTTCCAATTCCATGGTGACCATCACCAATTTTCACCCGAGTGCTCAATATTGTTTCCGCCTAACCATCAGGAAAGTCCAGCGTTGTCCATTTCATCAAATCTCTGCTGGAATCCACCTTGGCTAAACTCGCTCAGATTTGATATATTTCTGTCCAATCACACCTATACCGACATCCGTTATCTCCGTTACCTCCGTTGCGTCACCTCCTTTCCATCCGTTGCGTTACCTCCGTTCCCCCATTGTGTTGCCTCTTTCCATCCATTGCGTTATCTCTTTCCATCCGTTGCGTTACCTCTGTTCCCCCATTGTGTTACCTCCGTTCCCTCTGTTCTGCAATCTGCGTTATGCGTGACTCAGGTCAGATCGGCGACTCAGGGGTGGTCCTGGGTGGCCAACTGGTCGCCAATTTTGGCATTAATGTTGCTTAGCCTCGATGTGAATGCGAAGAAGTTGCGAAATTTTCCCGAATCCAGGAGCGGTTGTTTAAAAAGAAAAATTGATATAGCGGTCGGGTATGGATGTTCTTGGACGACTTTGTTCTTGGTCATACTCCGATGGTTAGCTTTCACACGTGCACATTATCATAATCGATTTATAATTATAATTATTGGACCATTATTTGAGATGACGGAATGTCCTCCCTTCCCTCCGTGTCAAGTATGCCCACCAGAATGTCATCCAGACTGTACGTGTCAAAGATTATGTTGCTACATTCTGGATATATTGTGAATATTGTAAAAATATCAGACTCACACCCAACCTTTCGACATTTACGACACATGTACGTCTAGAAAAGAAGTCTGTCTCCGACAAAAACCTAACTTCAGCCTCCGTCTGCAGACATTGTCAGGCCTCCGTCTGCAGACATTGTCAGGCCTCTATCTACAGACACTGTCAGGCCTCTGTCTACAGACGCTGTCAGGCCTCTGTCTGCAGACATTGTCAGGCCTCCGTCTGCAGACATTGTCAGGCCTCCGTCTACAGACATTGTCAGGCCTCCGTCTGCAGACATTGTCAGGCCTCCGTCTGCAGACATTGTCAGGCCTCCGTCTGCAGACATTGTCAGGCCTCCGTCTGCAGACATTGTCAGGCCTCTGTCTGCAGACATTGTCAGGCTTCGTGTCAACTTGGCGAGTTGCAATTATTTCATCGAATGAGTGGCGAAAGCAGTGAACCGCGTTGCCTCTTCTTGCTGCGTTTACTGGAGACGTTATTTGTTTTGTTTAGTTCGTGCTGAAGGGCTTGTGTGTCGTCTCCTTTGCCGCGGGACAAGGAGCTTGCTGACTGCCTGGCCGTTGTGTGAGTGCCTCTCCGCTTTTAATAACCACCTGGCACAGACCGAAGCCTTGTTTAGTTGCTCAGTCAGCCTTACAACTGGAATAACAAAATATAGCATAATAATAGCCGGAATATAACAATTAATCCATTCTGACTCGCTGTCAGATGTGGCTATTTGAATCAGACCATCCCCGGCGTTCAGTCGTGTAGTTTTTTTCCTTATTTACAATTATGTGAACGATTAAATCCAACACAATAAGCAGCCTGCAGGGCTGGGAACTTTTTGAGCCAGACGACAATAGAATAACGCTATGTACAGAGTCCTGCTAAAAGTAGCCATGCGCATAGCGCAGTTGTATGGTAGCCTTTGAAATCGCACCAAACATTATGCAATTAATCTATCAGAGAAGAAATATCCAAATTACAAGTTAGACCTCCACACAGCCATGGGTTTCATATTACATGTTAATATGGACGTGCTGTGCTCACCCCGTTTTGCCTGTCGCAGAAATTCACGATGGCCGTTATATGCTGCCACATTTCTAGTTTCGGCAGCCACGCCACAAGTGTTCTTGATTGGTGTGAACTGCGAAGTACCTCAGTTTGGTCAGAACCTGTCACGTGACCTCCGGACTTCCACAATAAGCCCGTGGTTAAAATGTATCCACTGTCGATCAGCCAACTACATTGATATGAATGAACTAGGTGATTTGCGAGATGAGATGCTTGTTGGTGATGCTTCCTGACCGGAAGCACGTCATCAGCATCGGTTCTCCTGCTCAACGATAGATGGACGCGATGCTTGATTGACCCCTACCTGGCGGGGAAACCCGGCGTTTCCCTGCCAACAAGCCGTCACGCCTCTGGAAGTGCTGAAGAAACAGGCGGACATGGCGGTAGTTGCTCGACAATGCGCCGTACCCCCGCCCGTTCCCGCCGCCGTTCTTGTTGGCACGACGCTGCGCCGTGGTGGCCGCACTCATGCGCTGCACAGGAGACCACCGCTGCAGTACACTATACCTGAAGCAACGCGTCAACGCAGGCCTCACACAGCCATTAGGCTACCTGATGTATCGCTGTAGAGTGGCAGATTTATCTGCCTGTTTGTCCAGCTGTGTTTTGCGATTGTGCGCCGTGAAGGTGCTGTGGGTGGAATTCAATTTATATGTGTCCGTCAAGGTATCGAGTGGAGCTCAGATTACTGAGATTACTGCAGACGGTCTTGCTTTGCTTTGTTTACGACGGACTAGCGATATTTATGTTTTGGCTCTAGTTGCCGAGCAAACTGTGGACTTCTGCCTTATGTTTACGATAGGGTAGTGATGTCCACGCATGTTGCCAAACATCGACGAACTCGCGCTCCCGTGTATGCTGAGTCTGCCCACGGCAAACGTGAGTGTTGCTAAGTGTGATTAGCTCAGTGATTTTGCGATCGGTGTATCGTAAGGACCGGGACGAATGTCAATCCTCGCCCGTGTAGGGAATAATGCAACCCCCTGAGGCTTGTTCACGACCACGGAATAAACGGTGGGACTCAACACGCCGCAGCTTAGTAGGCTGATGGGAAATCCCTTGTCGATCTTATGGCATAAGCAATTTGGAAGTGTCTTGTCAGGTTAGTGAGCTGCATATCACGTCATATGAGAGAGAATGTCAGGCCGTTGTTTGAAGTCACGAATTATCGGCAATTAATCTCACTTACTGCCCCAAAATGCCTAATGTTGGAGGTGGAAGGATGGTGGAACATTTGCTGATGTGTTGACACAGACCTTCCCACAGTCATTTGAGGTTATTGGGCTAACGTGACTTCAGGTGACCTTTTTGGCGTCTGAGTCCCTCAGCAATTGGATTTGACCCTAAAGCTGAATTTTGCTTCCATTGTTATCCTTAGGTACAATAAGATAGGATTTCGGACACTATTTTGGTAGCTTCTACATGTGATTAACAGTTCTACCTCATCTGATCTTTGATCAATTGGTTAATATGTAGCATATTGCGCATTGTTGGTATCCTAGGATACTGGGAAACGCTATGGTGAACACTTAAAATTCTGATCCGTTATTCTTCTTACATAGAGAACGTAGTGACTAATTAAATAATTACAATTATAAAACAAATTCAATACAAACAATTGCGATACTGAAATATTTATTGCAAAACGGATCTTTAAGCTAGCCTGGTCGGTCAACCAGCAACCCCAAGTATACAAACTGTGTGTTAATCGCGAGCACGATTCAATGATGCTTTACTACATGTCGCTGGCGCTCTACGTTTAAAAAAAAACGCTGGCGGAGGGTGGTAGTACAGCAAATTTCCCTACACTGTGGAAGGTGGCAAAATGTTCACACGGACACTGGCGACGCGAGCAGATCTCATGTGAAGTGAACAGGCACCGCCATCCGCACAGACACAAACATTGCCGGTTATGCTTGTTCCCATTACGACTATATGGCAAACGTAGGTCGTCTACCGGCCATGCTCGCTGAATTGTGCAACACTTGCTTTCGTGCGTTGAAATTCATGACGCGCGCTTCCGTCTTGTTGTTGTTGATCTGGGACGGTGATGTAGCAGATGAAAATCGCAGCAAAGCACACAATTATTTTCCAAGCTGGCAGAACAGCGGAAGGCATATGGGTTCCATTCAGCGTACCGGCACCATTCAGCATACCGGTACCATGCAGCATGTCGGTGTCATTCAGCATATCGATACCATTCAATATGTCGATGACATTCAGCATACCGGCACCATTCAGCATACCGGCACCATTCAGCATACCGGCACCATTCAGCATACCGGCACTATTCAGCGTACCGGAACCATTTAGCATGCCGATATCATTGAGCATACAGGCACCATTCAGCATACCGGCACCGTACAGCATGTCGATGACGTTCAGCGTCGATATACTGACGTTTGCAGGAGCTGCCGCAATGGAACCTGGGTCTGACAAGAGCGTTACGACAGGCTCTGGCCGGTTCTGACCGCAGCTCGGTGTGTCACGAAACAGCGAACGTGGAACACCTGTTGGCATGACTGTGATGTCAGCAAGTGTGAAGGAACATCCCAGGAGTTGTCGCGCTTGTCGGGCACGTCATTCCTTACCCGCTGTTTGGCACCGGTATCCCTGGCGGCCCCGGCGCACGAGGCCGGGTGCTGCCCGCCTCGACATTCGATCAGGTATCGATGTTGGCCGCGGCCGGGACTCGGAGCTGGCGCCGCGACTTGGCGCACCTCATTCTCGACCGGCTGGTAGCGGTGCGCCACGACCGGCCGGTGGCGGTGCGTCACGACCGGCTGGTAGCGGTGCGCCACGACCGGCTGGTGGAGGTGCGCCACGACCGGCTGGTGGAGGTGCGCCACGACCGGCTGGTAGCGGTGCGCCACGACCGGCTGGTGGAGGTGCGCCACGACCGGCTGGTGGAGGTGCGCCACGACCGGCTGGTAGCGGTGCGCCACGACCGGCTGGTGGAGGTGCGCCACGACCGGCTGGGGAGGTCGCCCGAGTGGTAGCGGTGCGCCACGACCGGCTGGTGGAGGTGCGCCACGACCGGCTGGTGGTGGCGCGCCACGACCGGCTGGTGGTGGCGCGCCACGACCGGCTGGTGGAGGTGCGCCACGACCGGCTGGTGGAGGTGCGCCACGACCGGCTGGTGGCGGCGCGCCACGACCGGCTGGTGGTGGCGCGCCACGACCGGCTGGTGGAGGTGCGCCACGACCGGCTGGTAGCGGTGCGCCACGACCGGCTGGTGGAGGTGCGCCACGACCGGCTGGTGGTGGCGCGCCACGACCGGCTGGTGGAGGTGCGCCACGACCGGCCGGTGGAGGTGCGCCACGACCGGCTGGTGGCGGTGCGCCACGACCGGCCGGTGGAGGTGCGCCACGACCGGCTGGTAGCGGTGCGCCACGACCGGCCGGTGGAGGTGCGCCACGACCGGCTGGTAGCGGTGCGCCACGACCGGCTGGTGGAGGTGCGCCACGACCGGCTGGTAGCGGTGCGTCACGACCGGCTGGTGGAGGTGCGTCACGACCGGCTGGTAGCGGTGCGTCACGACCGGCTGGTAGCGGTGCGTCACGACCGGCTGGTAGCGGTGCGCCACGACCGGCTGGTGGCGGTGCGCCACGACCGGCTGGTAGCGGTGCGCCACGACCGGCTGGTAGCGGTGCACCACACCGGCTGGTGGAGGTGCGTCACGACCGGCTGGTAGCGGTGCGTCACGACCGGCTGGTAGCGGTGCGCCACGACCGGCTGGTGGCGGTGCGCCACGACCGGCTGGTGGTGGCGCGCCACGACCGGCTGGTGGCGGTGCGCCACGACCGGCTGGTGGCGGTGCGCCACGACGCGGAATGTGCTGCCGGCGGGCGGCGGCGCCATATGTGGACAGCGTGATGACGCAGACAGATAGGTCTCGTAGCACATCTGCCGGCCGAACATGACCGACCGTCGCACCCGCTGGGACAGCTGCGGCACCGCCGACCAAGTAGCTGGCGAATGGCGCACTGTGTGCCGAGCCGACGACGACCGACAGACTAGACAGCCGCCAGCGCACATCTGACTGGTGATCTCACGTCTGACGAGTCAACTTCCGCCTAAGCTGATGTGCGCATCGGATGACCCTGCAAACGTCGGGGAAAAGCTGAAAAATATCAAGCTGAATTGAGGGACTTGCGACAAGCTACACCAGAGCTTCTGCCAAACGGGGGATGGGTTCGTGGTCCGTGTTCTGCCCTGTGTTTCCAATAGATCGACAGGCTGAATTGGGGCTCTTGTATCCAGTGTCGCTATGTCCCATCTGCCTTCACCCCTCCTGAGGTAAATATTGGATACGATTGAAAGCTACACCATGTGTCCATGCTGTCGCCGAGGCTCTTTATCCCGTCGCTGTTAATTAGCCTGTAGCTTTTAGCCACTTATTAGCAAACAAGAGTATAATCACGGGCTTGATTAACACGCACCCTGGTGGATTTATCAGGATTAGCCTCCCCGGTAAGCGGCGAACATCCTGTATCTCCTGATTTGTTTGGCCAAGCCATGAACGGAACTTGACAGGGTGTAAAGCAGGATGATGGTGCTTTTGTTTGTTTGCTTCGAAGTGGTCTATGTCAGGCCGGTCCGGATTAGTTGAAACCAGTTTGTGAAAAGGCAACATTTTGGATGGCTTGGATGCAAGGGTACCTGCATATTGTGCACATATGCATGCCGTATGCAATTGTCATAGTCCATAGGTGTCTTGTTGCACGGTATGTGC
The DNA here is from genome assembly GCA_034440615.1 of Ashinkailepas kermadecensis. Classification (NCBI taxonomy): domain Eukaryota; kingdom Metazoa; phylum Arthropoda; class Thecostraca; family Neolepadidae; genus Ashinkailepas; species Ashinkailepas kermadecensis. The sequence continues at coordinate 333,950 of JAOTOM010004934.1, forward strand.
TCACAGGCTGCCAAGAAAGTGCAGGTGCGGTCGTTCCACACGTGCTTGTGTGAGCTTATACTGGCAGATAAGTGATGCAATTACCGTCCGAAGTGTCGATAATCTGCCACCCACCCTGGGTAGAACGATCACCCGGCCGCCCGACGTTCTGGCAGCCTGTCCGCCACTGACGACCCAGCCGGCCAAGAAGCCTCACTGACTGATCATCAGTATCAGCTGCCAGCTGTTTTTGTACTTCAAATGAAATACTCAGTGGCTGGGCCAGGATTTTCTTAAGGGAGCCGACCCAAAAAGAAGAGGAAAAAAGGAAAGGAAAGAAAAAGAAACAGGAAACACTTCCGGCGTGCTTCGCGCGCCGATAACTTTTGGTTTTCTATGATAAACATCCCAAAGCTTCTTGTTTGCTCTAGTGTATTTTGGGTTACTAAGGGGGGGGGGGGCAGCCCCCCTCTTGGCTGCGCCTCTGGAAATACGTATCCCTGATGCTCATCTATCTATGAACTGTAACTGATAACCGAAACTGTAGCAAGGTGATGCTGATGCAATATGTATTATGGTTGTTTGGGAGTTGTGCATGAAATAGGGAAGAGGTGTCAACAGCACTTCATCGGGCTCATCTTGAAAGTCCTGGTCTGACTTATCCAGCATACATTGCCGGGCTGGACAACTAAGTAGCGTTAGCGGTCTTGACTGAATGCAAAAGAAAAACAACGAGCTTGAATGAAACGTGAAAGAAATAATGAACACACGTGCGCACACTCGCTCGCATGAAATGAACACACTCGCTAGAATGGCAAGCTTATCTTCTCTTTTGTACATGTCATCCTGTGGTCTGCCCAGAGATCTAGCAGTAGCTGCAACCGCAATCGCAATTGCAACCGCGTGTCTCTGTTGGCATGACAACTCCATCACATACCTGCTTACTCTACCTGCAGCCGCCAACCGCGTGTCTCTGTTGGCATGACACAACTCCATCACATACCTGCTTACTCTACCTGCAGCCGCCAACCGCGTGTCTCTGTTGGCATGACACAACTCCATCACATACCTGCTTACTCTACCTGCAGCCGCCAACCTGATATCTGTTCTCAGACCATATTTCAGTTGACGGAGTGCAGTTGACGTGGCCCGTACGCTGACACGACCTGCTGACGACCTGCTGACGACCTGCTGACGACCTGCTAATGACCTGGCCCGTGTGCTCTGCCGACAGGCGGGTCGGCCATCTGGAACCTGCTGGCCACGTTTCTCAGTCTGCCCATCTCGGGCACACACACCATCGTGGGCGCTACCATCGGCTTCTCATTGGTGGCACGAGGCACGGAAGGCGTCAACTGGCCGACCCTGGGCAAGATCAGTGAGTGCCATCCCACTCCTCCCCCGCGCACTCCCACTCACCGACATCGGCTATGGCTCCTACCGGCCGCAGCATTTTACAATTCAAAGTCGGTTCCTCCATATGGCGGATCCGGAAAGCTCAGTATAGCAGACAGCATTGTGAAGCTATCTGCTCTGGTTTCCGGACAGGGGATAGAACAAGTGCAACAAGAGTAAGCATTCCGACAGGCTCGTGTGTGCCGATTGGTGACTGGCTGAGGATGGGGAATGTGTGCCTGGTGGTGACTGGCTGAGGATGTAGAATGAGTGCTGGGTGGTGACTGGCTGAGGATGGGGAATGTGCGCCGACTGGCGTACGGTAGCGCGGGGGATTATGCTAGAAATCGATTACTGAGGTGGGGGGGGGGCGGAATTGACCCCACGCTCTGAGGGTAATCTTTTTTGTTGTTGCAGCATTTCAAGTCCTGGATTGGTACTTGAAATTACCCAACCCAGATTTAGATCTGTTCTTTTTATTTTTCACCACAATATTCGCTTTAAAGTGCGCACATTTTTAGTTCTTCAAAGAAAATATTTTGGGCGGAACTTAGTCGAAGCCGCTTCAGCCGGCACAGACTTAGGGCCAGCTAATGGGTCACCGGTAATGTGACATAGTTAAGTCGTCATGCAAGCGACATGTGTGCCCCGTGGCCGGGCAACTGCGTGGATGGTGTCAGTCTGATGGAGGGTGTCGCGCCGAACAGTTCTGTGCGGCATACACTGCGCGGAAAAAGGACCACGACACAGCGTGGCACCTGCGCTAATGTAACAAGACAAGACAAGACAAGACAAGACAAGACAAGACAAGACAAGACAAGACAAGACAAGACAAGACGAGACGAGACGAGACGAGACGAGACGAGACGAGACGAGACGAGACGAGACGAGACGAGACAAAAACGTGCATTGCAGTATGAGCCACATGGGCCTATAAAACTATACACATGAAACCAGACAAAATAACATTGCACTGAATGGTTTGTGTACGATGGCAAAAGCACACACAAAGTCAACAGACAGTACACATCACGAGGGGACGGGACAAGCATGAGAAATGTGAGTTTACATTCGACAGGCAATGCATCCCTTTATCGGCAAAACTGCAGCAAATTACCGGAGCGAATCTTTTTCTCCAGCGCACATATGCCGAAATTGAAGGCGCTATTGACGCAATCGAGTTCCTGTGCAAGAAATCGAGCTCTTGTGCACTTTAGCACGCATCCCAAATTTGAATGCTTTGTGCTAAATCACCGAAATAGGTCTTACTTGATTTTGGAATTCATGTGCTCACGCGAAAAGTGGACGCAGTAAGGTTCATGTCTCCGGTCGGTCTACAAGTCTCTTGTGGCGATATGGTGCTCGACCCTCTGCATGCAGCGGATAAACCCCAAAGTCCGTCTCTTGTCATCTTTAATTCAGCAATAGCAATGGTGATAAGCTTTACGGCAGATCGACGATTGATTGGACACTTCTCCATGGTTGACGACACACTTCGTCATGCAGCATCGATAAAACACGTCATTATATTAATGGGAGATGCTTCGTCGTAGAGCGCTGATAATATTCCCGCAATCTGGATGAGAATCCTCAGCACAGGCTTGCTGTGCTGAGGATTTTCAGGGCTGAGGATCCTCAGATTCAGGAAGGGCGGCATCACCCGTCCTCGGGGTGATGATGAGCAACTGGCACTGAGCGTCTGGTACTGAGCGCCAAACTGAGCGTCTGGTACGTCAGGGGTGTGGGGTTCGATCCCCCGCGATGCCGTCCTTCCTGTCAGGGTGAGAGGCAGACGACGTCATGTGGCCTCCGCTCCTGAGTGCGTGATAAAGCCACAATCCAGTCCGGGAGGCGCCGGCTCGGCCTGGGAACGGCTGTCGGCCTGGGACTGTGGCTCGGCTGACTCGCGCCTCAATCACGTGACGCCGCCGACCTGTGGCTCGGCTGACTCGCGCCTCGATCACGTGACGCCGCCGACCTGCGGCTCGGCTGACTCGCGCCTCAATCACGTGACGCCGCCGACCGGTGGCTCGGCTGACTCGCGCCACGATCACGTGACGCCGCCGACCTGTGGCTCGGCTGACTCGTGCCTCGATCACGTGACGCCGCCGACCTGTGGCTCTGCTGACTCGCGCCTCGATCACGTGACGCCGCCGACCTGTGGCTCGGCTGACTCGCGCCTCGATCACGTGACGCCGCCGACCGGTGGCTTGATTAACTCGCGCCACGATCACGTGACGCCGCCGACCTGTGGCTTGATTAACTCGCGCCACGATCACGTGACGCCGCCGACCTGTGGCTCGGCTGACTCGCGCCTCGATCACGTGACGCCGCCGACGGCGCGCCGGCCGGCCGCCGGGCCGTGTCGGTCTGGCCTTCTGGAGCGGGTCGGGGGCACCTCCGGCAGCGGCACCGGCAGGGCGGCAGGAAATTCCCGCTGTGTTCGCAGCCGATCGGACTGGCAAGAGACCGTCTCGTGCCACTGCTGGTGGTGTCTCATTAGACTCGTCGGCTATGGTCGAGGCCCGCCTGGCCACAGGGGATCGCTTCGTGCTCGGCTGAGGCGAGCCTGATTCTGTCGTTTATGCTCGGCAGTTGCCAGGCAATCTAGAATGTTAGGTGTCAGGAAATCCAGAGACATGGCCATCAATAAAGTTGCGACGTTGCAAGCTTTGGACGTGGCGCGCCTTTTGATTGGTGCCGTGCAAGAACACCACACGAGTATCAAACGATGTTCACTTGCACTGTGCACAGTGTTTGCGCAGCGTGTTGGCCGTTCTGCCGTTTGCACGTGTCGTGGCAGGTTCGGTATTACGCTGTAAGTCGGAATCTAATGGGAAATCGGAGGTACGTCATCCGAGTCATGTGATGTCATATTTCCCTAAATGTTTTTGGCTACATGTCTGATGCAACACCTTTTTGTATTGTACGTGGCTTGTATTCTCACGAATATCTTGCCTACTTCAAAAGCATATGCCTATTTTGAGAATGGTGAAGCACGTGCATTTTGCGATATGATAAACATTGAACATACAGTACGGATAAGCATCAGGTATTGATGCTTCTTAGAATAGCTACAGATCCACACAGTAGCACAGAAGCAGCAAAATAGTAGACATACAGTGTACTTTAGCACACGGTAAACTACAAACCCTTGTTATGTCCCGTAACGTCGCTTGCTTCCAGGTGTTATTCGAGATGTGGCATTGTCTGGCAACGCTGCACCACACCCAATCTTTGAGGCATCTTTATGAAGTGAAATGAAATGAAGTCTCAATATTTCAGGGTTGTAAGTTTATTGGGTGGTAGTTCTTCAGGACGCAGGATCACAAAGAGGCCGCTATCTTCCCACTCGTCCCACAAGACACATCAGGTTCCGTGAGTCCCTGCGGACGTTCTCGGAGAATCCTTGAACCTCCATCTGTCAGTGCTGCCATTAATTCCACAACTAATTCGGCACGAGGAGGTACATACATCTAGCCTTTTTGAATCTAGTGGTCTCTCTAAGCATTCATAGATGATGCATTCCAAAGATGCATTCAAACCAAGCTGCGAAGAAACTTGTTTCTCGGTCAAGTCGATAATGCACACGGATAGCGATGCTTATCGAGTAGCATCCCTGGAGGTCCTGAAGCGAGTCCTACCGTGACTCCGCGACGTCCCAGAGGTCTCTCAGCGACGTGTCACCAGTCCTATGATAAGAACCGTTCAGGAGACCTCCAATGAAGTCACTGACACACCACGATAAGGCCGCGGCTGCCGACGAGACTCGTGACGGCGGAAGACGATGACGCTTGTGTCGTCCCGATGGACTGGTCACACCAGTAGTGGGGTGGCCAGACCCCCGGACCCGCAGACGATGCCAGTGTCGGACGGCGACACAATGCGTGCTGTTGTCGACTGTCGGCGGCGCGTCCGCCGGTAATGGTGTGTCCTGTGTGCATGTCGACGGGTGTCGTCATGCACACGGGAGTAGACTTGTCTCCGGTCTCGGCCACCTGCGACCGCTCTCCTGGAGCGATGGTGAGCGGATGTCGACGGCTGTTGCCATGCAGACGGCAGCAAACTTATCCCCAGTCTCGGCCACATGCGACCGCTCTCCTGGAGCGGTGGTGAGCAGATGTTGACGGTTGTCGCCATCAAACGGGAGAAGACTTGTCCCCGGTCTCGGCCACCCGCGACCGCTCTCCTGGAACGCTGGTGAGCCGCCTTTTGCTGAGCTCTGACTCCCAAAACTCCATACACTCGCGGTGACGGCAGTAGTGTTGTCTGATTCAGGCAGTGTACATCGGCGCAGTGGTTAACTCATACACCTAGTCATACCACGTACACTCGCAGTGATGAGAGTAGTGTTGTCTGATTCAGACGGTGCAGGTTGACCCATGCACATTGTCGCATTTGTCCTGCAGGGGTTGACTCATGCACCTTGTCGCATTATTCCTGCAGGGGTTCTCTCATGCACCTTTTGGGATTATTCCTGCAGGAGTTGACTCATACACCTTGTCGCATTATTGCTACATGCATGCATTCACATCCATGATCGCGGTTTGTGTCGGTCACCGATCAGAACTTCTGTATTCTTTAGAAATGCGTGAGGTGTTGTCCCCGTGGGCGCACACATCTCATACAGCAAATCACATACATGATGCAAGAGAGCTGATGGCAATACTGATGTGCTTGTCCATCCAGAAGGATTGCGTCTGCTTCCAATGATATATCAAGGTTTTTACGATCCATGTCCTATGCCATCAAACCTGCAACGTCAAGCAAAATTCGCAGAATTTGATATATCACAAGGGCAAAGTACATCATATGTAATAACGTAATAACAGAACAATATCTTGAACAATATAATAACAAAATAATGTAGTTGGAAATCAAAGTATACTGGCATAGGGTCACGTTTTAGGCATGCCTACTTAATATGAAGCATTTAATTAGTCAACGAAGTTCTTCTTCGAATACGTTTTGAAACGCCAATTTTGACCTCAAATTGTATGCTTTTCAAAGCCATCTATTAAAACTTTTGAAGGAGCGATTGGCCCAAAACTGCATCCATGTTATCATCGTGTTCTTAAGTGACGGCCGAAGCTACAAGTTTGCATCACCAGTGTGCGTTATGTCTGAAGTGAAGGCCGAGACCACAAGTCGGCATCACCAGTGTGCGATGTGGCCACAGATTAGCACCACCGCGCGGTGGACATAGGAGCCAAAGACGAACACCACCGACGGGCGTCAAGACCGAGATCTCTGCAGCGGTAGCCGAAGTGATGAGCCGCGCGCGGTCGAACCGGTAGGCCCGTGGGAAGGCGATGCCGCTCAGCTGGGCGCCGGGCCGCTCCCGTGCCAAGAATAACCGGTGCGAACTGGTTCTCGTGTGGGTCGTCGGGCGCTGCCGCGTCCGCGTCGAACCCGCGTCGTCCGGCTCATCAACACGGCTGCCGGAGCCGTGCCGCAGCAGGGCGAACCCGACCGGCGGCACCTGCACCGAGACACGAGCATGTCTTCTGCTGGACGGGGATTTGCATCGGATCCAGGAATTTCTATGGGGGATATTTCCTCACAGGGGCACCTTCGGTGGAAAAATTCGTTGCGCTGTGGGGGGGGGAGGACGGTGCACTCGAGTATACTGAAAGGACGCTTTTTCGTCTTAAAAGACACTTTTTCGTCTTTCGTCTTCCTTTACCTCTGAAAAGGGCGTTTTGGTCGAAACATCCGTTGAGCGAGGGCAGGGAGTGAGGAGTCCAATCGAGCTTTCTTGAAGGGGCGCTTTCCCGTCGGAGGATGCCATCTTTCCATGGTGGGTGGGGGTGGGGGTAGGGGCTCGCCTCTAGTGCTCCCGTATCCGCCCCTGAGTATTCATGCCATGATGTACCTCGATTGTATCGCTTCGCATCAGTCCTTCGAGAAAATGCGTTCGAACCGCCCTTTTGCGAGGCTTTGCGACTTTTCCATGTCGAGTTCGTGTTTCAAAACAGCTTCGTCGACCACTTTCGGAGATCGTGCAAGCATCCCTGACCGCTGCACCGCGGTCCCTGCCGACCGGGCGGGACCGGGGGGGGGGGGGTCGCGAGCGTCCCCCCCCCTCCCCCGACAGCTCGACGCCAATTTGTGCCAGGGCGACGTTCCGGCACGGCGATGTGGGCCAGAAACGTCGATGCCGACGACTCGCGGAGTCGACGGGGAGCGTGGGCGCACATGGTGTGTGGGGAGGAAGTGGGTTGGCAGTAGGCGACAATGGACACGCAGCGGCAATGGACGAATAGATGGGTAGGCAGGTAGACGACAGGTACCGGACCTACACAGCCACGGAGATACTGGCGCACGAATGAACACCACTGGTGAACTGGTGACCTACCTCTACGACCATGTCACAGTGGCTTGTCCTCACATCCATGTCACAGACGCTCGTCCTCACAACCATGTCACAGTGGCTCGTCCTCACAACCATGTCACAGTGGCTCGTCCTCACAACCATGTCACAGACGCTCGTCCTCACATCCATGTCACAATGGCTCGTCCTCACAACCATGTCACAGTGGCTCGTCCTCACAACCATGTCACAGTGGCTCGTCCTCACAACCATGTCACAGTGGCTCGTCCTCACAACCATGTCACAGTCGCTCGTCCTCACAACCATGTCACATTGGCTCGTCCTCACAACCATGTCACAGTGACTCGTTCTCACAACCATGTCACAGTGGCTCGTCCTCACAGCCATGTCACAATGGCTCGTCCTCACAACCATGTCACAGTGGCTCGTCCTCACAACCATGTCACAGTCGCTCGTCCTCACAACCATGTCACAGTGGCTCGTCCTCACAACCATGTCACAGTCGCTCGTCCTCACGACCATGTCACAGTGGCTCGTCCTCACAACCATGTCACAGTCGCTCGTCCTCACGACCATGTCACAGTGGCTCGTCCTCAGCTCCCGCTAACTGCTGACAGCCTCTGCCGTTATCAACTTCATCTCTCCATATGCCGGCCAAAATCTAGTCACCCTGCCGCCCTTCGATGCCGGAATGGTTTGGCTGAACGTGCCTGCTCGCTGTTGTGTCTGCATCATCTGCCTGATAATGACAGTGATTTGGACAGGTGCGCAACGAACGCCACACGTGTGCGACACTTCCCGTTGGGGTAGCTAATCGCGACATTACAGCCGGTGACAGGCACCGGCAGTGCAGGGTGACGACATTACAGCCGATGACAGTCGCCGGCAGTGCAGGGTGACGACATTGCAGCCGGTGACAGGCGCCGGCAGTGCAGGGTGACGACATTACAGCCGGTGACAGGCGCCGGCAGTGCAGGGTGACGACATTACAACCGGTGACAGGCGCCGGCAGTGCAGGGTGACGACATTACAGCCGGTGATAGGCGCCGGCAGTGCAGGGTGACGACATTACAGCCGGTGACAGGCGCCGGCAGTGCAGGGTGACGACATTACAGCCGGTGACAGGCGCCGGCAGTGCAGGGTGACGACATTACAGCCGGTGATAGGCGCCGGCAGTGCAGGGTGACGACATTACAGCCGGTGATAGGCGCCGGCAGTGCAGGGTGACGACATTACAGCCGGTGACAGGCGCCGGCAGTGCAGGGTGGTGACATTACAGCCGGTGACAGGCGCCGGCAGTGCAGGGTGACGACATTACAGCCGGTGACAGGCGCCGGCAGTGCAGGGTGACGACATTACAGCCGGTGACAGGCGCCGGCAGTGCAGGGTGACGACATTACAGCCGGTGACAGGCGCCGGCAGTGCAGGGTGACGACATTACAGCCGGTGATAGGCGCCGGCATTGCAGGGTGACGACATTACAGCCGGTGACAGGCGCCGGCAGTGCAGGGTGACGACATTACAGCCGGTGATAGGCGCCGGCAGTGCAGGGTGACGACATTACAGCCGGTGACAGGCGCCGGCAGTGCAGGGTGACGACATTACAGCCGGTGATAGGCGCCGGCATTGCAGGGTGACGACATTACAGCCGGTGACAGGCGCCGGCAGTGCAGGGTGACGACATTACAGCCGGTGACAGGCGCCGGCAGTGCAGGGTGGTGACATTACAGCCGGTGACAGGCGCCGGCAGTGCAGGGTGACGACATTACAGCCGGTGACAGGCGCCGGCAGTGCAGGGTGACGACATTACAGCCGGTGACAGGCGCCGGCAGTGCAGGGTGACGACATTACAGCCGGTGACAGGCGCCGGCAGTGCAGGGTGACGACATTACAGCCGGTGACAGGCGCCGGCAGTGCAGGGTGACGACATTACAGCCGGTGACAGGCGCCGGCAGTGCAGGGTGACGACATTACAGCCGGTGATAGGCGCCGGCAGTGCAGGGTGACGACATTACAGCCGGTGACAGGCGCCGGCAGTGCAGGGTGGTGTGCCGCGGGGCAGGGGAGGGGGCGTCGCCTCACGGTTTCACTCGAGCTGCTGGCAGCCGGCCATCCCGACCCCTGGCATTGGTGAATCACTCAGCGGCCAGAGTGGCGCTCAACACGCGTGTTTAGCCGGAGAGCTTTGACATGCGCGGCGGACGAGACATTACGTTCGTGATAATATGCTTAGTTTTGCCGAAAAAGTACCAGATGCTGTGCACACATGTGTCACCAGTGCTTAGCGATAAGCACTTCCCTATATATTCGACATCGATGACTAACTTCGATGACTTCGATGACAGAAAACGGATGAGAAATGACGAAGAAGAAAAATGTAACCTCGTCGAAATGTTACGATTTCTCACGGGTCGCATCACCCTTTGACCTATAACCTTCGCCAAAGCTACTTGATTGGTTGTGTCTCCCGATAGCTCATGGCCAGTCACATTGCTGTAGGATAGCTTTCGGTCCTAACGCTGTAAGTGATAATTGATCGAGTTGTTCTTTTCGCATAGCCTGCCTTTGAAAGAACTCACCTTCAATTCTACCAAAGCTGGCCCGTGGTTCCGACGTCTGGCCCCACCTCCCACTCTGTCACACCCGTCTCGTGGTTTCTGACTTGATACCCAGCCCTGCTGTCTATGGCGTATAGTTTCTGTTCCGACTACACTTCCTACTCTGACGCAGCTGGTTTGTGGTTCGTCGCGGTGTTAGGACCCACCTCCCACTCAATCACAGTAGATCATTGGCTTCGGTTTTGATATATTGTATTTAATAAGCAATACATCCTGTGGTAACGTCTAAAATACATAGCTCCGATGAACACACACACATCCAGTTTCCAACCAACCTAGCAACATTTTGACCACCGCGCTGATGACAAGTAACACAATCAACCACATGCTTCGTCACGCGCAGGTCTTTGGGAATATTCACTTCGTCGTACATAATCAATAATCCCGCAATTCCTCTCCACCGCTCGCGGTCACACTTGGCTCATGGCTCCTATGTCTTGTTTTTGGTTGCCCTGCATCCTGCTATCACATTTGTATGGTGGTTCTTATTCTTCCCCTGCATTCTGTTGTCACATTTGGCTCGCGGCTCTGATTCCTGCCTTACATTCTGTTATCACATTTGGCTCGTGGCTCCTATTCTTCCCCTGCATCCTGTTGTCACATTTGGCTCGTGATTCCTGTTTTGCTCTGCCCCGTGTTGCTGACCCAGTTCCCGCTATTACAGTTGGCTCGTGGTTCCTGTCGCCGCTGTTGTCTGGCGTCATCTCGATCTGCATCTTCTTGGTGGTGCGGACGCTGGTGCTGCGGCGGCCGGAGCCGCTGGAGCCGGGTCTCCGCTTGCTGCCCTTCTTCTATGGCTTCACTATCCTCATCAACGTGTTCAGTGTCGTCCACGATGGCCCCAAATGTGAGTAATGGCCCAGTACATGGCAGAAGCAAAGGTCTGGCGTAAGTCTATACAAGTCAAGTGCGATCAAAGGGAGGACAACCCAGAACTGCAATGGCAAAGACATTCAGAAGATGTTACTTGAAATATTTTCACGGTCACTGTCGCTATTGGTATTATTACTTTTCAAGATTGAGCAATCACAAAGGATTTTCGCTATTTAATATTTGTGCATATGCATATATATATATATATATATATATATATATATATATATATATATATATATATATATATATATATATATATATATATATATATATATATATATATATATATATATATATATATATATATATATATATATATATATATATATATATATATATATATATATATTTATATATATATATACATATATATATATATATATATATATATATATATATATATATATATATATATATATATTTATTTACTTCTATATTTATCTATGTATTTATTTAGTTATTTATTTATATATGCATAGTCATGTTAGTGATTTGTTTGGGGAGGACTGCCATATCCCGTGTACAGTGTTTGGAGAGGACTGCCATATCCCGTGTACAGTGTTTGGGGAGGACTGCCATATCCCGTGTACAGTGTTTGGGGAGGACTGCCATATCCCGTGTACAGTGTTTGGGGAGGACTGCCATATCCTGTGTACAGTGCTTGGGGAGGACTGCCATATCCTGTGTACAGTGTTTGGGGAAGACTGCCATATCCTGTGTACAGTGTTTGGGGAGGACTGCCATATCCTGTGTACAGTGTTTGGGGAGGACTGCCATGTAGTAAATTTGTTGTGACATAGCTTCGGATTTCAGGGCATGAAGCTTTCCGCAGGGAATCAGTCATAGGTTATGCCGAGATATTGGACAGACCCAAACTCCCAAGCTAGGTTTAAATCACTACCTGTGTTTTGTACTTGTTTAGCTTCAGACTACACACCCGGTAAAAGTCTTCCAAACGATTAATGGTATTGCGGAGAGATTCGGATTGTCCGTTAAGAACAGACAAAGTTTCATCCGCGTTTGCCGACAGTTTAATTTGAGTTGTATGAAAGTTGAGACCCTCGATTGTCCCCCTGGCATGGTTCGATTGTCGCGACTCTTTTTTCGTGCGATAAAGAAGTTGGGGGATTCCGCTTACATCGCACCGACTTGTCATCTGACCTGCAAACTACCATTATTTCAGCATAGTTAAAACGCCGATCATATTTAGACATCCTGGTCACGTCGCTGACTCTTCTCTTAGACGCTATTTCATCGAGGACATGGCATCTAGGAGCGAATAATCATCCGCCCATGGTGTGTCACCTTTCAGTGCACATACCTAATGCCGAATAAGCCTAAGTTAAGGCGCACGGCATGACGTCGGCAAACGTCCAGACGTTTTGCGACGTTGGCAAACGTCCGCAGTATACCAACGTGCGGCGTGACGTTGACAAACACGGTAGAAAGTGCACAGCATGCCCCATAAATCCACGAGTCACTCTCTAGGGTTATTCCTAGTGAGACAACCTAAGAGTTTTGACATGATGCACAAACAGATGACTTGGGAGAAGTCTTCAGGCTTCAGGGGTCTAGCTCCGACTGTTCGGCGGTTGTGCGCGAACACACCCAGGGGCGCGGAACCCGGCACTTCAGATAACCTTATATTGCGTTCCCTTACGAAGCAACATGTTGGTTTTGCTACACAGCGAGCGGAGTTTTCGTGAGGAGCCGGAGGTCGTTCGCGCGGTCAGCGAGCCTCAAACTCGCGGACCTCCGAGTACCGGACAGACGTGTTCACGACTGTGTTCTCTTCACCACCATATTTCACAATCTGCCTGGATATTTATTTAACTGATTAGAACGAAAATTGATATCAAAATAGCTTGTCTATATCACGGATAATATAGGTCAAATCGGTCGCGGTCAACGGAGGTTAATCTTTGTGATTAGGTGATATATGAATATATGTATTTATATATTTAGATATATATATATATATATATGTAATATCTATTACTCATCGTATATGGGAGAGTAACAACGAGGAGGCGGGCACATTAAGCAATTTTGAAGTGTTGACTTCCCATACAATACCATGGGGCCAATGCTAGGTTATCCGAAGTTCGGTGGAGGACCTAGCTTTGGTGAAGGACATAGCTGGTGGCGCTTTGACGCCGCCCTGTCCCCGCACCCGTGACGGCGTGACACGGCCGCGTCACGAGCGTCACAGTGTGACACCCGTGACGGCGTGACACGGCCGCGTCACGAGCGTCACAGTGTGACACCCGTGACGGCGTGACACGGCCGCGTCCTTTCGCGCGTCACGAGCGTCACAGTGTGACACCCGTGACGGCGTGACACGGCCGCGTCACGAGCGTCACAGTGTGACACCCGTGACGGCGTGACACGGCCGCGTCACGAGCGTCACAGTGTGACACCCGTGACGGCGTGACACGGCCGCGTCACGAGCGTCACAGTGTGACACCCGTGACGGCGTGACACGGCCGCGTCACGAGCGTCACAGTGTGACACCCGTGACGGCGTGACACGGCGGCGTACAGTGTGACACCCGTGACGGCGTGACACGGCCGCGTCACGAGCGTCACAGTGTGACACCCGTGACGGCGTGACACGGCCGCGTACGAGGTCACAGGTGACCGCGTCACGAGCGTCACAGTGTGACACCCGTGACGGCGTGACACGGCCGCGTCACGAGCGTCACAGTGTGACACCCGTGACGGCGTGACACGGCCGCGTCACGAGCGTCACAGTGTGACACCCTACAGTGTGACACCCGTGACGGCGTGACACGGCCACGTCACGAGCGTCACAGTGTGACACCCGTGACGGCGTGACACGGCCGCGTCACGAGCGTCACAGTATGACACCCGTGACGGCGTGACACGGCCGCGGCACGAGCGTCACAGTGTGACACCCGTGACGGCGTGACACGGCCGCGTCACGAGCGTCACAGTGTGACACCCGTGACGGCGTGACGGCGTGACACGGCCGCGTCACGAGCGTCACAGTGTGACGCGCGCGCTGTGTTGCAGTGCTGCTGCTGGACCAGCTGCCCGTGTGGGCGGTGCTGCTGATATCGGTGGCCGCTGGCGTGCTGGTGGCTATTGGCGTGCAGGTGCTGTTGGTGCCCCGTCTGCGTCGGCAGGTCCGGGGTGAGTACCGATCCCCTCCCCGTGCAATATATGCACCCGTTATCAAATGCAAGAACTGCGGAAGCCAGCTGGTTCATGATCTTTTGGTGTTTTAGTGTGTAGTCTAGTGTACCTAGAGAGTCTAGTGTACCACACTGTGATGTGTAGTTTGGTGTAGTGTGGTGTTTGCATAATGTTACGCTTGTATAGTGTGAATATTTCATGTAGTATAATGTAGTAATGCGAAGAACGATCTCCATGTCCTAACGCTATGTCTATACAGCGAAGTGCTCTTTGGATGCAGCGCATTGAATTGCTGAATGGGGCATGCTAGCATCAAGGAGGGCAATTTCACATTCTGAAATTTAAGTGGTCAAGATCATTCTGTGGCATAGCATATCACCATTATTTTATCCTGCATACTGCATTCACATAATGCAGCGCCCATACTTGATAGCGATTCAATTTTTGCTTAGTAGTCGATTCAATGGTGACCCATGCAAGCTATTGATTCAACGCAATGTTCAACTTAGTGTGCATAGTTCTTTCATGGATTCACAAGTGATTCATCTTCAACCTCAATGATTCAATTCAATTCGATTCGTGAATCGATTCAACTGATTCGATCCCTTGTTGAAGCACGAGTACTGTTGTTATCATTACATCATTTATGTACTATACGTGTACTTATATGATGAACAAATATTACATTAATACATAGCTAAGCATGTAATGTACTTCCCACGAATTGCACTGGTGGAATTACATAAACTTGCATTGTCAAGAACATGTTCTTGGTGTGTTCTTTGAGTTGCTTTGAATTAATTACATGTTGATTTCATGATGACCATTTTATGAGATATACGGTGCTTCAACTTAAAGTACTTATATCATTCAAAATTCTCATTTCCACAGGAAATTAACATCAGATGTATTCAAATCACATCAAATTACACCAGAAAATATTTATTGATATATATTATGTATATTGATGTATATTAATAGTTGTATTGCCTAGTTACATGGTTCGGTGCTGGTGGGTACAGGTAACCAGGCACCTCAGTTTAATATCATAAAATGATTCGGGTACATTTTGGTATTCATTCGCTTTATGACCCGAACAAATTCATGATGTTCGAAAATCAGCTTCGCTGATAGCCACAAGAATCGTAGGATGCGTCTGTTGAAGGTACTATCAGGTATTAGGTATAAGGTATTCTACTCCATGGCGTGACGCGTTCAGGCAGCAACATCACCTGCATAATGCACGGCCATACATTAGGTATTAGGTATAAGGTATTCTACTCCATGGCGTGACGCGTCCAGGCAGCAACATCACCTGCATAATGCACGTCCATACATTGTGTTGCACGACCTTCCGTAGTCCTTGACTTCCCATGACGATTCATTTTTGTTCACTTTAACTACTTCTCAAAAGCGCACAATGTGTTGGTGTATTTCGCCACTTTTTGCACAGTCACGATATAAATAATATTCCACGTCGGGCGTATTCTTCCACAATGCCTCCAATCGTTGTTGTGTGTCAGTGTGGAGACGTGTGCGATGGCCCGACAGATGGGGAACATCTTTTGGGGGACCTGTGTCGGCCGGCTGCCGCGCCGGCCGCCTCGGCAGTCTTCACACGCCCGTCAGCGATTATACACCGAGACGGAGCGTCCTGTGTCAGTGACGATATAACAATCGTGTCCCGTGCATATTCATAATAACGTTGGTTTCGGGTATGAACATGCCGTATCGAGGCGTGGAGGTTGCGCATATCCCCAAGTTTGCAAGATGAGTCATGCTGCAGCTCAAGCGTATGTGAATCATGCAATGGAATATCGCCGAGAAACTCGACGGACAAGGAAACGCAACTGCCATGGAAACCCAGCTGGTTCGACGACGCAGCCGCAGATATGTATACACTGGATCCCTGCAGCTGCAGCTGAATACACGTGCAGCTGGCTTGGGGACACCACTGCCACGGAGATGCAGCTGCCACGGAGGCCCAGCTGGCTAGGAGACGCACGTAGCTTGGAGACAGCTGCCCAGGATACCAAGTTGGCTAAGAGACACAGCTGGCTCAGAGACGCAGCTGTCTAGGAGACCCGGCCGACCAGGGGACATGCTGACCCTGGATGCTAGTCGATCGGCTGGTTCTACTCTACTCCGTCACCGACGTTGACTTCGTCAGACCTGTCTGGAGCCCCGGTCTGACCGAGCTGACCCTACTCCGTCAGACCTGTCTGGAGCCCCGGTCTGACCGAGCTGACCCTACTCCGTCAGACCTGTCTGGAGCCCCGGTCTGACCGAGCTGGCCCTTCTCCGTCAGACCTGTCTGGAGCCCCGGTCCGACTGAGCTGACCCTACTCCGTCAGACCTATCTGGAGCCCCGGTCTGACCGAGCTGACCCTACTCCGTCAGACCTGTCTGGAGCCCCGGTCTGACCGAGCTGACCCTTCTCCGTCAGACCTGTCTGGAGCCCCGGTCTGACCGAGCTGACCCTACTCCGTCAGACCTGTCTGGAGCCCCGGTCTGACCGAGCTGGCCCTTCTCCGTCAGACTTGTCCGGAGCTCAGCCTACGGCTCAGTCCACCACCGCACAGCGGCCCTGACTGGAGTCTGTCTGAATTGGGTCGCATGGCAGACGCGGCTCCTACCCGCCCGTCACTTGAGAGACCTTCTGCTCGAAGGTGTCATCGTCACTACACTCACATACACAGCAGACGCCTGACAGTGGTTGTTCCGGGGCGGGGCGAAGGCGATCCTCCTCTCAATATCAGCTGGCTGTCGTCGGCGTCAACTTCGTCTGGCCCCGGCCCACCCACGCCATCCGATCGCGAGTGAGGTCGATGTCAGCGGACAGAACTTGACCCAGCGGCTCGGTCCCGCCATACCACAAGTGACCGCCCCGCCGAAAAAGTCGCCAACTACTCACGCCCGGCACGCCATCGCTTTCAATGCCTGGGTGCGGTCGGATCGCAGCTCACGTCCCGTATGTAGTACATTGAGGTAATGACGAATTTCTACACATTTCAAATATATCCTTACCTGGAGGTTCCAAATATATGCATACATATATTTTTGTTTATTCAAACCGTGGAGCGCCAGTGAAGAAACAATACTGGTGCTTCTATGCTGCTAGACATCGCTGTTGTTTTTGTTTTTGCTGCAGGTTAAGCTTTAAGCTTGCCATTTATTCTGAGAGATGGATGTTGGATGTGAAAGCCTTGATGTTGCGGTAATTCGATGAAAGGGCTCTAGATATTAATTTGCAGAGTATCACGGGTGCTCTGACGAGTGTACCTCGCTTACTATACTATAATATGAAGAAAGTGGCAGGATAACAAGCCTAGAGTGTCAGAGATGCTCTGCCGAACATATCTTGCTTACTATAATATGAACAAAGTCGCAAGATAACAGCGACATATCTAGTGTAGGCAAAGATGTGTGGCAATGCATTGTCATCAATTTCAAATCATGCACACCGCACGAAGAGCTTAGCTCTGCACAGCAACAGCCTCCTAATCTTTAGCAAGAGTTCAGCACTACCCTTACGAGAGCCAGACCCTTGCCAGATCTGGGTGGCGTGAGGTGGGCGCCACTAACATCACTGTCGATGCATCATTAAGCCCGAATGCTGAAGCAATCACTCATTTGGTCACGGGTGAATACGAGGCCAAATGGAGTATACAACACTGATGCCTGACCTTACATGGCTGCAATATGGATATCTCAATAGGATGAATGGCCTCCACCCTACCGGCGTAACTACCATCAGTTTCAAGTGCGACCAAGGCAAGCAGTGGTGGTAATCAAATGTAAACAGCAGAGGCATAGACACAAGTCTGTTTACCACGCCGGTTGTAGTGCATGCAGTATACTGGGAAATTGGCACAGGTCTGCCACCGTGCATGCTTTGTGCATAGGAAAATTGGCACAAGTCACAGGTGACAAGAGTTGTTTTTTGCTGTTATGTAGCTATGATGTTTGTAAAATTACACGTCGTGGTTCTTGTTCTTCTTTTATGCATGGGCATATAGCACCCACGCATGCACAAATATACACATTATGCCACGCAGGAAATATACCGTATACAGCCATTTCTGTACCAGTAGATTAGCATGTATGGACTCTAGTTTGTCTAAACCCGCTTTTGTTTCTTTAAGGTTCTCGTACGGCTCTTGCCATTTTGTGTAGCCAGGCCGACATTGACAAGCTCCAGTTTCTCCTTCGACGTAGATAGTACATTTCAATACTGTCTAAAACGCCAGTGACAGATGCGGCGTCTCCCATCGCATCCACTGGCCCATGCATCCTTATGCAGGTGACAAAAGCAGTGTCACTGACTCGGATCGGTGAGCAACGCAGGCCACTCGGTGCGCCCAAAGGCCGCCCACGCAGGCCACTCGGTGCGCCCAACGCAGGCCACTCGGTGCGCCCGCGGCACTGCCCAACGCAGGTACGCAGGCCACTCGGTGCGCCCAACGCAGGCCACTCGGTGCGCCCAACGCAGGCCACTCGGTGCGCCCAACGCAGGCCACTCGGTGCGCCCGACGCGTGGTGAGGCCCATGTGCTGTTCAAGAATTTGGGCGTTTTATTGAGACGAGGAGGGGAGTGGGCCAACCTGGGCTCTCAATTACTATGTGAAGAAAAACTTCATCGATGACGCGTATGTATTCATTGCGCTGGATTCTGCCAATGTGTGGTTGTTATTACTGAGTCGAACGATGATAATTTTAACATTGCACGGCTCTGTCGGTTGGTAGTAGAAATTGGTAATGCTTGTCTTCCTATGCAAGACATTCTTTCCTGCTATGCATTAGGCGGAATGACACACTGGTAGACATTGTGTGCTGTTCCCCACTGGCATGGATCTGTACACTGTGCGCCGTTTACCTTCCAAGTGATTAGTCTGCCCGGTGAACCGCCAAAGAGTCGTGACCTTTGAGGTATGTGCAGTCGTAATGGCGTATAGCGTGTGTTATATATTCGGTAGCGTCAGAGTCGGCCGTTGGAGACTGGCTGCGGACTGGCTGTTGTGCCATGTTGTGAGGTTGAACCCTGCCGTCACTGAACCATACCGCCACTGAACCACACCGTCACTGCACCATGCCGTCACTGAACCACACCGTCACTGCAGTGACCGAGCGGCACCCGCCTGTGCTGTGTGTGCGTGTGCTGCTCACCCACGTAGTGGCGTCGTTAAACCCCACCGTTTGCTGTTGCAGAGGAGGTCTCCAAGACAGCGAACATGGGTTGCGAGGCTCAGTTCATGCTTGGCTCACCCGGTAGGTGGCGGGTTTAATCTGGCTGGCTGGTCGGCGACACTGCTTAACTCTTTCCGCGTCTTTGCTCTTAGCGCATCCTTGGAATTGTCTGTGACATTGCTGTGGTGACGTTTTGAATCCAGAACGTGGTGCATGTGCGCCTTTGCTCCTAACTTCGACATGGTGCTGTCCGGCTAGGTTCCAGTCCGGTGCAATTCAGACTTGTGTGCATGATTGGGTCATGGTTGGGTGGTTGACTGGACGGTAGTGCAGCCTTGTGTAGCAGGTGGTGGTTTATCGATCAGCACCTATGCGGACAGACCCGGATCTCCGGAGGCCGCTGGCGTTTTTGTATATCGTGTTGAAAGTCCATTGTTCTGAACGCATGGAAGCGTATTAACATGCGTGATGGGCATTAGTGATAAGCTGCCGGTGATTGTTGCTCCTAATTACCTTTGGCTTGTAGTGTGTGTAACAAATTTGTGGTGATTGCAAGCTATTCGCTAGCAGTAATGAGGGAAACATTAGCTGATGCTCTATATGCCATTGTTGCGTCGTTATGAACGATTTCCTCCCAAGCATGCCGCTAGCCCCTTCTCACTGCTTTCACTGTAGTATCTCGTGGTGCAGTCAATATGAATACAAAGCTATCACGGATAGCTGAATGTATGCTAACACGTCATCTAGAGAGGTAAAATGTGGCATTTTATATAAGAAAAGCAGTTCAAGCAGCACGCTTCTATTTATAGCGTCGCTCTGCCCAGTCCAGCTTAAAAACACCAGCTGCTGTGTGCTAATCCACACCAGTTCCCCTCGTACTTCTGAGACGTAATCTTATACTGGTACTGATAAGATCTGGGCATCGGTACAAATATGACCATGAGTGGTCTCAGTTGGAGAAGAAAGCGTACATCAGCAAAGTATTGTATTGCAATACAGACGCAGGCCCGGTCCACCTTTAGAAGTGGGTATTGTCGCCCTTGCCATGTAATAGCTAAAAGTGTGACGTCACACACCTGTAATCTTATCGGGGATTCGTGAAATGTTACTAGCGAAATATGGGAGGGAGCAGTATTCCGTGCGAAATGTGCGAAAATTTCACCAATTTATCTAAGAGAAGGGTACACGTAGAATGTTGCCAAGGCTGCCAGGTCGCGAAATATCAGGTGCGCGAAATATCCTTGACTCGTACTTCAGTGTGGTTGTGCATCAGGCCATAGTGACGTCAAGTTTGGCTCCGAAATATGCTACGTCTGATAGCAGCTAACAGTTTGCACGCGGGCAACCAGTAACACCTTAAACATTGTTGTCTTTTGTTGCGTGCAAACCTGCTCCACGATTGATTCAACACTCCGTTTTGCATTCACCATTCTGCAAACGTTCGACCCGGGTCAGTAGAGATGTAGGTGTCGGTAATGTTGAATTCGTTGCATCGTGCACTTTTGCGGGAAATTTGCATCTCTTCCTGCCTTTCCTCGCTCTCTGCCGACGGACAAAGGGCTGAATGCAAAACAGGGCTAGCACAGAATCAGCGTCGCCTGGTGCACATGCTTGGTCGTGTGCATGTGACATTTAAGATGCTCTCCTGTGCGACACATCCCCTCCTCGAAAAACTTCCTAGGCCACGTGTCACATACAGTGACGTCACTGGCACTGGCACTGATCGCATCCCACCCGTCATAAAAACAGCTGACAAAAAAAACAGACGAACTGCCTGTTTGTCTGATCTTCATCCTGCTCGTTATCAGCAAACAGCTGGCAAACAAAGCCAAACAAACTGCCTGATTGTCTGATCTTCATCCCGCCCGTCATCAGAAAGCAGCACAAACAAAACCAGACAATCTCTGCCTGTTTGTCATATCGTATGCGGTGACACACCTGTCGAGTGGTTGTCTATGTTCAGGTAAATTAATAACATCGAGGGAGGGGAGAGAGGTCAAGACGCCATATTAAGTATTTAGCCGCTTGCATCTGGTTGATAGGATAGACGTTAGTGCGGCCGGACGATCAGTGAACTCGCAGCTTTCCCGCAGGTCTGAGAACACACACATGTGCCCCGACTGGATCACATTTGTCAAGCAATTTCCTGATTGCCAACTGTGTTCGTTTTGTAATAATGCACGTTTTGCGTTATTTTGGCTGACTTAGCATATATGAACAGCAAAGTATTTGCCACATCCCGGGGACTTAAAAAGAACCTTTTTTGTCTTCCATGCTAACAATCTCGGAGGAAAAACAGGTGAAGTGGTTGACAATACAGCTGAAAACTCCTTATATGGCATTAAAAAACATATGAATTTTCATGCATGGGGATTTACACGGCAGGTGATCCTTGTGTTTTAATTTGTCTGCCGACCGTCCATATCTGCTGCTGTCGTACGTCAGCCAGCCAGCTGTCTCTCCGCCAGCCATGTGACTGTCGACAGCCGCTGATCACCCGAGGACACACTCAGTGCTGTTGGTCATAAAGCCGGTTGCCAGAAGTCGGTCGACATAGGATAGCAGCACAACGCTGGCTGAGTTTGTTCGATCGCCGGGGCTCGACTCTCCTCTGCTCGACATGATTGGACGCCAAAGTTGGATTTTATGCTGGCCTTGCACAAGCGTTCAACTACGCGTCGCGTTAGCGCCAAATGACTGGCTCATAAAGCAGACCAGCCGACTTACGCAGGGCGCCCTGTGCACTCTGGATCGCTGATGTGGTGCCTGGCCTTCCCAACATTGCATTCCTGCCGTAAAAGCCTCACGGCACATCCACCCGACGACGTCACTGCCAAATACCGCGGCCGACGCGGCCGCCCAGCGTCGACCGCGGGCTGGCACGGCGCCAGCCGGCACACATCATTGGGTCGCAGACTGGTGGGTGACGAAACTGCGTCCGTATCGCCGACAGCGGGCCCCGCGGCGTCACGTCGTCTCGTCGTCTCGTCGTCTCGTCCACTTGGCCGCCCCCGACGAGCGTGACTCTTCCGCGGCGGCCTTCGCTCGGGACGAACGCCCGGCTGCGGATGGCATCGGCAGAAGATTCGTCTGCTAATCGAACTCGCAATATTAGAATGCGCGGCCCGTTTGCAATCGAGTGTTCTGTTATTTGTTTTCGCGACGTTGTTTTGATATGCATTGTCTACAGTGTGAACCTGGCCTATGTCGTGGACTATGTTGCGTGGCCGACTATCGCATGACATGCACTGCAACCTGTACTGTGACTTGTACTGCGGCCTGTACCGGTACCTGTGCTGCAACCTGTATTGTGACATGCACTGCGGCCTGTACCGGTACTTATACTGCGACCTGTATTGTGACATGTACTGCGGCCTGTACTGTCACATGAGCTGCGACCTGTACTGTGGCATGTACTGCGGTATGTACTGTGACACGCACTGCGGCCTGTACCGATACCTGTACTGTGATCTATGCTTAGATATGTACTGCAACCTGTCATGCAACCGGTACTGCGACCTGCAGTACGATCTGAATCGTGACCTGCGCTGTGGCCTATAATGCGACGTGTAATGCGGCCTGTATCATGACCTGTGCCATGACCTGTACCCCTATGCGCACTGTGACCTGCATCATGACGTGTACCGTGACGTCTATCGTTGTGTACACCGGAACGTGCACCACGATGTTATGCACGATCTTATACATAGCGATCGTTGTCGTCGCTTTTCCTGCGATCTGCACTGTGACCTACAGTGACCTATGCTGCGTCCCAGAGGAGGAAAGTTGGCTACTCAGCTGCGTGCTTTAGTGGCAGGCTTCAAAAAACCTCCCCAATTACTGGTGACAGGCGAGACATCACTACTGTCCCTGACTTATGTATCACTGCAGCCCTCAGCAGCCGCACGGTACCTTTGGACAATCATCATTATCATCACCATAACGTTTATTGTTGTCAGTCATACCAATCCATTAAAGCATTTTCTCAGAGTGGTGCAAAAGCACTGCGTGCTTAGCTCATGGCACCTATCTGAAGTTGTGGAGTGACAGTGGAGTGAGAGATAAACATAAATACACATTTATTGATGGGAAATTTTATCATGTATCCCTAACTGCCACCGTCACAGATTACCTGTGAAGTCACCGCTCAGTCCAGTATGAGTCGCGATCCCAATTTTGTGCGACATTAGGCCATTGTCAACTGGTTATCAATGCGAGTTTAGATCATATCTATGGGTTTCGAATAAAAAGTTATGAAAACGGCAAGCCACCACCCGACCGTCGTTATCGCTCAATCCGTCCCCATGTAGCAGGAGACGAAGTTTAGTTAGTGGTTGGAATCCTGTAAAATTATGGCAGAGGTGTTGTGAAATGTTGCTAAGCAGATTATTTTGGAGCCAACGCGATCTTGACAATCTAGGATTAGGTGCCGACCAGTAGAAGGTCATCCACACTGGCAGGCACTTCCAGTTTAAGGGACCGTTTCCTTCCTGCAGTGCTTATGAGCCGATGGAACGGAAACGTGGCGGTGATTTCAGCCCAGCTGTTGACCCCTGAATCCATCAGCGTTCTCACCTCTGCCGTGTCCCTTGTACAGTGACCGGTCGATCTCCCCATCGTGCTAAGCTGGCCCTCGACCTGTCCAACAGAGGCGTCGCAGATGCCCAGCCCCGAGGCTTCCAAGGGGCCGACGCCGGCCATCTCGATGGAGAAGCTGAACCAGCTGAACAGCTCGCCAGTGGCCCATGACAGCGCCACCTACGCCTTTAACGGCGACGCCGCCAACAACGGCTACATCGCCGCCACCAGCCTGCAGCCGCCGGTCAGTTCGTCTGTGGTCCTCTGTGGTCCTCAGCGAGGTCACGTCTCATTCAGGGTCATCAGTGGTTCTCTGTGGTTATCTGTGGCTGCCGGTGGAGTGAGGGCTGTTGCACGATGCCGGTGGTTATCGGTGATGTTAGGACTGCCGTCGAGTCCCGGCGGCCTTCGCCAAGGTTAGGCCTGATGTGGGCTTCTCGGTGGGTTAGGCCAGATGCGGGCTTCACGGTGGTTCTCGGTGGGTTAGGCCTGATGTGGGCTTCACGATAATCCTCGGTAAGTTAGGCCAGATGCGGGCTTCACAGTGGTCCTCGGTGGGATAGACCTGATGTGGGCTTCACGGTGGTCCTCGGTGGGTTAGACCTTGTGCGGACTTCACAGTGGTCCTCGATGGGTTAGGCCTGATGCAGGCTTCACGGTGGTCCTCGGTGGGTTACGCCTGATGCAGATCCCCGGTGGTCCTCGGTGGAGTCAGGCCTCGGGAAGTTGGCTGTGAAACTCCCTGTAGATGTCAGTTGAGTTAGGCCTGATGCAACCGCTTGTGAGACTTTGGACTTAAATGGACTTTTGCTTGGAATATCCGATGCTGACCTTTCTGTCTTCCGGTACGATACTGGGTGTTTCAAGAAGCAGCCGGCCAAGTAGATCACCACACCCACGCCAGGCCGATCCATAATGCACTGCCACTTGCTCTTCAAGGAAGCCTTCCCGGTGGCTTTTAGTGATGCAAACCTGATTGAGGTGTGCCAAATTTTTTGCATTTGTCGGTCGGTAGCTTGCCACTCTGCACGCCGCAGAGGAATCGGTCTGGACTGTGGCACAGCATTGGGTTGTGTCTCAGATGTCGGACCAGGAAGTTATCGACGGCGCTGCATTGTGCTTCACCGATGGTGATGCTTTAATCACAGCCACGGTTCGTACACTATAATACTGTGATGCACCTTGTCATCATTCAGCATTATGGTGTGCGAACCGTAGTTATCATCAAATAATATTATTTCAATGAAACCTTCATGCATACTGCAATGCAGAGGAGGGTTGCCCAATTTGCACAACATCATTGATTATATTAACATGACACACAGCATTTGCTAGCACATCTAGTCTAACACATCCTCAATAATGTAAATAGTTGGCGATTGACTGGGCATACAGTGGTTTGGAAGAAACATTGTGGCTGCGAATTTCGTCACGTTAATTTCCCAATTCTGCTGACGTATAGACCTTGTCCAATAATGTGGTCAAAAGAACATACTCGTCAATATTTATGGCACTTTTCGACATATCTGTGATGCGTTTTCGATGATTTATGAGCTTCATTTGAGATGTCTAATTATGTTTTGAACAGCATCTTGAAGCGCATTGGAACTGTATCGTGCCATATGTGCAAAAGGGCGCGATAATAGCTCCAGAGCACATCAAAATGATACCCCGGAACATTTTGATGTCTGTTGGAATTATTATCTTTATTTTTTGTTATTGTAATTTAATAACTCAATGAAGTTGCGAACATCATTTTCATGTGCTTTGGAACGGTGGTCATGCCATTTTGAAAAAATGGCGCGATAATAGTTCCAATGCACGCTAAACTGTTCCTGGGCACCATTCGCACCGTGATTTTGACAATTACTGAACAATTATCGCTCCATTTTTATCATCACCAAAAGCACAAAAGCTTCGCTTAAATGTGAACAAATGTAATGTAAAATGCAAACGCGCAAGCAACCAGAGTACACCAAAATCGAAGTCAAAGCCGATCCCAAGGCCAGTGAAAGGCGCCAAAGGAATGTTGACAATTTAGTTTTGACTCGCCCGACCACCGAACCTCACCATACCAAAGTCACACACGCAGTCTCCACCCACCAGCACATCACGCTTCTGTTTGTGGCTGGTGATGAAAATTATCTACTATCTGTTCATGCTGTGTACATGTTGAAGCATCTTGTTAGGTGCTTGGGTTGTCGTAACGCTCTCTGCATTATTTTGAAGGTTATCCGTTTCTTAGTAATCGCTAAAAAGTGGTGTTTGGTTTGCCCGGCAAGCTCAGGGCACACGTTTCCTACCGATCTCTGTTGATCATTTACAATAGGTTAGCCGATTTTATAATTGTGGATCATGCAAAAAGTGTTCGGTATTCATTACTATCGGATATACCAGAATTGGTTTCACCTATCACGTTGTGAGTGACAGACATAACATAAACGGCCCACTTGGTAACACGTGATGAAGTGGAGATAACTCCTTTTGTCAACGTTGTGGGCACACCAAGTGCAAGGAAAAATAACTGTTCTTTCATTGACAAATAATTTTTTTTTAATCCACTAAACGCAGGATGTAAGCAGAGCACATTCTATTATCCAGAATTTTGGTGTAGAGAACTACTTAGGGTTCAGCTAAATCGACACGGGTGCCAGACATTGCTAGGGACAGATAGGGAAGTTTGCTTCAGTTTGCTTCAGTTTGCTTCAGTTTGCTTTGTATCAGACATATTTCAGCCTTTTTACATCTGGTAGATGATGAGCCTCAGAGTAGGGGTCATGCTATTCTACCCAGTTATGCACAAGGCAGAGTTAGAACTGACATGGTAATGAAATGCCAAGCATAAATTCCATGAAGCTGCCATCGCTTCTCATAAATGATACATGGCCAGATGTCACACTCCTGAGAGAACCGGGATCGTGGGCTGAGCATGCACGTGCAACGCGCCACCTTCAGCCCAGTTATCTGATGACTGGGGGCGCTGAAAGAGCGCACGACGAATCGCTGCCATGGCTTTACGGCTTTACAAACGGCGATTGTACGTGCCAGGAATCCGACATAGTAGGTAACTTGGCTCGGGTGCATATCAGCCCATGCGCGCGGCACATTCCGACGGCATCGGCGCACCGCCAGTTTCTGTGTCCGACAGTTTGCGGCAGCCCGTGGCAGTTATGGGCAATGAGCACGCCATGTTTGGTCTCCATCTCGACCGCGACGGCTCAATGAAATCTTACTGCCAAGGTTAAAGACATGCCGTAGTATAATTTTGGCATGCTTTCGCATAATGGCAGGCGACTGAACTGCTTTCGACGCATGCTTAATTAACTGACAAAGTAAAGCAACCAAGTGGTGCATGGTAGCAATGCATGACGCTGATCAAGACTGCGATCACAAAATGGTATTCCAGTGGCCCAGTCCTACCGTAAATAATTTATCGGCACAGTGACTATCCCGGTTGTACGGCATGTGTGTAGTACTGGCAACCTTGACGTGTTCATAAATTATGCAACGGCGTATAGGAAAAGGGCCTCCCACTGGGAAGGGGCGTTTTGTAATCATCTATTTTCGCGCGTCCTGGGAAGTCCAAAGCATCGTGGGCTCAAAAGTGCCTCGGAGCCCAGTGTTATGAAGTGCTAAAGTTGGGTATAGACACCTTTATATTATATATTATAGTGGGCATGGACGGGAACGGTCTGAACTGTATTCAATGAACGACATGATCTGAATTGACTAAGAGTTCCGTAAATGCGTAATGACGTAGTCAGAGCGTGTAGTCTTGCAAGCCACAACATGTCATCTTGTCAATAATGTCGACATGTCATCTTGCAAGCATGGCTCGAGATTTCTGGTCGGTCGGGTTTGGTACCCTGCTAATGTGAATTGTTCATTTTCCATATTCAATCTGAAAATATGTCTTGCAAATAAGGACTTGGACCCCACTGGCTTCATGAGAGATCTCCAGCCCTGCTTACAAGTCAGAGCAGTGCAGCTCTGAGTGAATCATGACGCCAAGTACCGTAGTCTAAACCTTGCTCTATTCACACATCACTGTTTGAACCGACGCTTGCGCCGCCTATGTACTGGACGGTAGCGCCGCTTGTCCCCAGACGGAGAAGTCAGCGGCAGCGGCGGCCGGGAAGAGCCATAGCAGTGCTCTGCCGGAGAACACCAGTCAGCTGCCGCTGATCGCACCGCCCGACGACAGGAAAAGCTCCAACGTGCTGCCAATCGCTGTGAGTGCGTGTTATGCTCCGCTACTAGGCTGCGGCGCTTGGTTCCTCTCTTTTCTGCTGTTCTCTCCTTGTTGATGTGGGCAGTTTGCCACAGCATCGAGCAATCTGCGCATAAGCCCCACCGTTACGACGATCCGCAATATCTAGGCCATATTCAATAATGGATTTAAATGAGGACTGAGCTGGTGTGAATGGAGCATGACCTAACTTATCAGTTTTCATTACACGCATCTGGTCTGCTTTGAAGACAGGTCGTCTTCTGCAGGTGGTAGGTCTGGTAAAATTGGCATTGGTGGCCCCAGGGTCTGTCAGTAATTGATACCCAGTAGACCACCTCTGTCTATCAGTGGCTGGTGCCTAGTAGACTACCTCTGGCTATCAGAATGACCACACAATGGGACCATATTCGGGCCGATTGTCGTTGCGTCCACCCAATGGTTACCACAAATCCAAGTGGTGGCATGCGTAGGACAACTGTTCCTTTGTGCGTTTTTTTTAATCGGGCAAAACTATTGCGCCGATCTTTATTGTCAGCGAAACAACGCATCCCAAATTTCCCTCATATTTGCCATTGCCACATCACGCTTTGTATTCGACACCTTCGACTGAAAAGGGTATTTTCCGCTGTGCATTTCACCACAACGCGCCCACATTTCCGCCATAACGCCCCCACATTTCCGCCATAACGCGACCACATTTCCACCATAACGCGCCCACATTTACGCCATGACGCACCCACATTTCTGCCATAACGCGCCCACATTTCCACCATAACGCGCCCACATTTCCACCATAACGCGCCCACATTTACGCCATGACGCGCCCACATTTCTGCCATAACGCGTGGCAGCAACGTAACCGAGCCGTGTCTGTCCGACAGGCGGCCAAGGAGCTGCGTGAGCTGTCGCGGCCCGAGGCGCCCGAGGTGTCGCGGCTCTTCTCGGCGCTGCAGGTGATGACCGCCTCGTTCGGCAGCTTCGCGCACGGCGGCAACGACGTCAGCAACGCCATCGGACCGCTGATCGCCGTGTGGCTCATCTTCATGGAGGGCAGTGTGGCGCAGAAGGCCGAGACACCCATCTACATTCTGCTGTACGGCGGGGTAAGCGGTGCTCGGGTTGTGAACGCGCACTGGGAGACGGTCTATTGACTGGTCTCGTGAAGAAGATGGAATTGGCTACTCAGATACAGGTGGTGGCGACAGGTCGATTATTGCCAGAGACGTTGGAAGGGTGGTGTCAACTACACTTGAACACGACTGTCCAGCCCTGTAGGGCTGTGCTGTAGGTTGGGTAGGGAAGGAACACACCCATCCCGGCAAACGTGCCGGGTTTAGAGGCTGTTCGCAAGAATCGGGCAAGTACTCAAGTGATAGCTGGCTAGTCGTGCCAAAGCGGCCGATTCTGACAACCAGCAAGCTGGCGACATATATATTTATCTGCTGTTTTTGACATGAAAAGTGGTTTGAGGGAGGGTGAGCGGGTGGTAAAAGGAGTCGTATGTTGTGGTGAAACAAGTGAGGTGTGTCCATTTCTTCCGGTGTAATGGCGGTTGGACATGTTTGCACCTTGATGCATGGAAGTGCCCGTGCAGCAATGTATTCTTTTATGAAAGGTAATTCACCAGTGAGCCTAATAAACAGAGGTATGTTTTAACCATGGTCTCTGAATGTCAATGGAATGTTCACAGTAAATCGCTTGGTTCCCTTCATGCCAAAATATTGCATAACACAGCGCACACATTCAACAGAAAGCCCCCCCCCAGTTCCGATATGGTGTTCTGGACCGTGAGCGTGACCCAACTCATGTCCAAATGCCATTTTTGAACCGCTAAAATGACAACATTTGTGGCTTGGCTCTTCTATGCCACCCATTGCCCCGATTATATCCGTCATTGGGTGTGGAATCCTGGATGTATTTTATGCGCATGCATGTGAACATGCAGCATATGTGCTCATGCCATGATGATGCTGCCTTTCAGGTGGGCATCTCGATAGGTCTGTGGATCTGGGGCCGAAGAGTCATCAAGACAATCGGAGAAGACTTAACTCAACTTACGCCATCCAGGTCAGTGTCTACGAGAGGCCTTCGACAATGAGGGCATTGGGACGAGTCTCAAATATGCACAGGATTGTGCTAAGCTCGATAATTCTACGCGAGATGTGTGTCGTTATTACCGCATTTCGATTTGCCATCATTATCATAGTTACCTGCACAGCAATCTAGATATGGCTATTGAAAATTAATGGTCCTTTATATATATATATATATATATATATATATATATATATATATATATATATATATATATATATATATATATATATTGTGTGTGTGTGTGTGTGTGTGTGTGTGTGTGTGTGTGTGTGTGTGTGTGTGTGTGTGTGTATATATATATATATATATATATATATATATATATATATATGTATGTATGTATGTATATATACATCCCCAGTTTGGCAAAGCACAATCGCTAACGGTGTTTTCATTTGTGAGCTGCATTTCGTATTCGATTGTTATATTTTGCAGGTTGGATGGGAAGTTTTCTAACTTGTTGCTGCTACATTTCATTCTACTCGAATTGGTGCAGATTTTAGTTTTTATGCAGCTGACAATGAGCACCAGGCATCCATCTCCACCAACAGCGAGCTCTACGTGGAGGTCCGTGTATGACGCGTGCTTCATCTCCCGGTTTTGTGACCCTGTATGACGCGGCCCCCCGTCACGCCTCCGAGTGCCGCAGTGCCCTGTGTGCCACTCGGCTGACTGCCGTACGGCGCCCCATCTCCGACAGCGGGTTCACCATTGAGCTGGGGGCGGCGTTCACCGTGCTGCTCGCCTCCAAGATCGGCCTGCCCGTGTCCACCACGCACTGCAAGGTTGGCAGCGTCGTGTTCGTCGGCTGGGTGCGCAGCACGCGCTCGGGCGTCGACTGGAAGGTGTTCAGGTCAGGAGAGGGCGTGCTCGCCGGGCTGACGCGGCGTCTGTGATGGCATGTCGGCACGTGCACTTCTGGCGTTATGTCCTGTCCCGCAGGAGGACATCATCAGTCGCGTGGAGTGTGACTGTTGCCGTTTGTTCACCTCCTGACACCATGTGCTGTGGTCACCTCCTGATGTGTCAGCCTATAGTCGCAGAAACATCATCATCGCGTGGAGTGTGACTGTGCCGTTTGTTCACCTCCTGACACCATGTGCCGGTCCTGCCCGCAGAAACATCATCATCGCGTGGAGTGTGACTGTGCCGTTCGCGGCGGGCGTCAGCGCGGCTCTGATGGCCATCTTCCGGGCGGTGGCGCTCTAGCCACCAGGGGACGGCTCCGGTGGCTCCGCTCCTCCGCTGCTCCTCATCTGATATCAACTATTTTCGTAATGGGACAATCGATCAGACGCGGCGCTGAGTCGGAGCGCCATCGCGCGCGAGAGACGATTGCCGTGGTCGTGACGTCCTTCCTGCTGCTGACCCGCCCGCCAGCGCTTGTAGGCCGTCAAAACGCCGAGTAGCAATAATAGTCACGTGTCGTTTATTGTGGGGCAGACATGTCCAACACTCGATGGGGTCTCATTTTAAACCTGTGTTTATTGCAACGCTCCACGTTTCGCACACTGGCCTTGCTCAGAGTCGCCGTAGATAGTGATGTTCCCGCTGTATCCTTTCGGTGGCAGTCTCGACCGGCGTGAGACCGTGGGTGAACCGGTGACCTTGCTCAGAGTCGCCGTAGTCACGTGGTGTTCCCGCTGTATCCGTTCGGTGGAAGTATCGACTGGCGCGGGACCGTGGGTGAACCGGTGTCGTGGTCCCGATTCAATCCGACCCCTCCCCCCCTTGATCTATGCACCAGGGCGCACTCGCCGCCCGCATGCAGGGTCGCTTCGTCCGACCAGAGCTGTGAGCGTCCCTCTGCTGAAGTGAGCCGCGGTGTGAGGTGTGGGACACATGTGAACGTCTGCTGAAGGCGAGACGTCGCCCGGGACGCCAGCGCCCCGGGACGCAAAGTCCGAATTCATCGCATCAAACATCTTCTGATCGTCATTGCCAACCAACTGTGATGTACCTCTGTGTCAGATGTGCGTCAGTCACCCTGTACTGATGTGCACACAACCCAAATCGAATCTTCTGAGCACGGTCTTTTGAGCCGGCTGGGATGCTCCTTAAAGCCTGCAACCGGTCCAGTAAACGGTTTTCCTGTGTGCTGCACGCTACTAGCGTTTGCCGTCATTATTCGTTTTTATTTTACTGTCCCCAAGCTGTGTCGGCCACCGGGCTATCGTGCAATGGCTACAATGAGGTACGTGACTTAAAACCGATCTGAATATAGCTGTTCAGTGCGTATTGTCGAGTGTCCGCTCACCTGGTTATCATCTGAGTTTGGCCCTGTCTTGTTTGTTCATCATCATCCTCCGCGGAAAATAGCGCCGGCGCCAAAACAAGACAACAGGGGACCGTCAGTCAACAGATGGACTCGCTCCTCAGGCGGCCCGTCATCGTCATCAACAGGGGACCGTCAGTCAACAGGTGGACTCGCTCCTCAGGCCCGTCACCGTCATCAACAGGAGACCGTCAGTCAACAGGTGGACTCACTCCTCAGGCTTCCCGTCACCGTCACCAACAGGAGACCGTCAGTCAACAGGTGGACTCACTCCTCAGGCGGCCCGTCACCGTCACCAACAGGGGACCGTCAGTCAACAGATGGACTCACTCCTCAGGCTTCCCGTCACCGTCACCAACAGGAGACCGTCAGTCAACAGGTGGACTCACTCCTCAGGCTTCCCGTCATCGTCATCAACAGGGGACCGTCAGTCAACAGGTGGACTCGCTCCTCAGGCCCGTCACCGTCATCAACAGGAGACCGTCAGTCAACAGGTGGACTCACTCCTTAGGCTTCCCGTCACCGTCACCAACAGGAGACCGTCAGTCAACAGGTGGACTCACTCCTCAGGCTTCCCGTCACCGTCACCAACAGGAGACCGTCAGTCAACAGGTGGACTCACTCATCAGGCGGCCCGTCACCGGTCAGCTGCACCATGTTCGAACTGACGCCAGGGCGGCCCGCGCAGTGACATCTAGCCTGACGGGCGTGGTCCGACCACCGTGTCTGTGTTGCGCTGAGACGCTATTGACGCTGAGCCGGCTAGCGTCCCTGTGCTGGCCGTACCTCGTTCAGCTGGCACTCGGCCCAGCGCGCGGTACTTATGGCGCGGAGATCGGCGCGACTCGTTGACGTGTTACCCAGCGCCATCTATCGGTCGGCTGCGGTGGGGAGGCGCCATGTATTGGTCGGCTGGCCACCTGTCGGTCGGCTGCGGTGGAGAGGCGCCACCAGTCTGCCGGCTGGCCACCTGTCGGTCGGCTGCGGTGGAGAGGCGCCACCTGTCGGTTGGCTGCGGTGGAGAGGCGCCACCTGTCTGTCGGCTGGCCACCTGTCGATCGGCTGCGGTGGAGAGGCGCCACCTGTCTGTCGGCTGGCCACCTGTCTGTCGGCTGGCCACCTGTCGGTCGGCCGCGGTGGAGAGGCGCCATCTATAGGTCGGCTGCGGTGGAGAGGCGCCATCTATCCATGAAATAAGTCGGCTGGCGAGGTGATCGTCTACACCGACTCTGTCTACAGACTGCGGATGCCGGTAACCCTCTATGGATAGAGGATGCCGGCTGGTCTCCATCTGCTCATTGTAGTGTTCAGCGCTCTATGTAAGACAGAGGAAGTCGGCCTATGGACTGTTGGCTGGTCGCCCTGTCCTAAATTGAGAAAGTCGGTCGCCATGTCCACAGACTGGCAACCAGTCGTTCTGTCCAGACAGGCGGCCGGTCGCCCTGTCTACATACTGGCGACTAGTCGTCGTGTCTACAGACTGGCGACTAGTCGTGATGTCTACAGACTGGCGACTAGTCGTCGTGTCTACAGACTGGCGGCTAGTCGCCGTGTCTGCAGACCGTAGTGACTGGTCGCCCTGTCTACAGGCCGTGGCGGTCTGCGTCACCACCATGCCTACAGACTGTGGCGATGGTCACCACCATGCCTGCAGACTGTGACAGTCTGTCGCGACTGGTCGCCCTGTCTACAGGCCGTGGCGGTCTGCGTCACCACCATGCCTACAGACTGTGGCGATGGTCACCACCATGCCTACAGACTGTGGCGATGGTCACCACCATGCCTGCAGACTGTGACAGTCTGTCGCGACTGGTCGCCCTGTCTACAGGCCGTGGCGGTCTGCGTCACCACCATGCCTACAGACTGTGGCGATGGTCACCACCATGCCTACAGACTGTGGCGATGGTCACCACCATGCCTGCAGACTGTGACAGTCTGTCGCGACTGGTCGCCCTCTGCCCTTGGAGAAGCGCAGATTGCTGTGCTACTCCTCCAGGCCGTTTTTGTAGCCATGGTGTTCAAATCTGGACATGGGAAGGCGACTTACGTGCTCTTCATTCTGCTCTGTCGTGACTGGATATGGGCTTCGAAAATACAACGTTTTGTTTCATTTCTGGTGTGTGGTTCCTTAGTTTTCGGCGATGTTACAGTAAGCTGATTGCGTGCTCAGCGTCCCCCTCCAGCGACATGCCCGTGTAGGCGGATATTTTCGTGTACGCAGACAAGTAAAGGGTATGGGTTGTCTTTTTTGTCTCGGGGGGGAAAGAACACGGTCCCCCCCCCGTGTTGGCTTTGCCCCAAATAATTTCAACTTTTAACACGGGATCCTATGGGGTGTGCCCCCAGAATCCATTTGGGCCCGCCAATTACCTCCATATATTCCCCCCTCCCCCAAAAAAAAAAAACTTTTAGAAATAAACTTCCCTGGGCATGATAAGGTGATTTATTAATTATGCAAAAAGTGAAGGGTTGGTTGATCATTTTGACTTCGCAGCCTTCGCTGGTTGTTCGTGTTCGAATTGCTTGCAACTCTGGTTTCTTTCATTATTGCATTATTTCGTACGGAATCGCACGCATCTTCAAGATTTTGCTGGAATCACTCCGATGCATCACTGCAGATTGGAACTGTGTCCAAACTCACAATTTTGGTGGCGCCATCAGTTTTTTTCCATACTTTCGAAATGAATGCGGAATATTCACGTGGGCGCTGCTGCCACTGGATTTCAGGTAAGATTAGACCATCGAAATTTTATAGAGCTGAAAATTATGCTTATGAGCTTTGCATGTAAAGGAATGACTAAAAATTCCAAAGATCTATCTCATTCGTCTGTCATATCATCGTTCAACCATCCATGAAGAGAGCACGGATCGAGTTAAAGACAAAGAACTGAGCAGATAGCCGTACTCCGTCCGGTCAGGGATAGATGGCCGGATTCAATCTTGTCAACGATAGTGGCCGTAATCGGCGCGGTCAGAGATAGACGGATCGATGGAGTGGTGTAATGGGCACGTATAAGGTCGCCTTTGACTCGGTCGCCACCCTGCAGATGCTGAGGGTTTTCCAAGAGACAATGTAGTAGTTGGCCCATTGAACGTATTCACCGTCCCTCCAATCGGAGGTGTCAGCATCGTTATTTCGCTGCCTTTGAAGTAGGGCTACGATTCGGAAATCTGAGCATTTTGTGCCACACGACGAATCCATTCCTACCCGACCTGTATATTATCAGCAAGCCAGGAAGGACCACCCTGGCCGGGTAATTGGTAGACATTTCTCAAAGCGTCGGATGTCGGCCATTCCAGCGTGTTTGAGCACCAAATATGTCTGAGATGGAGCAGGGACGTAGCATGGAGATGGAGCAGGGATAGGTGGGATCAGCGGTCAGTGACCCTCATTTTGAAATGACACTCCCTTGCCAGCCCTTACAGCCCGCAATGGGAGCGTCCCTTGGGCCTGTACGTACAAGAAACTACCGGATCAGGCCCCTGGGATTACAACTGGATCACGCCACCCGTCAGTACCGGAATACCCACTGGGACCATGCAGTATTTCCCGAAGATTACAGAACGCCCCTGAGATTACAGGACGCTCCTGAGATTACAGGAGGCCCCACTAGGACTACATGATCGGCCCCTGGTATTACGGGAGTCCCCTTTGGGACTATAGGAGGTCCCACTGGAACTAACAGGCCCAAGGATTACAGGAGGCCCCTAGATTATATGTGGCCCCTTTGGATTACTAAAATTAGGAAAATATCATGTCCCGATGCTTTGGCACATCATTAGGTCTAGTAGGTTCAGGCACTGCGGAGAGGCCCTTCCCGGTGGGAGGACCCTCGGGAGGCTCTCCAGGGAAGGAGGCCCTCCAGGGAGGGGGACCCCGGCTTGGTTCGTGCCAACGTTCCACCGCCTCTGGGATAGAGTCTCGGAGCAAAGCACCAGAATATCTTAGACTCGCACGAGTCTGTCGATGTCTCATTTGGACTCGCAACAAGCAGCGACGAGCGGGCCGGCCTTGTCAGGTCAGGTTAGATCAAACCTACACAGCTGACACCAAGCGTGACATATGACAGCCAGTCAGCATGTGTAGATGACCACTTTGGAGCGGAGTAGACGAAATACAAATTGTCGTTGAATTATAATTCAGGCCTCACAAATGTACTAACTACACTGGGCGCCAAAAATATCACCCGAGGTCGGTCGAGATCTACGGAGCAGCACGAGTAACCTTGAAAGGTCATTCGTTTGATGACGTGGCCTCAGAACACCGATCATTTCATGTCGGCACACTCGACTCATCAAGCATGCAAACAAAAACACGATTATAAAGCATCGTGCCTGTCCTTCAGAAATAACGTCACAGGCTGACACGTAGCATGACATGTGGCAATCTCACGTGGCCTGACCAAGCTGCCTCTACCAAAAGACCCACACAGGAGGTGCGAAAAGTAATACCGAACTCGACCGTTGACGAGCATAGTTTTCCGATGGCCGAGAGAAAACTGCCGGGAGAAGGCAATATCTGGTGCCCCTTGGACGTAGGGATTTATAATCGACAGTGTATCAGGCATGACACGCGGATTATCAAAGGCATGTCCTGATTTTACCACACTGCCAGCAGTCCATTCGACGTCAAATGGCTGTCAGAGACGATCAAAGTACCCGTCAGGAGAGCTGGATCCCAGGTGCGAGTCACGCGTGACCATTTGTCCAGCTTAGTTCTGCTCAAGAAACAAAACCAAGACGGAATCCTTGGACTTTATTTTTTCTTCATAAAGCTATTCGTTCTGACGAGGAACCTCTGGACGATTCAGGGGCTATCCGTGACGAGATGGTGACCTCGTAGCAAAGCAATGTGCATGCACCTACATGGCTAACATGGAGAACACTCGCGAGACATGAGACACTCCCCATGAACCATGCATGTCTTTGTCTGCATCCGTGCTGTGTTCCAATTTCAGTGTTTCAAAGCAACGCCGACAAGAAGACTCAATTTTAGGTACATCACACTTTATTTGGCACAGTCGGCACCATTAGTCACCAACAACTACTCACTGACTGATCGGCAGTCACCGCGACTCGCATAGTGATATGGACATTGCAGAACACAAAAATACACCATGACCCTCTTCACCTCCGGCGTCCGCCGGGCGCTGAACACACTGACGAGAGGAACGCCGCGTGCGCGTACGACATGACGTCACA
This sequence comes from Ashinkailepas kermadecensis, assembly GCA_034440615.1. Classification (NCBI taxonomy): domain Eukaryota; kingdom Metazoa; phylum Arthropoda; class Thecostraca; family Neolepadidae; genus Ashinkailepas; species Ashinkailepas kermadecensis. The sequence goes on from JAOTOM010004934.1 coordinate 371,880, forward strand.
CATGACCTAGTGCTGCCCTGCTGCGACACGCCAGACTGTCGCAGCGTCGCAGCGTCACAGCGCGGCGACGAACACTATCGGTAACGGGCGGCCTCGACCAGAACAGAACCCAACTCTGCGACCGGTCTCGGCCGGAACAGTTCCACCTGCGCGGCCAGTCGACACTGACCAGAGCAACTCCACAGGTGCGACAGACCGCGACCAGAACAGCCCGCCCTCCACGCCACCACGTATCACAGGCTGCCCAAACACACCCGACGCTCCTCTCCTCGAATTGCGGTGGCGCTCTAGTTCTACCGTGTGCGCGGGGAGGCCGCTTCTACCTGCTCCGATTCTGACGTAGCCGTCGGTGGGAGGCCTCTCTGCTACCGGGCAACAGAGAGCCGTGGCTACAGCAGCTCATCGTCCGCTGCCGGGTGGAGAGGGGACATGTGTCGTGGCTACAGCAGCTAATCGTCGGCCACCGGGTGGAGAAGGGACATGTGCCGTGGCTACAGCAGCTGATCGTCGGCCACCGGGTGGAGAAGGGACATGTGCTCGGCGCCGCGGATCGGCAGCTTCGTCATCGAGTAGTGCTGGATCATCTGCGGTATCGAGTCGAACGGCTTGCTGAACTGGCCCAAGATGTACTTGTGGCTCGATGGGTCCTGACGGATCTTCATGTGCATGAACCCGCGCGACGACCTGCAACGAAGCCGGATATCAGAGACGTCATCGGCGAGCCGGAGATCACAAGCGTCAAGTAACTATGGGCACCATGGGGGAGGGCAGCAGATGGATGTCAAAGGGTATGACATGGGGCTCCAGGGGATAGATCGATAGACAGCACCAGACGGTGGCAAGCCTCAGTTTATTCTCACACCACCCTGTGTTAATGTATATTTCGACGGCGGCGGTCGCCATGAGGGGACATGACAGACACCAGTGGGAAGCCAAACAACGAACATCTCAAATAGACAACAAAAAAGGTACTACTAAAGGCTGGTTTTTCTAGCTTCCACTCTTGTCTGGTCATATCACACATGATTTTGGGGATCAAAGCTAATGCAGTTCTGAAGTCGATTCCGTGTGATGGAACACGGCATGAGACTACCAAGAGTAACAGTAAATTATCCAGTCTCGACTCATGGGTTAATCAATGCTCTCCAATCTTTTCCAGAATGTCACACCATGGTGTAATTTAAGTGCACGGAAAGAACAGGAAAGAAGGACAGCATGGAGCACGGAGTACACTTTGGTGACTCGAATAACTCTTAGATACCACCCATGTGTTTGGTGTGAATCACTAATGCGCTCTTTGAGAGCCCACTTTGGGTGCATTTCATTGACACGAAACAAACTTGGAATCCGTCGACGGGTGGCAATGCTGCCGTTTGACACGCAGCGAGAGCACAGACCAACATGGCAAAAGTTGCTGTTTTCGTAGATAAATCACGAAATGCGTACACCGAAAACGGAGGTCGGGGCTACTACCTACTACTACGTACCCAATCGTAAACCTGGTTAGCCGTGCACATTTCAACATCTACAGAACTGTAACCCATCAGGTACTTTCATAAAATCAACCTACCTAGTGCATTCCATAAAATGGTTCGTCTAGAACCGGTGTAGGTAGTTCAACTTTCAGCGATGATTTCGATGCGAACCAATGAGATGAAATGCAATGAGAAGCCATTAACTGGCGCTGTAAATGGCAGGGCGAATGCTGCGCGTTGCAGTGTTCCACGTGTTTCACTTCTGTGCATTATAGTGTTTCACGCATAGTTGCATCTAATACACTAATTAATGTGTTTCGCCATCTTGTAAGCGCAATTGGTCAGTGTGCCAGCTTTATGCTTCAAGTATAGGGGTATTTTAAAGCTTAACTTTAAGGCACCTTTGTCCAGCTGGTACTCGTGTACATGAAGCGGAAGCAAGAGGTGAATGCTTATTTTGGAAGAGCACATACCCAGGAAGCGCCATGCCAAAAAGCGGCACTTGTATCTCGATACTAGCCGGACGGCATCCCACCCATCTGTCCTAGAGAGGGTGAGCCAGACTTGGAGCCCACACCTAACGCCCAACCTGGTGCTAAACTCAGGAAAGGGCTAGGAGTCTAACCTGCAGCCTGGTCCACAGGAGTAGAAAGAGTGGCACCGAGAGAAAACAAAACTAGAGCATATCTCACTTTTCAGAAGCTTCAACCACTAACCTTGCGACAATGCATGTAAATATCCGACCGTGACAATGATCAAGTTTACTCTGCCTCCACTACCCTGTTCGCTGTCACTCACTTTAGCGAGAGCGAGTAGTCGTGCCTCGATGATTCGCACGTGCGCACCAGATAACTGCCCTCCTTCTGAGCGCGCAGGATGTTCTCTGCCTCCACTCGCGTGATAGCGCCATGGTACCACCTGTCGCAACAGTCCGGTCACGTGGCATGGCACCTTGTTACCACCTGCCGCGACATTCCGATCACGTGTCATGGCACCTTGTTACCACCTGCCGCGACATTCCGGTCACGTGACATGGCACCGCGGTACCACATGTCGAAGCATTCCAGTCACGTGACATGGCGCCGCGGTACCACCTGTGGAAACAGTCTGTCCGCGTGACATGGCGCCGCGGTACCACCTGTGGAAGCAGTCTGTCCGCGTGACATGGCGCCGCGGTACCACCTGTGGAAGCAGTCTGTCCGCGTGACATGGCGCCGCGGTACCACCTGTGGAAACAGTCTGTCCGCGTGACATGGCGCCGCGGTACCACCTGTCGCAACAGATCGGTCACGTGACGGTGGTGACACAGTGCAAACAGTCAAGACCAGTGCAAACAAACAGAGCAATGCAAACAGTCAAGTATGTTCCTACACCGAGACAATTCCTTTCACCACAATCACAGGCAACTCGTCCGTTAGCGCCAGCATCATGCACGAGCAATGGCCCAGCAGACCGAAAATCAAAGTAGCATAGAAATAATCTGACGGTTTTCGGTAACACGAACCGCAACGCTGCTCCGCGCACCCATTAATTTCGTGTCCGTTTTTCTTACACAAATGCCAGGCTCGGGAGTAGGGACGGAGGGGCAAAGCGAACCCAAATTGTGGCTCGTGTTGTTGCGACTCTCTGGCTAAATCACTTTACCTCTGCGTTCCTGTACGGTTATCGCAGATTTGACCTTTATCACAGGATTTGACCCTTATACCTTCTCACCGGTTTTATCACCGTCAGATAAAAAGACGTACTTTGTCTGTGATTGAAAAAATACTGTTCCACCACTCATAAAAGTCATATGCGTGGGAATTATTCACTATTTAGATCACAGAAAACGTACGTCATTATTTTTCCAGTTTCGATTCGAATCTTCCGATGTGAACTTTAACGTGTTTTTGGTCGGCTTTCCGCGGGGAAGTGTTGCTTTCCGTCCGCTCAATTCCTTCCATGTACACAAAATGATAGACGAGTCGCACCTGTTCATGGGCGTCTGTCTCCACATGTTGCAGTCAGCTACGTGTATCCTGGAGTGGTGGCAATGATATTTATCTGTAATCAGCTGCCAGGTGAGCTGCTGTTGGTTGCCAGATGAGCAGCTGCCGCCTGCAACGGACCGTGGTCCGTTGCCAGGTGGACGATGGTCCGTTGCCAGGTGGACGGTGGACTGCTTCCAGAGGAACTGTGGTTTGTTGGTGGTCTGTTGTCATTCTCACGGATTCGTGATGTGCTGACGTGGTTATACTTGTCCGCGACCCGTTGCCAGACTGTCTGCGGCCCGTTGCCAGACCGTCTGCGGTCTGTTGCCAGACTGTCTGCGGTCTGTTGCCAGACCGTTTGCGACCTGTTGCCAGACCGTCTGCGGTCTGTTGCCAGACTATCTGCGGCCCGTTGCCAGACTGTCTGCGGCCCGTTGCCAGACTGTCTGCGGCCCGTTGCCAGACTGTCTGCGGCCTGTTGCCAGACTGTCTGCGGTCTGTTGCCAGACTATCTGCGGCCCGTTGCCAGACTGTCTGCGGCCTGTTGCCAGACTGTCTGCGGCCTGTTGCCAGACTGTCTGCGGCCTGTTGCCAGACTGTCTGCGGTCTGTTGCCAGACTATCTGCGGCCCGTTGCCAGACTGTCTGCGGCCCGTTGCCAGACTGTCTGCGGCCTGTTGCCAGACCGTCTGCGGCCTGTTGCCAGACTGTCTGCGGTCTGTTGCCAGACTATCTGCGGCCCGTTGCCAGACTGTCTGCGGCCTGTTGCCAGACTGTCTGCGGCCTGTTGCCAGACTGTCTGCGGCCCGTTGCCAGACTATCTGCGGCCCGTTGCCAGACTTTGCCTGTTCTTTGCGGCCTGTTGCCAGACTGTCTGTGGCCTGTTGCCAGACTGTCTGCGGCCCGTTGCCAGACTGTCTTTGTCGTTTCTGCGGCCCGTTGCCAGACTATCTGCGGCCCGTTGCCAGACTGTCTGCGGCCTGTTGCCAGACCGTCTGCGGCCTGTTGCCAGACTATCTGCGGCCCGTTGCCAGACCGTCTGCGGTCTGTTGCCAGACTGTCGGCGGTCTGTTGCCAGACTATCTGCGGCCCGTTGCCAGACTGTCTGCGGCCTGTTGCCGGGCGGAGATGATCTGACGTCATGTCGGCGTGACTCACCGCTGCTGCTGGAACGGAACCTTCAGATCGATGCTCTCGCCGGCGGCGTTGGTGGCGCAGCCGAGACTGAGCGCCATCACGGCGCGGCGGGGCTCCGGGTTGGCCGATGTCAGCCGAAGGTCGGCCGAGGTCAGCCGGGGGTCGGCCGAGGTCGCCGACTCGGACCGGTCTAGGCTCAGGTTGAGCGCAGGCCGCACGGCCGGCTCGACTGCTGGGCAGGTGACATTATCACGTGACAACACGAGACGCTCGGCTGCTGGGCAGGTGACGGTCACGTGACAACACGGGACGCTCGGCTGCCGGGCAGGTGACGGTCACGTGACAACAGGGGACGCTCGGCTGCCGGGCACGTGACGGTCACGTGACAACACAGGACGCTCGGCTGCTGGGCAGGTGACGGTCACGTGCAACATGGGACGCTCGACGCCGGGCGGACGCGACATGTACCGACCGGCTCATCCGTCACGAGTGACGACGATATCAACATACACTGTTCGCCTCAACACCAAATCAGCCGTGTGCAGTTGAGCTACTCACAGAGGGGAACCTGTAAATGTGCTGGACGGAATGTTATTCTCAAGCTCGAATAAATGTACAGCCCCTGCTCTTCCTTAGAGGGCCATATAAATATTATTTATCTTTAAACTGATGCTCTATGATGGACAGCGATTGAGGAAATCGGAACAGTGCGTATAGGGTCATTCTTTGGAAACTCGACACCTCGATAACACAGCACCACCTCGGATTCCCATGCAAGTTTGTATATGGGGTTGTCTAGGCCCGAGAACACGAATCTGAGGTTTTTAGGTCCCTAGGTCTAACGGTTATTGCGTCACGATGACGTCATATGCTGACTTTTTCTGCTCATTGCAAATTTCAATGCGATATAATTCCGAGGTTTATCATTATTTTTCCATTCTGTAAAATGTTTTGTAAAGCAGACGTAGTATGGTATTGCATAATATTTTTTATGAATTTATACATCCATGTTTTATTATTTTTTACATTATATATTTTATATATTATTTTTCGAAAAATGTATAAGTGTCGATTTTCGAAAAAAACATCCATATTCTGACTATCCGTGCAATTCTGTATTAGGAACAATCAAAGAAAGAACGGGCGCAGCCCTAGAACACCGTCAGAAAAATCGTTATAACATAGCACAGGCCTCTGTCCTGGCTGTTGCAGCAGCGCTATGCACAATGCAACTATGGGCGAGAACCTCGCTGCTGGATGCCATCCAGGGTGGGGGTAGGGTTCAGGTTTGCGGTGGGCTGCGTCGGTCATCTCCAATCAGCAGCGTATGTATTTAGTGGGGGAGGGGGGGCTGGGGGGCAATGCGCCGTAGTGTTTATACGGTATATACGTACAAGAAATCTGTCCTAAAGCCTTCTATCTATATAGATAGAAGGCTTTAGGACAGATTTCTTTCCGTTTCCTTTAAATTAATCAGCCGATGCCTACATACAAGTGCTATTCGAGTTCGTTCCACGCAAATGGACAAAGAAAACACGTCAACCTCCTTGATTTTCTTAAACTTGTTGGACGTACATGTGGTGAAATTTACGGTGGTTTTGTCGGAAAATTGAACTGAGTTAAATGAGTTTGTTCAATGCAAATGGACCAAGAAAACACGTCAAACGCCTCGATTTTCGTAAACTTGTTGAACGTGCATGGGGTGAAATTTGTTGCGAATTTGTCGGAAAATTTGGCTGAAAAAAAAATGTCGCAGAGTTTGAATTTGCTGCACCTGTAGCTGAATTCCCCACAGTCCAACATCTAAGGATACATGGGTAACACCGTTACCTCCATTAATTGTAAACAGAGAAACAAAGGGGAGGTCATATAAAAATGCTGGATCTTTTTATTTACAGCCTAGGTTACCTTCAGTGAACGATCTCGAACGTCCCATGACCTTGCTCTAATTACTAGATTTCTGAAGGTCAGTGTCCATCTAATGAATTGTAACATGTATCGTAGACGGGAACTTAGGTGGGTTTCAGAATATTTAATATTAATTTACCAAGTGCCTTGCTGAAACAAGCTTAATATTAGTCCTCGCAGTGTAGGAGGGGGCAGCTCAATACCCAATACAAGGGGAAAGGTGAGTGCATACGTAAATGACGAAAGAAAAACATAAACACAGAAAATGTGCACTCGGCCCTGGCCCCTATACAAATGGAGGTTTGAACTAAACACATTTTATAGTGCGCATAGCTTTGCTACCAATCAGTATTATTGAACACCCGGGATGCACTGAGTGGACAATTATGCTGTCTAAAGACGTTCCAGATTTCAGGTCAGTATCAGGTCGGGTCACTGAATATAGCCTGAAAGGTCGCGAGGGTACGAGTATTCCAGAAGCATCGAGGCATATGTGAACTATTACGAGGTAACAATGGCGAATCAGGGTACTTGTGCACGCCGAGTTCGATTCTGATGTGATCGAGTCCCCAAATTTAACTCCAACTTTGGATTTTGTTAGAATTTTTATAAAGCTATTGAAAGCCTTGAAACTTCTTTAAGGATTCTCAAAAAGGGTGGAAAATAAGTTGGCTTGCATTGGTGGCACTCGCTACCTTTTCGTAAATCTAATCGGTCTCGAAAATTGTCATCTTCAGCACGTCATCACATATTTACAGGTATTTGACCTTGCCGAGATCGGTGACCTTGACCTTTGCACGTGACACTTGTGTTGGACAAACCCTTCAATTTACATCTCATCGACATTGTAACATGAAATGTTATTTGTTTTCCGACGATGGTCCGGAAATAACGGCGAAGACTGGGACTCGGTGACTTGACTGCACCTCGACATTGACCTGCTTGACCCGGTCTACAAGGTCAACCAAAAGAGATAGATGAAATGCATTGCGGAAAGTTTACAAGTTCAAATACCTAGCTACTACATAATCCGTTCATCTGATCTCTATTTTACCTAGAAAAAGTTGGTCTGGGGGTGTCAGATTAAGAGCCCCGCAATGTGAGGGGTAGAAAATGATACCGTACTCAGATGATTAAGTCTATAACATACATGACATATTTTGGACACATAATTCATCTTGAACCTCCCTATGCATAACTCTAGGAATAGGCATCTGCAAGTGACCAAGACCAGCGTATTGAATAATTACCAACGTGGCCCGGTGGAGAAGATGAAGAGAATATAATCGATACGGTGTAGAATTAACTTCGTTCTTTCGCAATTGCGCTACTGTATGCCAGTATATGGGTATGCAGCGAGCAGCTCTTGTGACCGGATTCAAACACTAGTACATTGCTGCACTAGGATAATGACGGGCTGCAGAAACTAGTACATTTCTGCACTAGGACAGTGACGGGACGCAGCAACTAGTACCTTTCTGCACTAGGATAGTGATGGGACGTAGAAACTAGTACATTTCTGCACTATAATAATAACGGGACGCAGACACTGATACATTTCTGCACTAGGACAGTGATGGGACGCAGCAACTAGTATAACTTTCTGCACTAGGATAGTGACGGGACGTAGAAACTAGTACATTTCTGCACTATAATAATAACGGGACGCAGACACTGATACATTTCTGCACTAGGACAGTGACGGGACGCAGCAACTAGTATCTGTCTGCACTAGGATAGTGACGGGATGCAGAGAAGTGACTGCATCTGTGGCACAGTTTATGCTCCGCACCTGTGTTACTACTGAATTCCAGTATTAAGTACTGTACTATAGCGCATTTGAGAACAATTATTAAGGACATGGAGGCGCTCTCACTGTCTCACTGTGAGCACCTTGTGCTCTGTCAATAGCACGAACTGGGCATTACATGGACACAACACCCGCACCTCGGCAGTACGCACGACCCATCGACATAAGAACCTCGAGAAGCATGATCACGGCCATTTCCGTATTCCGCGCAGGTGTTGCACAGTGCATGTGCCGAGTCAGCGCCAAAGACACAGCGTTACACAGTGCATGTGCCGAGTCAGCGCCAAAGACACAGCGTTACACAGTGCATGTGCCGAGTCAGCGCCAAAGACACAGCGTTACACAGTGTATGTGCCGAGTCAGCGCCAAAGACACAGCGTTACACAGTGCATGTGCCGAGTCAGCGCCAAAGACACAGCGTTACACAGTGTATGTGCCGAGTCAGCGCCAAAGACAACAAGCAGGCTCAAGGGCACACCGATCGAATATAGCATGACACGGCATGTATGCTACGGATATGTAAATGAGTGATGATGCAAGTGTTGTTCACGAAATGCTATGCTTCGTGGATGTTCAGAACCATTCAAACAGGGCTGCAGAGCCATTGGGTGTTTGATGAGGTTTAATCTAACTCAAGGGATGTCACTTTAGCACACTCTCCTTGCAATCAACGCATTAGTCACGCAAATATACTGAAGTGACAAAACGTGAGAACAGCGTCACCCTGGAGGCAGATATGCACACAAATATTTGTTATGCTGCTCTCGTCGTTCCTATTAGCCGTCTGTGACAACATCCAATAAGCATAAAAGACAAAAAGCAAACATCTGTCTAGCAGCTTTCGTTTTCACCACCCCCATGCAACATATAGCAACTGAGTTGTTTCTTTGAAGCTCGACAATTAGTGAGGTCAGGTTGAATTTTAATTACCGCTAATTTGAGGTGAAATACGAGGAGTGAAATATTGAGGCGCTCAGTTTGCTCAGTGGCTCGGACAGGTCGCAGAAATTCCTGGAGATATCACGAATGATCACGAGTGATCACGGGATTACTCTGACCTCCATCGCAATGGGGAATTTGAACGTCCCAGAATGACTAGCCGGTTGGCGCAGGAGCTGTTGAGTTTGTAGCGGGAAGATTGTTTTTCTTCAGCAGTGTGGTTTGACAGGGCCATTTCCGCCGGGTAATTGAAGCCACATCGGCGGGTCGGCGTGATCGATCACATATCGTGCAGTCAAACTGCCACCATCGAAACAGAGCCTCGCTGGGAAGACTACCCGAATCATAGGCAGGCGCACTAGCAAACCATACACGTCTGGCTATGAAGCGAATATCGCATATTTCGCCATTTGAAGACATACGCGCCGATTTATGTACAATGGCACACCTGAACACGAAACCGGCACACAAACCGAGTCCCAGGCAATATCAGGGGGACCACATTACTCGCACCCAGTAAGCGCCGGCTTCTCACAAGGGTGTCCGTAAACGTGGTTATCGTGAAATACGGTTCACCACACGACTAAGCTGGTCTTTACTGAAGGATCTTCTCAGCCTTACCGGAGGTGCTTCTGTGTCTCAAGTGCGAGCTTCGCTACTCGCTACCCAAACATGCTTCCAGCCTCAACACAGCGTCGCGTTCAGAGCATCAGTACCCATCCATTGGCAGACTCGAGGGAATGGTGAAATGCAGATCATGCCCACCCAAATTCGCCAACTTGCGGTAGAATGTTTATAAGCTAGCGTGTTTATCGAAAACTAGACATATCCTATGATGATTGTTTCAAGCGCACTTTGGTAGGCAACAAAAATACGAAAGCGATGTTATTTTGCCTAACCCGCCTACAGCGAGAATGCAAGTCAGTTTCTCGCTCCAACGGAGTACCAGTCCTACTCCCTATCATCCACCATATCAGGAACGGCACAGCACACTCACCATTGATCTGGACAGCAGGAGTTGCCAGCTTGGCAGGCAGCGTGACCAGCTGGCCGAAGGGCTGGCCGCCGGCCGCCGCCGCCTTCCTCCTCAGCTTGGGCATGTCGAACGGCAGCTGGGCGGCCGCGTCGCCCTGCGAGTCGACGCTGATGCCGCTGTCAGAGCCGTGCAGGCCCGAGCCGGCGCGTGGCCGAGGCGTCCGCCAGGCGGCCGGCTCGACGGCGCGGCTCGCGGCGAGGCGAGGCGCCGGCTCCGCCGGACTGTCGGCCTCCTGCGACTTATCCGAGATGGGCGACAGCACGGGTAGCCGCGCCGTCGCCAGGCGCCGACACAGGTCGGCCGACAGGTGCGCGCGTGACATCGAGTCGCCGCCATGGCCCGTCGAGTCACTGTCGCTCGAGCTGCGCAGGCTCTCCAGACTGGAGAGCGTGCTGCTGCCGCTGCAGCTCGTCCGCGCGCTGTCACCGCCCCGGGCGCACAGCTCGGCTTTGACGACGTGAGTGCCGCCGCCCGGCAGTGTGGTCCGGTCGCCGGCGGCCACCTCGAGACACTCGTACCGGTGACAGAGCGTGCTCACCTGGTCACTGCACAGACTGCGGGGTCGGCCGGCCGAGCGCAGCACGCCGCGCTCGGGCCGCGTCGGCGCCGACGCGCCGGCGCCGGCGCGAGGGCTGCCCGGCTCGCAGCAGGCGACGTCCCGCTGCGGCGAGCCCCACAGGCCGGCCAGCTCGGGCCGCCGCTGGCCGCCGAACTTGGCCGGCAGCGGCGTGGTGGCCGGCGGTGAGGCGTGCACGTCCACCCGCACCTGAGCGCGCACCTCGTCCGTTCGCACCGGGGACGCCGCGGCCGGCGGCGGAGCGCCGTCCGTCCGGCTCGGCGTAGTCCGTTCGTCGCTGCCGACGGGCGGCGCAGGGCGCGACTGGACGCGCCGCGGCGCCGCCGGTGCGCGGTGCAGCTGCGCGCCGGCCGTCGTCGTCCACGGCGGCGCGTGGCGCAGCTCGGTGGACGCCGGCAGCGCCGCCAGCCGCGGCAGCTCGTCCGGGTCGGCGGGCGGCGGCCGCGCGGCGCTGTCGAACGCCGTCTCATAGAGGCGGCGGTTCATGTCGCGCTCATCGCGGCCCCGCTCCAGCTGCACGATCGGGTCGCCGGCGTTGACGTAGATGGCGCCGTCGTCGACGGCGGTGCGCAGGTCGCCGCAGCTGCGCGCCAGCTGCGGCCGCGCGTGCCAGCGTGCCGCCGGCGGGCGGCGCCGCCGCCGGCCGGCCACCAGCGCCCCGCTGCGACACACCAGCTGACAGCGCGCGTCGGCACGGTCCGACCCACACCACACCTGCACGTTCTCGTACACGGCCGACTCGCTCTGAAACGGCTGGTCCGACTCGCGCCTGCGCGGCTCGTCCGCCTCGCGCCGGAGCGGCTCGTCCCGGAGCGGCTCGTCCGCCTCGGCCTGCTTCGGCTCTGGCTCGGACTCAGGCTGGGGTCTCGACAGCGGCGGCGAGGTGCGCCGTTTCGCCCGGCTGCTCCTGGCGCAGGTCAGCGCCGAACTGTCGGCATACAGCGGGTCGACCACGCGCACCGCTTCGGTCGTGCTCTGCGGACTGACCTCGTCGTACAGGCTACAGTCATCGCTGGCCGGCGGCAAAACTGTAATCACAGACAGGCGGCGCAGCGTCAGCCAATTGCAGAACACTTCCGGAAATAACTGCATGAAAATGTCAAAAATCTCCCTTGAAGGTGAAAATAAATCTTCATGGGTGGTCGAACTACGCCCAGACATGACCAGGTGAGATGTGAACATTGAAGAGTCAGATTCCACAAAACAACTTGGCAAACGTGACATTGTCATCGCGCTGGACCCCTGGGTTCTGCACCATTGCTCTCAAAGCGTTCATTAATTCAGCTGGCTTGCAAAAGGGTGCCCGCGATACAGGTATGAATAGTGCGACACTGTCATAACCTCACACAAAAGGGTGCCCGCGATACAGGTATGAATAGTGCGACACTGTCATAACCTCACACAAAAGGGTGCCCGCGATACAGGTATGAAATAGTGCGACACTGTCATAACCTCACACAAAAGGGTGCCCGCGATACAGGTATGAAATAGTGCGACACTGTCATAATCTCACACAATTGACAGCGGCCAGCTAATTCACGAGTTCACTTGTACTATCTCCTCCGCCCTGCGTCTCTCTATCGAACAGGACATGGTTCTGGACAGAGAAATTGCCGTAGATGAGAATTTAAACCGAAAACGTATCAGGTCAACATCTAATGTCCAACATCTTGAGGTTTTGATCAAGTTATAGGCTGCAGGTTTATCACTGGATATGCTTTCCGGGGGAGTGTTATTGACCACCCGAGATTGATGCCCGATGGCACCCAAATTTAATATGAGGCAGTATGGGATGGTGCCCAACATTTATTAGCCCAATACATGCAGTCACAGTGTAGCGACAACCATAACAGCAAAGTAGATGGTTATCAATATTCACTAGCATGTTGGAACATGCGGATAATATCGCACACAACTCTCTGCAACAACTGGCAACAGCCAATAATGATTTGAATACCACTCACGTTGGAAACAAAATTCAACTGCCAACAGTAGGACATTGACCTGAGAAACACTGCACCATTGTTAATGTCTGTCGAATATGCAAATTGCGAGCGTATGTCATTCGACGTGATAGCGATGGCACGCAAGATGAAAGCAATGGCCAGCCAGCTCGCTGGCCATGTAAATTGGCGGCGACCGAGGCGGCCTCGGGATCTGTCATACCAGCTCGCTGTCGTTCCCATTATTCCGGCTGCCACTAATTTTCCTCGAGGCCATACCGGCGACAGTTAGCACCAGACGGTCATAACTCACCAGGATCGTGATTGGAACAACCGCTGACTGTGCCATCACTCGAACTGAGCAACAGCGGCCGGGCGGATACTTGCTGGCCCCAGCTGACGCTACTGACGGATACTTGCTGGCCCAAGCTGACGCTACTGACGGATACTTGCTGGCCCCAGCTGACGCTACTGACGGATACTTGCTGGCCCCAGCTGACGCTACTGACGGATACTTGCTGGCCCCAGCTGACGCTACTGACGGATACTTGCTGGCCCCAGCTGACGCTACTGACGGATACTTGCTGGCCCCAGCTGACGCTACTGACGGATACTGTTGGCCCATGGTAACTACTGACATACACCTGGTGAATCCTGGTGACACTACTGACATACACCTGGTGCTCCTGGTGACACTACTGACATCTGGTGACCTCTGCTGATACCACCGACATATACCTGTTGGCTCCTGGTGACACTACTGACACCTGGTGGCCAATGGTGACACTACTGACATACACCTAGTGACCCCTGGTGGCACTACTGGCATCTGGTGAACCCTGCTGACACTATTGACACCTGGTAACCCTGCTGGCAGCATTGACACATTCTGCTGATGCTACCGACACCTGGTGACCGCTGCTGACCCATAATGACACTACTGACACCTGGTGACCCTGCCGACACTGTTGTCGGCACACTACTGTTCCAGGAACAGTGGTAAACTGATGATATCTATCGGGTGATTGCTGCACGGCAGACACCTGCTGATAACTCCGTGGACCAGGTGCACAGCAGGGTCTCATGGGATATACCAGACTGCATGCTTCGCAACACGTCACGGCATATTCTGACTCACATGGATCGAGAAGCCGAGTTGACGTCACTTCACCAGTTCAACCGGTGTCACTGGACAGGAGAACAAGAAGGAAAGAAAAAGAGAGGAGAGCAGAGGAGAGGAGAGCAGAGGAGAGCAGAGGATAGGAGAGCAGAGGAGAGCAGAGGAGAGGAGAGGAGAGCAGAGGAGAGCAGAGGAGAGCAGAGGAGAGCAGAGGAGAGCAGAGGAGAGGAGAGGAGAGGAGAGGAGAGGAGAGGAGAGGAGAGGAGAGGAGAGGAGAGGAGAGGAGAGGAGATGTGAGGAAAGAGAGAGAGAGACGGACAGATAAAGGTGAGTAAGATAGAGGGAGAGAGAGGGGGAAAAGCAGGAAGACGAATCAAGAGGCGAGTGATAGTGGGTGATGGAGAGAAGTGTGTTTGTTGGTGGGGAAGGAGGGGAGGTACATATTCAGGGGTAAGGGGAGAGGAAATTGATGGACAGGGAGAGTAGATGTTCGGAGATTATGATGGAGATGGATGCAAAGCGGCGATAGAGAAGAGAAGAGACGCGAGAAGAAGACGAGGAGAAGAGAGAAAGAGGAAAGGGAAGAGAAAAGACTGGACAATTTAGCCGATAAGGAGGAGAGCGGGAACTACGTGCAATTACTGACGCCAACAGCATTATTCGATGCGCGCTCAATCACCTTAGCTGCCCAGCTCACTGAGTTACTTTGTTCGATCTCTGCCACCTGAGCTGCCATGCCGGACTCACAAAGTGGATATACCCGGACTGACTGAGTTACCACGTCCGACCTGTGCCACCTGAGGCACCACACCCGGTTTCTATCAGCCGAGTTGTTATGCCGGGCTGTATCGACCCAGTCGGCCGTGCTCTCTCATTAGCTTTGTTTGGTCGGCCGGTGGCCGTACGTCGGTCGACAATAGCTCAGGTGATACCGACTCGGCCAAACGCAGCAGCACACCAGGGGCCGAGGAGGTGCGCCGGAGCTGAGTCGTTCCTCTCCCACTGAAGTGGCATCAGTGTCCTCCACGACATGCCTCCTTAAAGCCTAGGGCATGCTGAGAAAATGATAGTCAGCATTAACTGTGAAATTAGAGGTTTGTAATCGACACAGGCACTGAGGTGCTGCTTGGACATAAAGAAACCATGGAGACCTGTGTGCTTCCTGTCGTTTCCTTTTGCTCTGAGACGGGCTTCCTTCGTCAACTGGCGTCTCTTCTCTGAGCAGAACACTGGCTACAGATCCACAAGGAGCACGGACAGGCCGTGTCACCAGCGAGAGGAAGCTGCTGACGGGAGGCCCTGGAGCGGTCAGCCGGCCGGCCTCAGCAGCACACTCGTCGGTCGGCGATACATGCCGCGTCCGCAGCCAGCGGTCACTCGACAACCGCCACGGGACGGTGGCGCCGGCCCGCGGCCTGGCCGGTGGCACCGCCCACCTCATGCAACCTTTCCCTCACGAAGCTGGGACGAGCGCACCGTATGCTCTCAGGCCGACAATGCATCTCTGAGCTGAAATGGTCAATCAGTCGATCAACCGCACTGGCATGGAGGCATACTTTGGGACAAAAACATTGCAGTTAGGTCCAGAATTGCACGAGTTCCCACACGCCCGCACCAGAAGGTTCAACATGGTCGCTCGGTACAGCAACCGCTTCAACCACGTTATCGTGGGTCGGTGATGATGTCTAAATGATGACGACGTTGTCCGCACTGCCACGTGCAAGTTATTGTTGTCAGGAATTTGGCGCGGCATTCACACAGACATGCTTCGAAAACATTCTGCATCCGATTTAGCAGGGCTTTGGCGTGAGCTTTTGTGTGACGCTCATTGCTAGGCTTAACAACAGAAGTTTGTCCAGTTCTCCCGAGGTCCCGAGCGGGATTCTAGGCGAAATTTATGTCAGATGTTCCAGCCGATGCCAATACCTTCGGCCCTGGAATACATCGACCAGGTCTGATGGCGAACATTGGTGATGGTTGCGGTTGCTTCGGGTTTATGGGTGCGCCGACTACATGGTCAGCTTGAGCTCATTCTTGGCGTAACATATTCGCAGTATTCCTCATTCATTTAAATGCTAATGAGCATGATGAGTTGGCATTGTCATTATGGGGAGAATACGACCCAGCCTCCTTAAGGTGTGTGGTGTGCGTGGTGATGCGTCAAGCCCGACCCAGCCCCCTTAAGGTGTGTGGTGTGCGTGGTGATGCGTCAAGCCCGACCCAGCCCCCTTAAGGTGTGTGGTGTGCGTGGTGATGCGTCAAGCCCGACCCAGCCTCCTTAAGGTGTGTGGTGTGCGTGGTGATGCGTCAAGCCCGACCGAGCCTCCTTAAGGTGTGTGGTGTGCGTGGTGATGCGTCAAGCCCGACCCAGCCTCCTTAACACGCGCACTGGAGGGGGGCGAAATCCGCCCACCCCTCCGGTTTTTCGCAAATAACTGCAGATTTTACCGGTCGATATACGCGATTTTCGGTGTACCTGCTTAGAAATGAACGGCGCGTCGTTTAAAGCAAGAAAAATTGAAATCGCCCGAAAAATTTTCAAGTTAGGGGCCGCTAAAGTCAAAAAATGTTATAGCGCCAGACCACAAAAATCGGCGCAGATGCGCTCCCAGTATACTGACAAAAGGGAAGTGTTCTAGGCAACACTAGGGACTTGTTTGATGCATATTGATATGCTGTATAGTTTCAAGGTCATGTTAGGTCACTAAGGTCAAGTCAGGTCAAGTTCATGACAGGTTAATGGAACCAAACTTGATCAACTGGAATGTTGCCATAAATGCACTACTGGTTGTCATTTGTACTGTTTATCATTGCGTTTCCATACTTTATTCATGTACTTCACTCCCTTCTTCACGAAGCCGATTGCTCCGAGCTGCCCGACGGAGCAGTCGGGCGGGCGGCCGGTTCCGGTAACTGGAACAGGTAACTGACCTGATAAAGTGGTGCTACGTAGGTGACCTGAGGTCAAATGTTGGGTCTATCATCTGCATTGCATCATTAGTAATGTCCAAAACATCATTGATGCCCATTTTTGAGCATTTAAACACAATCACAGCGATCCATAACGATGACAAGCCAAGCCACGCAAAACCGGAAAATGTTGCCAATCTGACCTCATTTGACCTTGAAGATATTGACCTAAGGTCACGAAAATTGCACACAATAGAGTTCCCTACCGTGCCCATCCACCCTGCGAATTTCGTTCCTCCAGCTTTACTAGGAGCCGAGATCTTAGGGGGGCGGAATCCCCCCTCCAGTGCGCGTAATTCTCAGAGGCCCTCCAGGGCGCGTGTTAAGGTGTGTGGTGTGCGTGGTGATGCGTCAAGCCCGACCCAGCCTCCTTAAGGTGTGTGGTGTGCGTGGTGATGCGTCAAGCCCGACCCAGCCTCCTTAAGGTGTGTGGTGTGCGTGGTGATGCGTCAAGCCCGACCCAGCCTCCTTAAGGTGTGTGGTGTGCGTGGTGATGCGTCAAGCCCGGCCGAGCCTCCTTAAGGTGTGTGGTGTGTGTGGTGATGCGTCAAGCCCGGCCGAGCCTCCTTAAGGTGTGTGGTGTGCGTGGTGATGCGTCAAGCCCGACCCAGCCTCCTTAAGGTGTGTGGTGTGCGTGGTGATGCGTCAAGCCCGACCCAGCCTCCTTAAGGTGTGTGGTGTGCGTGGTGATGCGTCAAGCCCGACCCAGCCTCCTTAAGGTGTGTGGTGTGCGTGGTGATGCGTCAAGCCCGACCCAGCCTCCTTAAGGTGTGTGGTGTGCGTGGTGATGCGTCAAGCCCGACCCAGCCTCCTTAAGGTGTGTGGTGTGCGTGGTGATGCGTCAAGCCCGACCGAGCCTCCTTAAGGTGTGTGGTGTGCGTGGTGATGCGTCAAGCCCGACCCAGCCTCCTTAAGGTGTGTGGTGTGCGTGGTGATGCGTCAAGCCCGACCCAGCCTCCTTAAGGTGTGTGGTGTGCGTGGTGATGCGTCAAGCCCGACCCAGCCTCCTTAAGGTGTGTGGTGTGCGTGGTGATGCGTCAAGCCCGACCCAGCCTCCTTAAGGTGTGTGGTGTGCGTGGTGATGCGTCAAGCCCGACCCAGCCTCCTTAAGGTGTGTGGTGTGCGTGGTGATGCGTCAAGCCCGACCCAGCCTCCTTAAGGTGTGTGGTGTGCGTGGTGATGCGTCAAGCCCGACCCAGCCTCCTTAAGGTGTGTGGTGTGCGTGGTGATGCGTCAAGCCCGACCCAGCCTCCTTAAGGTGTGTGGTGTGCGTGGTGATGCGTCAAGCCCGACCCAGCCTCCTTAAGGTGTGTGGTGTGCGTGGTGATGCGTCAAGCCCGACCCAGCCCCCTTAAGGTGTGTGGTGTGCGTGGTGATGCGTCAAGCCCGACCCAGCCTCCTTAAGGTGTGTGGTGTGCGTGGTGATGCGTCAAGCCCGACCCAGCCTCCTTAAGGTGTGTGGTGTGCGTGGTGATGCGTCAAGCCCGACCCAGCCTCCTTAAGTGTGTGTGGTGTGCGTGGTGATGCGTCAAGCCCGACCGAGCCTCCTTAAGGTGTGTGGTGTGCGTGGTGATGCGTCAAGCCCGACCCAGCCTCCTTAAGGTGTGTGGTGTGCGTGGTGATGCGTCAAGCCCGACCCAGCCTCCTTAAGGTGTGTGGTGTGCGTGGTGATGCGTCAAGCCCGACCCAGCCTCCTTAAGGTGTGTGGTGTGCGTGGTGATGCGTCAAGCCCGACCCAGCCTCCTTAAGGTGTGTGGTGTTGCGTGGTGATGCGTCAAGCCCGACCCAGCCTCCTTAAGGTGTGTGGTGTGCGTGGTGTGTGTGGTGTGTGTGGTGTGTGTGGTGACCAGCCCCTTAAGGTGTGTGGTGTGCGTGGTGATGCGTCAAGCCCGACCCAGCCTCCTTAAGGTGTGTGGTGTGCGTGGTGATGCGTCAAGCCCGACCCAGCCTCCTTAAGGTGTGTGGTGTGCGTGGTGATCCGTCAAGCCCGACCCAGCCTCCTTAAGGTGTGTGGTGTGCGTGGTGATGCGTCAAGCCCGACCCAGCCTCCTTAAGGTGTGTGGTGTGTGTGGTGATGCGTCAAGCCCGACCCAGCCTTAAGGTGTGTGGTGTGCGTGGTGATGCGTCAAGCCCGACCCAGCCTCCTTAAGGTGTGTGGTGTGGTGGTGATGCGTCAAGCCCGCCGAGCCTCCTTAAGGTGTGTGGTGTGTGTGGTGATGCGTCAAGCCCGACCCAGCCTCCTTAAGGTGTGTGGTGTGCGTGGTGATGCGTCAAGCCCGACCCAGCCTCCTTAAGGTGTGTGGTGTGCGTGGTGATGCGTCAAGCCCGACCCAGCCCCCTTAAGGTGTGTGGTGTGCGTGGTGATGCGTCAAGCCCGACCCAGCCCCCTTAAGGTGTGTGGTGTGCGTGGTGATGCGTCAAGCCCGACCGAGCCTCCTTAAGGTGTGTGGTGTGCGTGGTGATGCGTCAAGCCCGGCCCAGCCTCCTTAAGGTGTGTGGTGTGCGTGGTGATGCGTCAAGCCCGACCCAGCCTCCTTAAGGTGCGTGGTGTGCGTGGTGATGCGTGAGTTTAAGGTGCGTGGTGTGTGTGGTGTGTGGTGTGTGTGGTGTGTGTGTGTGTGTGGTGTGTGTGGTGTGTGGTGTGTGTGGTGTGTGTGTGTGTGTGGTGTGTGTGGTGTGTGTGGTGTGTGTGGTGTGTGTGGTGTGTGTGGTGTGTGTGGTGTGTGTGGTGTGTGTGGTGTGTGTGGTGTGTGTGGTGTGTGTGGTGTGCGTGGTGTGTGTGGTGTGCGTGGTGTGTGTGGTGTGTGTGGTGTGTGTGGTGTGTGTGGTGTGTGTGTGTGTGTGGTGTGTGTGGTGTGCGTGGTGTGCGTGGTGTGTGTGGTGTGTGTGGTGTGTGTGGTGTGTGTGGTGTGTGTGGTGTGTGGTGTGTGTGGTGTGTGTGGTGTGCGTGGTGTGTGTGGTGTGTGTGGTGTGTGTGTGTGGTGTGTGGTGTGTGTGTGTGTGTGGTGTGTGTGGTGTGTGTGGTGTGTGCGGTGTGTGTGGTGTGTGTGGTGTGTGTGGTGTGTGTGGTGTGTGTGGTGTGTGTGTGGTGTGTGTGGTGTGTGTGTGTGTGTGTGTGTGTGGTGTGTGGTGTGTGTGGTGTGTGTGGTGTGTGTGTGGTGTGTGTGGTGTGTGTGTGGTGTGTGTGGTGTGTGTGTGTGTGTGTGGTGTGTGTGGTGTGTGTGGTGTGTGTGGTGTGTGTGGTGTGTGTGGTGTGCGTGGTGTGTGTGGTGTGTGTGGTGTGTGTGGTGTGTGTGGTGTGTGTGGTGTGTGTGGTGTGTGTGGTGTGTGTGGTGTGTGTGTGTGTGTGTGTGTGTGGTGTGTGTGTGGTGTGTGTGTGGTGTGTGTGGTGTGTGTGGTGTGCGTGGTATGTGTGGTGTGTGTGTGTGTGTGTGTGTGTGTGTGTGTGGTGTGTGTGGTGTGTGTGTGTGGTGTGCGTGGTGGTGTGTGTGTGGTGTGTGTGGTGTGTGTGGTGTGTGTGGTGTGTGGTGTGGTGTGTGTGTGTGTGTGTGGTGTGTGTGGTGTGTGTGGTGTGTGGTGTGCGTGGTGTGTGTGGTGTGCGTGGTGTGTGTGGTGTGTGTGGTGTGTGGTGTGTGGTGTGTGTGTGTGTGGTGGTGTGTGTGGTGTGTGTGGTGTGTGTGGTGTGTGTGTGGTGTGTGTGGTGTGTGTGGTGTGTGTGGTGTGTGTGGTGTGTGTGGTGTGTGTGGTGTGTGTGGTGTGTGTGGTGTGTGTGTGTGTGGTGTGTGTGGTGTGTGTGGTGTGGTGTGTGTGTGGTGTGTGTGTGTGGTGTGTGTAGTGTGTGTGGTGTGTGTGGTGTGTGTGGTGTGTGTGGTGTGTGTGGTGTGTGCGGTGTGTGTGGTGTGTGTGGTGTGTGTGTGGTGTGTGTGTGTGTGTGTGGTGTGCGTGGTGTGTGTGGTGTGTGGTGTGTGGTGTGTGTGTGTGTGGTGTGTGTGGTGTGTGTGGTGTGTGTGTGTGGTGTGTGTGGTGTGTGTGGTGTGTGTGGTGTGTGTGGTGTGGTGTGTGTGTGGTGTGTGTGGTGTGCGTGGTGTGTGTGGTGTGCGTGGTGTGTGTGTGTGGTGTGTGTGGTGTGTGTGGTGTGTGGTGTGTGGTGTGTGTGTGTGGTGTGTGTGGTGTGGTGTGTGTGTGTGTGTGGTGTGTGTGGTGTGTGTGGTGTGTGTGTGTGTGTGGTGTGTGGTGTGTGGTGTGTGTGTGTGGTGTGTGTGGTGTGTGTGGTGTGTGTGGTGTGTGTGGTGTGTGGTGTGTGTGGTGTGTGTGGTGTGTGTGGTGTGTGTGGTGTGTGTGGTGTGTGTGGTGTGTGGTGTGTGTGGTGTGTGTGGTGTGTGTGGTGTGTGTGTGGTGTGTGTGGTGTGTGTGTGTGTGTGGTGTGTGTGGTGTGTGTGTGGTGTGTGTGTGGTGTGTGTGGTGTGTGGTGTGTGTGGTGTGTGTGGTGTGTGTGGTGTGTGTGATGTGTGTGTGGTGTGTGTGGTGTGTGTGTGTGTGGTGTGTGTGGTGTGTGTGGTGTGTGGTGTGTGGTGTGTGTGGTGTGTGTGGTGTGTGTGGTGTGTGTGGTGTGTGTGGTGTGTGTGGTGTGTGTGGTGTGTGTGGTGTGTGTGTGTGGTGTGTGTGGTGTGTGTGTGTGTGTGTGTGTGTGGTGTGTGTGGTGTGTGTGTGTGGTGTGTGTGGTGTGTGTGGTTGTGTGGTGTGTGGGGGTGGTGGGTGGTGGTGGTGGTGTGTGTGGTGTGTGTGGTGTGCGTGGTGTGTGTGGTGTGTGTGGTGTGTGTGGTGTGTGTGGTGTGTGTGGTGTGTGTGGTGTGTGTGGTGTGTGTGGTGTGTGTGGTGTGTGTGGTGTGTGTGGTGTGTGTGGTGTGCGTGGTGATGCGTCAAGCCCGACCCAGCCACGTCGCGTGTCGTTCTCTTTCTTGTGCAGACAAAGCCGCCGACATCAACGCCGAGCATCGGCACAATATCCGCCCGCGTCAGCGATGTAACGGAACTCTGTCCCGGGTCATTCAGTCAAGCTTTTCGCAAACGGCCACAGCATCGCCGAGACCGCAAGTCCAGTGGCTCGCGAGTGGCTCGCCGAGTGTTGACGATCCCGCTGAGTGGCTCGCCGAGTGTTGACGACCCCGCTTGAGCGGCTCGAAGAGCCTCATCACGACCACCAACCGCCAGGCGGGCCGGCGGTCGGCCGACGGCGGAGCCGGCCTTAAATCGCGCCGGCCGCCAATATCTGCCGACGTCGAGGCCGGCTGAGAAAACGACGGCCGCGATCCGACTCGCCCCGATATCGAGCGCCGCCAGTCACAGTCGAGAGGGGAGCGGCAGTTCCCCCGTAGCCCTCTTCAGCCCCGTCGTCAATTCCATGCAAGTGGCGAGTCGAATGAAGAGGGATGAGGTGGGTGCTGAACGTCAATGCTCGTACCGAGAGGTCATGCTGGCAATGCATGACGTACGATAGCAGTCAAACGTACAGTATCCTCACAGCACCAAGCATAGCCAGTACCCCATTAGTTGCGATTCAAAACCGAGATAACGGCACGAGCGTCAGCAAACCCACACCAAATCCAGAGGTCATGCTCAAGGTCAAGACATTATTCGTCTTGATCCGCAACCAGGCAGCTGCCAGCTTCCGCGGCGGAAGATAAATGTCACACACATAGTCAGGTTCAGTGCGGGAGATGGGGACGGTAGGCTGTAGTGCAGTTCGATGCAACTCTGTGCAGAGTGATGAACCCCAGCAGTGTAGTGCAGTCCATTACGGCGTGGCATGACTCGTCTGAAGGATTGTTATTATGAACACTTCTAAGATCTAAAGACATCTAAAGCAAAAAAACACCAGAATTAATCGCTTAATTTATAGTATGTAGTTATAGAGTTGGAGCGAGTATATAGCTTAGTATATAGCAGTAGTGTTGGTTGTTTAAATACGATTTATTTTCAGCGCGATACCGTAATGAAGTTCTCAACAATCAGTAGTAATTGGAGGACGGATGGGGGTTATAAACTCAGTGAGGGTGGGTCTGGCTTGCCTTAGCCATTGGCATATGAGAGGACGGGTGGATGGATGGATTGATGGATGGATGGCGTAGATGGATTTCGTCATCCACCGCACATGGTGGTACGCTCCAGAGCCTCCTGAAGGGCGGCTAGGTGACATTACCGTCTCCGAGGAGTGGAGCGAGCTGGAGCAATGCCTTGCATGGAGAGCAAGGCCTCCTTGATCAGCAACATAGATGCAGATTTCGGGGCCTTTCGCTAGCATCGCTGTCGATTAGTACGGGATCGTTGTGGTCATCACCTCAGACATATCGATTGCACCCACTGCTGCTGGAACTTGCTGAAGATCCTGGTGTCCGATCCGGAGGAAGGCCCCATAGCAGACCGAAAGACCCCATGGAATTATAGGATAATGTGACGTCCTCCACATGGTGCCTGCAGGCGAAGACAAGAAGATCTTCTTCCAAGAGTTCCTCTATATTCACACAGGCTCTCCGTTGGGAAACCGGCGTTCGAGGCGGTCTTATCAAATGAGAGACCTTTGACCCTTTCAGTTGGCCATCCCTGAATAACTCCATACCAACACGTGCCATCTCCAGGCCAGTGCCAGCTGGCCATTTTGGAACGCCAAGCAGCTTCTCTTTCTCATTGGTAATGACCAGAACAGCGATCCTGTCGACGCTTCCGGCGCCAGTTACCTAGGGCAGGATTTGCCATCCCGGTGCAGCACCAAGGGCTGGCCAGCGCAAAACTGGTCCACCTGGCGTTCCTCAGCAGAACGTTGGCGGTGTGACTGATGCGCAGGATGCATCGTGGCAGCAGAAGAAAAAACCCCCCAAAAAACCCCACGGGAAGAAAAAAAAAAAACCCCCCCAAAAAAAAGCCCCAGGGGGAGAAAAAAGAAAAACTTAAAAAAGAAACCTCTGTCAAAGCATGTCCCACGTGGCAGCAGAAGTAGAAACCTCTGTCAAAGCATGTCCCACGGATTTAACGACAACGGCTACGGCATTGCCGCATCATGATACGAAATGTTCAGTCCGTCGTGTGTTGCGGGAACCGTTGCGCTGATGGCTTCTTGAGCTTCTTCATCCGTGAAGGGCCGTTCTGATAGCACATTGTCTTTCGTTGCAGATGACCGACAACAGTAAATAAGCGCCGATCTGGGTGCCGTGATCATGCTTATGCTAATCAAACAAATCAAACCCAAATATACTGTGCACATGGTGACTATGTCCGTTTATTTGCAGATTGTTCACCGTAATTGGAGCATTTCTTTCGTGCGTTTTAAGACGTTGCCATGGCGATGTCCCAATATGATCAAATACATTGTTTTGCTCATTTTAAACGAGGAATCCTGACTGAATGCAAATTTATTTTAGTGGAGGACGGGGGACGTAATCCAATGGGCTGGGTGGTGGGTGGGCCCTTCCCTCCAGCTAACATTTCGTTGGAATCTTCGCAGCGTAGTGACGTCCAGTATAGTGCGATGGGAGTTACGTGCCTTGCAATGAAGTATGATGTGATGATGTAATGAAGTGTGGTGTGGTCGATCCACTGCAGTGTAATGGAGCCCACTGCAGAGTAATGGGCTCCACTGCAGTGGAATTGAGTCTACTGCAATGTAATGGATCCACTGCAATGCAATGGAGTCGACTGTAGTGTAATGGAGTCCGCTGCATTGTAGTAGAGTCCACTGCAGTGTAATGGAGTACATTGTAGAGTAATGGAGTCTACTGCAGTGTAGTGAAGTAATGTCACCAAACGAATGTATAACGGAGTCGACAGCACCCACTCGACTGACGGGCGGCTGGCGAGGGCGGCTTAGTGGGATGCCGCTGCCCGACCCAGCATTACGGGACTCATTTTGTCGATAGCGGCCTGCTGCCACTCGCACTCTGCGAGCTCATCAGTAGCACGTCAGGGTGGCTGGGAGCGAGACCCGCGTGACCGGCCCGCCGGAGGGCATGACCCAGACTCGCCCCAGGCGGCCCGTCGGGACCGGCCGACCGGCGGAGACAGCATGGCGGAGACAGCATGGCGCCGCGCTCGGGTGGGTCAGCGTGCTCATGCGACTGTTTATCATGTCTCTCCTTCTTCTGCTGAGATCTTATTTATCAGCGCACAGAGGCTGGACGGAGCAAACTGGGACAGCCAGAGCCAGAGCTGAACGCGCTACAACAGCGGCCAGCAGAGCCAAGCAACAGCTGGACGACGTTCGGAGAACAAAAGGCCGGTTTTCGGTCGTGACGCGTGCTCGATTGCTGAGGCCATTTTACGTAGCCATTCACTCCACCGTTTGGCCATTAGAGGACTCATAAATTTGCAGTTCTGGTGGGACTTGGAGCAAAATGTCTTTTCATCCAAAGTCAAGCACACTAACACAAGGCACAAGGCATCCTACGCTAGAAGGTACGACACAGATATGAAGAGAACCTATATTATAGGATGTGTCACAGTTGTGGATCAAAAAATCGCACAGGGGCGCTTCTACATACTGTGATTATACTTCCATCAAGAGTCTTCACTGGTAGATCCCATACCGATTTTATAATGGGACTATTGTATCCATTATAATGCCATTTGCATACATATTCACCTATGTTCTGCAAATACGACAGAATGTAAGGGTACAACTCAGATACGAGGAGAACCTATCTTTATAGCCACCGTCACATTAGCCGTGAAGCAGACGATGGCTTGGGAGAGCTTTTGATATGTTACGGTTGGGAAATTTCATTTATTCTGAGGATTCACTCACACGGTCCCATGCCAATTGTTTCGGGTACCTTACCTGTCCAAGTGCTGGGGTACGGGTTGGCCAAGTACTCCAGTGATTCATCCGCATGTGGTTGTGCGCGTTATATCCGGCTCTACATGACAATGTAGTGGCGTTGAATTATAAATAGCTTAACGTGATCACAGGCAGTGATGTGAGAGCGTCACCTCTGAATCCACTGTGCTGGTGTGTGGTCGATGCACGCCACGAATATGCCGTGCCGTCAGCACAGGAGGCAAAGATGGGGACAGTGCATTCACGAGCAGCACGATGTTAGGAAACGCCTGACGACATTTATAAACTGGGAAATATCAGCATCGTCGAAACAATTGGACAGCTCCTAGCAGACGTTTGTCCTGTTCTTGGCATCTGAAGTGCACGAGTGAGCGACATTTTATGACATTTGTAGAGGCCCAATGCATGTATCATCACGCTACCCACAGCCAAGCTATATAGGTTTCCATCTAATATTCAGAAAACATTGGAGGGTGAAGTGAGTAAGCAGTTCAGTGCCAATGACCCGTCCGAAAGTATATAAAGCGGCACCCTTACTGAAGTCGTCATTCCCGGCTTTATTCAGTTTCCTTTAATGACCCTGTCGTTCCCTCTTCAATCCAGTGACCATTCAATCCACTCTTCCTCCAAATGTCTCAAGGTTGCATGAACATTTCAGGGTAAACCAGGTATGCAATGTCCCAAAATAGCTATCTTAATCTAGCAATGTACAGTTCTTGCAGGTTTGTACAACTTACATCGTATCTTGAAAATATCAAGGCACAGTCCTCCCCTCCCCCCACCCACACATCGATGTAAAGTATTAAAGCAATGTGCATGAGATTATGCAATAATACTGGCAGAAAGAAGCTGCAATGCAACGTCATGGAAAGCACACACAGTGTTACCAACCTCGCCGCAGATCATGCACAAATTTCCGCTCGATAAAACTATGGGATAAACAGAACTACGACCATATTGAGACGGTGTGGAATGGTGCTGTTTCCGTGCATGTGAAAGCAGAAGCGGCACCACCAATTTCTCCCAGTGGAGAAAACGGTTCCCCATGTTGGCTTCCTCAGTCTTTGGAGAGCATCCTCAAGCACGGGGGCCTCCCTGCATTTTCGGTCTTCAGCAGCTTTTCAAGGGCCTCCTGTCAGAACACCTGATCAGAGGCCTTCACACAACGAGAGGAGCCCTCCTGTTGGGCTTCGGAGGCCCTTCGTGAACGCTGTGGGCCTCCTATCACAACTAATAGCCCCCTCCCCGACCTGGGGCCTCCAGACCGTGTTATCGGGCATCTTGACGAGTGCTTAGACTTTCCGTAAACTCTTGGAGCCCCCTAGCATCACTAGTGGACCTCCTGACATCGAAGCTCCTAGACAACATACTGGGGTTTTCTGTCGAGCTTTATACGTCTCCTGTCAATACTAGAGAGTTGCCTGTTTCTGGGCCTCTTGACAACATCACAAGGCCCTTTGCCGGATGCTAGGGTCTTTTTGCAACCTTTAGGGATCTTCTGTCCAGACCAGCCAGCCTCCTGACCTGGAGTCTGAAAGCCCCATGATGAAACCCCCTGGTGAGTGTTGGGGCGTCTTCTTGAGCTCAAAGGCCCTCTTGTTAATACAAATTGACCTCCTAGTCTGGGCCTCCGAACAATATCATGGTGCCCCAGTCGGGCATTGGGGCATTTTCATGAGTTCTAAGGTCTCCTGTTGTGACTTGTAGGCTTCCTGACCTGGGACCTGCGGGCAACATGCTGGGGCCTCCTGTCGGCTGTTGCGGTTTTCTGTGAGTTTCTCAACATTCTCCAGGTACTGATGAGCCGCCTAGTCTCCCGCCACGTGTTGGAGTTAGCTAGTTAGTTGTCAAGGTTTTAGGGCGCATCAAACCCGGTGTTGGGTCTTTTCATGAGCTCTATGAATTCTTATGAATCTAATGTTTCTCCTAGGCTGGGGCTTCCGAACAACGTGATGGCTTCCTTTTATGCATGGGCCTCTCGAAATTGTAGGAGGAAAGCAAAATGTGATCGCCTCACGACACGGCAGGGGTTGCCCATCTGCCCCCTCCCCCACCCGGTAACGCTGCCCATGCGTGAAAAGGAAATGCGTGACTTAAAACATGGGGAAAGGGGTCAAGACTTGAGACCGACTTCCCCGACCCATCAGTTCGTCACTCAGTTATGCTGGGCTAACAGGAAATTGACAAGAACAAAGGCAGTCCAGGATCAATCGAGCCTACCGAGCCTCATTAGCCTGATCAGATCGACCTGAATCACCAAAGGGTGTGCCACTCCGCCACACGCTCTGGCCTCGCCAATGGTGAGGAATCCCACGTGCCTCGTGCAACTACGACTCTGGTAGATGTATCCACACGACCAAAGCCGGAACTGTGAGAAGCAGCTGACGGGTGTGTGGTGGAGTGCAAGGGAACACCTCTCATCAGCCTTGATCTTGAGCCGCTCGGGGAATTCCTGACGCATCTGGTGTACACGGTGTTACTGTTTTTTTCCCGATGCTCTTGATTTATCTGGTATTTCGCAGACAAAGAAAAAATCGCTGATACCATCCATTGTCAACAATTTCCACACAACATTGCATGCAGTCCGGATGAAAGCACATGCCATGGATCTTTCTGCAGCGCTGTGATTCGGCTGCAGATTTCTGCAGCGCTGTGATTCGGCTGCAGGTTTCTGCAGCGCTGTGATTCGGCTGCAGGTTTCTGTTGCGCTGTGATTTGGCTGCAGGTTTCTGTAGCGCTGTGATTTGGCTGCAGGTTTCTGTAGCGCTGTGATTCGGCTGCAGGTTTATATAGCGCTGTGATTCGACTACAGGCTTCTGTAGCGCTGTGGTTCGGCTGCAGGCTTCTTTAGCCCTGTGATTCAGCACCTCGAGCCTGGCGCCAATGTAAGACTCCTTTTGTGGAGCCGGAGCACCCGCGGCAGTCCGTGAACCGAGTGACAGTGAGTGGTGCGCCAAGCACGAAGATACACCTGCAGTAGCTGCCGTAAAAGGCGCGGGTCCTGGAGTTCGAACCTCGCCCACTGGGTCGGCGAGGTTCGAACCCCAGCCACCAGCCAGCCGGCCACGAGCCAGCCAGCCACCAGCCAGCCAGCCACCAGCCACCAGCCAGCCAGCCAGCCAGCCAGCCAGCCAGCCAGCCAGCCAGCCAGCCAGCCAGCCAGCCAGCCAGCCAGCCAGCCAGCCAGCCAGCCAGCCAGCCAGCCAGCCAGCCAGCCAGCCAGCCAGCCAGCCAGCCAGCCAGCCAGCCAGCCAGCCAGCCAGCCAGCCAGCCAGCCAGCCAGCCAGCCAGCCAGCCAGCCAGCCAGCCAGCCAGCCAGCCAGCCACCAGCCAGCCACCAGCCAGCCAGCCACCAGCTGCAATCAAGCTAGCAATATAAGCCAAAGAGGAGACTTGGCGCACCTCCATACTTCCAGGCGTCCTGTAGCGACTCGTTCTTGTCCGTGTTTTTTGTTGCTGACTTTCTGGAGGCTGCTCGGTGGAGCTTGCGAGTGCGACGCCCTAGATTAACGAAGCTCCTTTGCAGACTTAAGATTAATAGTGAACACCAATCGGTACAAACAGGCAAGAAATTGGCTCCTAATTGTCCGAAAATTGGCTCCTAATTGTCCGAAAATTGGCTCCTAATTGTCAGAATGAAAAAAACAGTGTGTAAGGCAGCTTCCTCAACACAGGGTGAGGAAGCATACCTTAAGATGCTATGGAAGCGAAGCAGATTGTAAAACAAGAACGCGATGCATACACCAGCTGCTGCTGTAGCTTCTGCAACAGCTGGTGCTGCATCGTCTAACAAAATTAGTAGTGGTGTTCAAGGAGTTAATTCAACCATGGAGACTCACACTATATTGTTCTTCCGGGACGAAAATGCGTCATTTGGAATTATTTGGATACTGTTCCCGTTAAAAGGGAAGGCGTCCTCACATAATTTCCCTGGTGAAGCACCATTAGTCCTCAAGGAGGTATTTGATATCTCCTCTGAATCTAGTATGGTTTTTGTCATCGCTTAATTGTTAGTAAGATACATGATTGGTCGTGCTGGAAGAAATTCTGGTAGCACTAGAATAAGTATCCGCAATGTCTAAGCACTGCATAGCAAAACAAAACGACGCCGCGTCCAGCACATTAGTTCACATTGCACCGAGTGCTTTTAGGCTCGGCTGACGTCACATTCGTCCTCGTGCCGTCCATGCATTTGGAGGTATATATCGCACCATCACTCCGCGGCGCTGACATTGCTGTGCACTGAACTAGTTCTATGCAGGCCTCAGGTCATGGAGTCACATGTGCCGCTACACTGGTCATCTGTGCATGCAACTGCTATGTCGAGAGTACGACAGATCGTCCAACCTGTGACCACAAGTGGTTTTACAGCAGGGTTAACTGTAGTGATAACGGTACGATTGACAGCGGGTAGGCCCATCTTTCCTGTCACATCGTTTATCCGACCGTAGGGCTGACAGTAGGACAGGCCCGTCTTACCTGTAACACCGTTAGTCCGACCGTAGGGCTGACAGTAGGGTAGGCCCGTCTTACCTGTCACACCGTTAGTCCGACTGTAGGGCTGACAGTAGGGCAGGTCGGTCTCGAGCCCCTCGTCCTCGAGTGTGGCGTCGCCCGCGTGTGCGCTGTAGATCTTGCGCGTGCCGTCGTCGCCAGGTGTTACGTAATCTTTAGAATCTATGACGTCACTGTAGTCCTGGTCAACTTGAACCAGCTGTGGGCGACGATAGAGCAGTCAAGCGGGGGAAGGGGTGAGTAAAAAAATTAACAACTCAATCAGCGAGACGATCAGAGTGTGGAAAATTAAATATTATATTGAAGAGCGTGGCGGCGAAACGAATCCTTCGCATTCAATTTATTTTCCGTCGGCCTTTCCGATGGGTTTGCCTTTCCTACTACATTGAAAGTGCAGGTAAACATAGCATACGCCGGAAACATTCTCCTGCCACCTGTTCAAGGGATTCCAAATGAAAGGCATGGCCTCAAATGATGGCTTGCCGCATCACCAGTTTCCAACAGCCATATCCTCCAGCCTGTCGGGTCAGTCGTCTGACAGTTGCGACCAACAGTTGCGAGCAGAACTACGAGCAACAGTTGCGACCCGAACTCGATCTTGCCGCGACAGAAAAAGAAAACTGAAGGCCAGAGTGTTGGCCACCGAGCTACCGGGGTGGCCTTCCGTCTGCTCGATCGCTACAAAGCTGTTGGAATGTTGTTGGATACTAGAAATGGTTCGCAGCGGCATAACAGTGTACTGGGTCACAGGAGCCAGCACTCTCCAAGATCACAGTAGACAACTCCATCACAGGTACACCATGATCTAGGCAGGATCAGAGTAGACAACTCCACCACAGGTACGCCATGATCTAGGCAGGGTCAAAGTAGACAACTCCACCACAGGTACACCATGATCTAGGCAGGATCAGAGTAGACAACTCCACCACAGGCACACCATGATCTAGGCAGGATCAGAGTAGACAACTCCACCACAGGTACACCATGATCTAGGCAGGATCGAGTAGACAACTCAAGTAGCCATGATCTAGGCAGGTCAGGTCCATCACAGGTACGCCATGATCTAGGCAGGATCAGAGTAGACAACTCCACCACAGGTACGCCATGATCTAGGCAGGATCATAGTAGACAACTCCATCACAGGTACACCATGATCTAGGCAGGATCAGAGTAGACAACTCCATTACAAGAGCCATGATCTAGGCAGGATCAGAGTAGACAACTCCACCACAGGTCGATGATCTAGGCAGATCAGAGTAGACAACTCCATTACAGGTACGCCATGATCTAGGCAGGGTCAAAGTAGACAACTCCACCACAGGTACACCATGATCTAGGCAGGATCAGAGTAGACAACTCCATCACAGGTACGCCATGATCTAGGCAGGATCAGAGTAGACAACTCCATCACAGGTACACCATGATCTAGGCAGGATCAGAGTAGACAACTCCACCACAGGTACACCATGATCTCGGCAGGATCAGAGTAGACAACTCCATTACAGGTACGCCATGATCTAGGCAGGATCAGAGTAGACAACTCCATCACAGGTACACCATGATCTAGGCAGGATCAGAGTAGACAACTCCACCACAGGTACACCATGATCTAGGCAGGATCCGAGTAGACAACTCCATCACAGGTACGCCATGATCTAGGCAGGATCAGAGTAGACAACTCCATTACAAGTACGCCATGATCTAGGCAGGGTCAAAGTAGACAACTCCACCACAGGTACGCCATGATATAGGTAGGATCAGAGTAGACAACTCCATCACAGGTACACCATGATCTAGGCAGGATCAGAGTAGACAACTCCATTACAGGTACGCCATGATCTAGGCAGGATCAGAGTAGACAACTCCACCACAGGTACGCCATGATCTAGGCAGGATCACAGTAGACAACTCCACCACAGGTACACCATGATCTAGGCAGGATCAGAGTAGACAACTCCATCACAGGTACACCATGATCTAGGCAGGATCATAGTAGACAACTCCATCACAGGTACACCATGATCTAGGCAGGATCAGAGTAGACAACTCCATTACAAGTACGCCATGATCTAGGCAGGGTCAAAGTAGACAACTCCACCACAGGTACGCCATGATATAGGTAGGATCAGAGTAGACAACTCCATCACAGGTACACCATGATCTAGGCAGGATCAGAGTAGACAACTCCATTACAGGTACGCCATGATCTAGGCAGGATCAGAGTAGACAACTCCACCACAGGTACACCATGATCTAGGCAGGATCCGAGTAGTCAACTCCACCACAGGTACACCATGATCTAGGATGTAATTTGTCTTGGAAAATAATGTCAAGAAATTACAGGATCACACGTGCTTCCCCGAAAAAAATGCTCACACGTTTAGGTAGGTTTGTCGATCTTCTTTTCCTACAAAGAAATCCCCTAAGACCCAGGACCGAAGCTTTGCGTTCATCAGCAACAGCATTTGTATATAATGCCTGAGTTCATTGACTCGCGTGATTCTTTGATAAAGGGCGACGGTGTTTTATCGCTATTTGAAGTGGCATACAATATACATCGGCTTCTTGTTTTCATCTGCATTTTAATGTTGTGTGTCTTCGTGTTCGCATCGCTGTGAATTATTTTGAACTTAGGAACTTCTGACGCTCTTGAGCACATACGGGAAAACAGAATCATACGTCAAAAAGCAGCAGTTCGCCGGTCAGTAAATATGGGCGGAACGTCCAGGATTGGCAGCCTTTGCTCTCTCTGTCTCTCTCTGTCTCTCTCTGTCTCTCTCTGTCTCTCTCTCTCTCTCTCTGTCTCTCTCTCTCTCTCTCTCTCTCTGTCTCTCTCTCTCTCTCTCTCTCTCTCTCTCTCTCTCTCTCTCTCTCTCTCTCTCTCTCTCTCTCTCTCTCTCTCTCTCTCTCTCTCTCTCTCTCTCTCTCTCTCTCTCTCTCTCTCTCTCTCTCTCTCTCTCTCTCTCTCTCTCTCTCTCTCTCGCTCTCTCTTCTCTGGCCGAATCACCACGCTCCAGTACCCAGCCGATTTAGCGACCTGCAGCCGGCCGATCCAGCACCGCCACGGTGAGTCAGCGCCTGCTGGTGAGGCGAGCCAGCGGCGCGAGAGGCCCGTGACCGGTTCAAGGCTTACGGCTCACGGCTCACGGCTCACAGCTCAATGCTCACGGTTCATAGTTCACGGCTCACGGCTTACGACCCACAGCTCACAGCTCACGACTCACGGCTTACGACTCACAGCTCACGGCTCACGGCTCACGGCTCACGACTCACAGCTCACAGCTCACGGCTCACGACTCACGACTCACAGCTTACGACTCACAGCTCACAGCTCACGGCTCACGACTCACGACTCACGGCTCACGGCTCACGACTCACAGCTCAATGCTCACGGTTCATAGCTCACGGCTCACGGTTCACGGCTCACGGTTCATAGCTCACAGTTGACGACTCACGGCTGC
The DNA here is from genome assembly GCA_034440615.1 of Ashinkailepas kermadecensis. NCBI lineage: Eukaryota > Metazoa > Arthropoda > Thecostraca > Neolepadidae > Ashinkailepas > Ashinkailepas kermadecensis. The sequence goes on from JAOTOM010004934.1 coordinate 405,567, forward strand.
ATGTCACCCGCTGGCTTCCCGCTCATGTTGTCGCGGTATCGGAGGGAGAATGGAAGGGGGCGGGGAGGGGGAGATAGCGCAACAATGCTGAGGAAAGGGATATACGGACATAAAAGCGGACAGGGCAGGAAGATAAGAAATATATTGGAAAGATATAGCGCCAGAGCGAGAACGAGAGCGAGAGCGAGAACGGAAGAGAAAAAGAGAGAGAGAGAGAGAGAGAGAGAGAGAGAGAGAGAGAGAGAGAGAGAGAGAGAGAGAGAGAGAGAGAGAGAGAGAGAGAGAGAGAGAGAGAGAGAGAGAGAGAGAGAGAGAGAGAGATATATATATATATATATATATATATATATATATATATATATATATATATATAGAGATGGAGATGGAGATGGAGATGGAGATGGAGATGGAGATGGAGATGGAGATGGAGATGGAGATGGAGATGGAGATGGAGATGGAGATGGAGATAGAGATAGAGATAGAGATAGAGATAGAGGGAGAGAGAGAGAGAGAGAGAGAGAGAGAGATATATATATATATATATATATATATATATATATATATATATATATATATATATATATATATATATATATATATAAAAATAATAAAGGTGATAGAGGGGGGAAATTATAGGAATACGCATAGTGATTAAGAAGCAAGTGCAAGCAAAGACAGCCAGGCACACTAGCAGACAGACAGACAGAAAGCAGATCGACTTACCCTACTAACAAGCAGACAGATGGAGATGGATTAAGGTATGGGCGTAGGAATGGGCAGTGGGGGGAGAGGATAGCGGAAGCCATCACCTGTACTGTTTTGGGAACCTTAGCCATTAATCTTATATGCATTGGGTGGAAAGCATTAATTTGGCCTTCGCCCTCCGAAGGAAGTGGAGGCCACCACAAGCGGCTCTTTCATCACCATAAAAAACGACGTGCGAGAGCTCTTCGCCTTTGGCATAACGGCATAACAATGATCCCTCGTGAATCGTTCGTTAGCAAATAGCCAGGTGATGTCAGCTGGCCGAGTTATAGCCATATTTCTGGAGGTGTGATCGGTGCATTTCTGCCGAAACCGAAGTTATGTTTGTTTTATTGCGGTCGATGTGTTCAGGCGATTTACATTTCACTTTTCTAAATGTCATCAGGACACGCCACTACATCAGTAACCCTCTCAAGGTCAAGTGAAGCCAATGACGTCGAATAGTCCTCTCTCGACAGCAAAAGGACGCATTCTAGGATATATTCGCATGGCCTGATTTCGAATTCAGTGAACACTCTTACCCGTGCGCAGTTCAAAGCCGGTCATCTGCGAGCTTTCATGAGTGTGTCGCAGTTGGTGTGGGCTGCGAACGTTTGGCCGAACCTGACCCGCCTACACGGATGTTACAAAGCTAAGTAAGATGTCAATAGATTTATACCACATTAAGCTACATGTACTTCGTTCGCTGCTCTATCTTACATAGCTTCAGTGCACTGGTAGTTGAAGTTGCCGATGCTCGATCTATTGATGCGTTGCTTACCTTGGTCCTGAAGGGTACCTTCAGTTCATTAAACGTATAATAAGTGACGCAAATGGTCCAGTCCAATGGCGGCACGCAACGCCATGATCGTTCACTCGCAGCTTCATCTCAAGCTGGGGAAAAATGACGAGCCGATGGCAACCTCTATCGGATGGAAATCTGCTGAAATATGCGCGCCGGGTGGGAGGCGCCGGGTAGAACTAAGCTCCCCATTTGCATCGCCGTTCCTGGGGCCTCGGAAGGCTGGCCGGCCCAGGGCTGAGCTGGGACGTGTCGGAGCGTGATACCTGACGAAACTTGGCTCGGTTCACCACACTAGACCGGACCAGACCAGACCCGACCAGACCAGACCAGACCAGACCAGATCAGAACTGACCTGGGACGAGTCCGAGCGTGATGCCTGGCGAAGTCTGACTCGGTTCACCAGACCAGACCGGACCAGAGCAGACCATACCATACCAGACCAGACCAAACCATACCATGCCAGATCAGACCATACCATACCAGACCATACCATACCAGACCATACCATACCATACCAGAACTGACCTGGGACGTGTCCGAGCGTGATACCTGACGAAACTTGGCTCGGTTCACCAGGTCCAACGGTGCTGCATAATCCTCCAGTAGCTGTGAACAGAGGGGCAGAGTATCAGCCATAATGATCCAGTAGCTGTGGTCAGACGGGCAGAGTACCAGCCATAATCCTCCAGCAGTTGTGGACAGAGGAGCAGAGTACCTGCTATAATCCTCCAGCAGTTGTGGACAGAGGAGCAAAGTATCAGCTATAATCTTCCATTAGCTGTGGTCAGAGGAGCAGAGTGTCAGCTATAATCCTCCAGTAGCTATGCACAGAGGAACAGGGTATCAGCCATTATACTTCGGTACATGTGTACAGGGGAGCGGAGTATCAGCCATAATCCTCCATTAGCTGTGGTCAGAGGAGCAGAGTATCAGCTATAATCCTCCAGTAGCTATGCACAGAGGAGCAGGGTATCAGCCATAATCCTCCATTAGCTGTGGTCAGATGAGCAGAACAGGGGTGTTATTTTATATACTTTTGGGGGTGAAGTATGTTGAACTTTAGCCCCTCGATGTTGGCTTCTCCCCCTCCTCAATAATTTAAACTTTCAACATGGAACCCTGTAGGGTGTGCCCCAATCAATTCGGGTCGGCCGATTGCCTTCATGTATGGTTCCCCCCCCAAATAATTTTCATATATCAACGCCCGTGGAGCAGAGTGTCAGCCATAGGCATATATCGTCATGAAAGCCTTTCCCACCCTAAAGAAAAGTTGGTACGTCGCCCACAATATTCCAAGTTCTTGACACGGACCATCGCCGACTACAAACTCTGCAAGCTGAGGCAATAAATCTCCATTCCTCCAACTAATTTGATCAAACCACGTTGCACCGACACTGAGTCGTACGACGAAGAGTTGGTGCTCTGAAATGGGCTCGGTATTTGTAGAGCTACGCTTTCCCATGCTTAAATTTACTTCCTTCATGTATCCCCTTCCAAGCGTATCTCCTTGTAATTTCCTCATCACCTTGGGTTACATGCCAGACTTACGCTTGGATTAAAACCAAACACACCCAGCACTACCCCAGCCCCTGCAATTCAAGCGTCAAGCGTTGCAGAGGTTAGTTCACATCCAGTTCAGACCTGTTCTAGTCTTTTTCATACCAAGTTGCCGCGAAATTCAAATGACACTTCTTGGGTGGGCGGCGCCTTTCACTTCACATTTCATACATCCACACCTGTCGCTGTCAACAATGACATAGGTACATTATGGCACCTATGTTGATTGTGGTAGTTATCTGAGTACTCATGATGTATCAACAAACGCATGTGATGTTGCCGACTCAAACCACCATTAACAAGTGCAAACACTCCTACAGCCTCGAATTTAATCGCCAAAATTCACCTCTGCTTAATAAAACTACAAGAATACTTTTAGTGAATTGGTGGAAGTGAGAATGATATAATTGAAAATATTAAGTATAATTAAAGATTAAGTTGTGATATTGTCCTAGTATTTCTTCTGCAAAATCTCAAAAGAGAGACAATTCTACAATAGAAGCGTAAAATCTGCTTCTTCTAGCAAGCATCCAAACGCTGATAACATCGTTATCAGCGGATCATAATAGTAGGTAATAATCATATCACAAGTCATAATTTTATCACAAGAATATCACAAGTATTCAGCTTCAATTCCTTGCTTCCTTGCATTTTTGTGGTACTTGTGTTTCGATTGTATTTTCCTCTCTCCTAGCATTGCATCATACATTGACTTCTGATGATATTGATCTCTTCCGAAGATCGTTGGCACTTTAAGCTTAAATGTGTTCTCTGTCATGCCAATAAAGCAAGGTTCCACAGCTTGTCATGACATAAAACACTGCTTGGTATGTTTAAAAATTTCGGTATGGCATGGATTCTATCTATGGGTTTCGCAGAAACCCATTTGTGCGGCATTTGATTGTTCCTAGTCACCACACCCATGTGTTGGATATACATAGCAGGTATTTGGCTGAACCATGAAGTCGAATGAAAATGGATGTCCGCGTGCATGGCGCACACTATATGATATTGATAGGTTTGAAGTTATTCATCAAACATATAAAATCAAATTCATTCATTCAAATAAAATTCATATAAATCATTAATATGAAAAGGAAACTCCTGCTCTGATACCATAAGAAATGCTTAACAGAACATTATGCCACAGCTATAAACTATGTATGAATTAGGCTCAGTTCGAAATCGCTTTTTTAACATTCGATTCTCCAAGCGGACTTGTCTACTGAGACTTTGGTAACATCTGGTCACCAGCATAAGTACAATAATGGCCGCAACATATCCATCGAAAAGAGCTCGAGGTTGCAGGCATGAATTATCACAAATTAACTCAGCGATACAGATAGGTCTGCCTGTCTTATGCAGCCCGTCATGCTCCTAACTAAAAGCTGCCGTGTTCAAGTAGCACCCACACTAATAACCTAGTGCCTCCTTCCCATGTCCATATCATTAACTGATGCTTCTCCGTAGCACCCATAACCCATAACAGTGTTCAGTATTATTACAAGTTAGATTACCAGCTATGTAAGACCATCATTAACACCAGGATAAAATGTCTCGTCTGTCAAGACTCATCGAGAAAACAAAATGGCATACGCAAGTCGTCGTCTGAGGGTCCGCCGAGTATTAAGGGTAAGACCTGTTTACACAAGGCAGAAACCCGGCACACTCCCGGCAGAATCGTGACGTTGGCAGGACTGAGCAGGACCCGGCAGAACCGAGCAGAATCGAGCAGAACCCGACGTCGGCGACGTCCACAGTCTCTGACGTGACAGCATAAATGGATGACGTCACGCAATGTAATAGCCATAGCGAATATGATACAGTAGCTTTGTTCGACGTCGGCACGTCGGCGGCAGACAACTTGAAATATTTCAAGTTGTCTGCTGCGTTATGCCGTCGGCGCGACCGTCGGACGCGACCGTCGGACGGTTTCTGTGGCTGCTATTTGGCCTTTCGGTGGCTGCATTTGAAGAAACAAAAAGATACTGTGAGTGTCGTGGATGGACATATTGGTGAGTAAATTGTATTTTCCTTTGTCCTTTGTAATATACCCTGCACTGCAATCCAAATAAATGCAAAAAAAATGGTATACCTAAATCACGTGGTTTTTTTGGAAGGAGGCTCATGCCACCAAATGGAGTCTGCTCAGGAGTGGAACTTTGTGCAGCTTTGGTGTTGCTGATGCAGCACCAATTGCCAAGTTTAACATTTAGGCCTTTGTTATTGTTGAATGAATGAACTCAAGATTTGGCTTGGCAACACGAATCGTTTTGGGAAGTCGATTCTTTCCATGCAACACCCATGCGGTTAATGACCAACTTGTTCAAAGTTGGGGTCGCTACCCCCTTAACACCAACTCCGAGCTCGGTTCCTGCGCCCTTGCCCCTCATCCTGGTGTGGATGAGCAGTTTTCGACACTTCAATTTTCGGCACCTATTTCAGCTTTGTAACAGGAAGATATTTTCCTCTGGTCTCCTATTATCGTAAACTTACTCCGACGTCCTTCATAAAAACTAATCACTGTTGACGTGCAAGAGCTCTTGTTGTAGTGAGGTAGTACCAAATATCAACGTTACCTAGGTACTACTGTGAGTGGTAGCACTTGAGTCAATTAGTTCTGCATCGGATTATTTATCGGTGCAGTAAACAAGCAACCGAGACGCTGCATGGCGCATTGGATAGATGACGTCAGCCTGCTAATATGACGTTGGCAGATGAAAGGAGACGTCAGAGTCTGCTTCCACCTGCTATTTCCTGCCGCCTGATAATTTCTGCCGCTGCCTGCCAATTTCTGCCGCCGACGTCGCGGACGTCGGGTCGGCCCAGCCAAGGTTCTGCCGGTATTCAGCCACGTGTAAACAGGCCTTTGATGTGAGCACGGAAATGAATTTTAGCAGGTATTTGTGACACTATTTGAATTGCTCATGTCACGTTACAGCGCCCCATAAAAAGATAGGGGTACTCTCAACTAAGCATTGCATGCATACATGCCATCCTGACAATAGACAGCAAAGCAGTATCCTATTCCCGTACAGACACAGACATGGCTGTAGCAGACATGGGTGCGACCGCTCATCTGTAGAATCAATACGAGGCCTGTGACGGGCCCCATCAGGAAATGGAGGCGAGCGCGCAATTATTGAGGACAGACGCATTAGTGAAATGAGCTGTGGCAAGGCATGTGGTAGCTCAGCAGGCCACTAGCAGGTAGGTGCAGGCAGAGGCGGACCTAGAAGGCTAGTCTTCGACCAGTTTAGAGGGGAGGTACTAAAAAATTATCCGATTTCGAAAACCTCTTCAGATCTGAACAGTCCGATTCGACAGATTTAAACGCTTCGAACATTCGATTGTCCGTTTAAGATAATAATAATTTTATAAAATGTTTTTAGATTCTGAGAAAATGTCATTTTAGTGCAGGAGTTGGGAAAACATCGGTCATTGGGGTGGTGGGGGATGGCCCCCGTCCCCCCGCTAGATTCTTTAGTAGGTATGGGCGGAGCGAGGAGAGTGCAGCTGAGTGGTATGCATTCAGGGAGTCGCACGAGCCCAGTGGCTGACGTAACGGAGGAAAGAAAATCTGTGTTCACAAGATTTTATATTTCCGGTTTTAATTTTTAGTAGGCTACTCCATTTTTAGTTCACATTATCTAAACATCAAAAAAGAAAGGCAATGTAAGACAGAAAACAATGGTCAAATACGTGCTTAGCTACCTTTTGTATTTGTCTGTATCATTAACCCTGGCAATGCGTGGCTAACTTTGACCACCACCGCTATTTTGTTTTTCTGGGCTAACCCCTGAACCGTTCATGATATCGCTTCGGCTTCTGGCATGCCATTCGACCATTGACGAGCGGATATTGTGACAAAACATCGAGTCCCAGACTCGTAAGATATCGCAGATTGCGCAGATCGAAGTCAGGTTACGGCCTCTTTTGAATGTGATTTTTGGATTATATTGACACATTGTTCATCTGGAAACCGTGCGAAGTACAGAAGAAATTAAATATAGGTGCATAGATAGTGATGGACGAAAAATGCACAATATTAAATGTGATGTCAGGTCATGTCGGAAATGTAAGAATAAACCAGAGAACTGTTTTTGTCATGCATAACATCTCGTCAGGTCACTGAAATGTGACATGAAATGTTCCGAGGGTACATGTATTACAGGCGCTTTCTATGCTAAAGTACGGAGTATTAAAAGACAGAATGGCTAAAACAGGGTGCCGATGGTTGGTTGGTTAGTTATTGGTTTTACGACACGTCGACCGTTGAGTCATGTAGCGTCGCCAATCTCTCACGCCGATTGGTCGCGGGCGAAGAGTAGCGACAGGTGAGACTCGAACCCACAACCTTTCGATTGTGAGACGAGCATCTTACCCCTAGACCACTCGTCCCCCAGGGTGCCGATGCCGCATCCCGATTTGACTTCTGATGCGACTATGGCCCCCCAATCCCCCAATTCGATATGAAAATGTGTAATTATTAAGGACATTGTTTTTAAAAAATCACAAAATTGCAAGGTACGATTTTTTTTGTGGGGGGGGGAACAATTCTCAAAGCAGATGGAAAGCATCTTGGCTTGGTACCAACCTTCTTCCACAGCGCCATCTGTTTCGAACACTGTTATCTTCAACAGTTCATCACATATTTCCAGGCATTTTATATTGACGGCATCGGTGATCTTGACCTTTGCAAGTCTCATTCGTGTTGGAGTAAACCTTCAGTTTGCACATCAGCAACATTGAAGCATGAAATCGCATTTGTTTTACGACCAGGGTCCGAAAGCTACGGCGAAGATGGTGGCTGACTGCACCCCGACACTGACTGTCTGATCTAGTTTGGAACGTCAAACAAAAGAGATAGATAAAAAGGTGTCAAGTAACTCTGAAAGATCAAGGATGGAGCTATGGCATGCCGTTGATCAGATATCTCTATCTTTCTCAGAACAAAAGATAGAATGTGGTTAAACATGCCCCCGCCAGAGGTATGAAATTATCCGGCACTGGGAGTGCTCGGGTGTGTTTTCGTCCAGGAGCGCAGCCAGGGGTATGCACCTTTCAGATACGACCAACTGATTCCGCTTACACTGGGCACATGGCTGGAGAAAGCAAGGGTGATGATCAGCCTGCTGGTCATTGCCTACGTGCATATTTTAATTCAGAACAAAACTTGGATGGCTGACACTTCTCAGTATCGAAATCAAGCATTCCATTCTGAGATCGAATCATAGTTGGATCTTGGTGGGCTATCAAAACTCAACACCTTCACTATTCATTCTTAATCATTTGCGGTTGTGCGACAGCCATAAACAGATTGCTAACCTTTTTTCCTACACTCATGCTGCTCAGTTAATCTGCTTTCATTGCAATCTGAAAATTCGTCGTCACGTTGTCACAAATTCACTCACATTATGCCTGATATGAGAATGATCCGAGTCCAGTTGAGGACCAAACGATACCACTGGCAGACACTGTGCGGCCTGCATAGGTCAGCTCAGTGACGGTTTATAAATTGGATACAACTGGTGACGGTGACCGTGACGCGTATTCCATCAGCGGCTTCGACAATGCTACGCCAAAGGAAGTGTGCTCGGTGCGAATGCAGCAGTCACGGTGCTGCTCAAACGCAGACCTCAGGCTATCACTATCATTGATCGGTTTCGCGGTCTTCTCGACAATGAGAATGGCGCTAAGAAAACAAGGTCAGCTTTGTACACAAACGCTTTCCGCCACGTAACGTTGGCTGTCGACAAGTGTTGCATCGTCACAGATCACGAGCAGCGGCCCTCTCCCTCCCCCTCCAATCCCACCGTACGTGTAGCTCACCACCACCGTCTGGCGCGTCCACCCGACGTATGCACCAGCTCCCGCTGCGGCGAAGTCGCCGTCCGCCCCAGGCGGCGCAAGGTCACGTCGGGGTCGGCACGCGACGCCGCCGGCGACCCGACGACCGGCGGCCCGTCAGAAGACTGCGTGCGGTCGGCCGCCGGCGGCGCGCGTGGCGGCGCGCGCCGCCGCACCCACGCAGCTGATCAATAGCATCCCGCTGTCGGCGCGGGACGCGCCGACAACGAGACGGAAGCCGCACGGGGAGGTGTCGCGACAGGAACGCGACTGAGACGCGTCCGCCGGGGGATCGCGCGACAATGCGACCCGGTTCCGGCCGGGCAAGAAGGGTGTAGCTCCTCTCCGCGGGAGAGGAGCGCTGCCCGTCAGCCAGATAAGAGCGGCCGGCCGACGGATGGCGTCGGCACGGCGCGAGGAATTGGCGGGTGTTACGGAGCGCGCGCCGGACGGTGTGATAGCGCCGCTGTCTTGTGAATTGTTGCCACCGTTTGTCATCCGCAGTCAAAGCAGCCGTTCGCCCAGAACGCGTTCGCCGGGAATGACGAGTTCGTGTGGGAAGCACACCACGTCGTCATGAATTGTCCTCGAGGACGAACGTCGGTCGCAATTTTGGCTCGCATGATTAGAATCGTCACATTCTCATGCAAACGAGCATCTAGATTCGCGATTCCAAGTCTTGCCATAATCACCTCCAGCTTGCTAGAGAAAAGCATATTCACCATCCTTTCTAATAAAATAGCATGTGACACACAAAGCATTGGTGGCCTGTCATCTTCGCATGGTCCAATTCTCACTTCAAACGACAAAATTTCGCCCATGACAATCCGCCTAGTTGACAGCTCCTGGTGCAGATATAACATTACACTAAGAATCACTGCGAATCCAGGACCTTCTGAAAAATTCACATTTGAAGAAAATATAATCTCTTCACACCAACAAAAAACAGTTCGAATCATAAAGCATGCTTCAAATAACACATCTGTGATCCAGTTGGTCCAATGAAAGTCTGACCTTTTTATTATGAAATTGCAGCCAGCTAATGCGATTTAAAACAATAGTTGCATGGATATCGCCAGATATACGAACCACTCGATCATCGGCTTCGCTTCAGGGTTTTAGTCCACAATTAATCATAATGAAGATGAAGTTCCATGCGTAGGTAGAACCTTGAAAACAAATTCGGAGGATGCACGTGCATCATCACTTTGGAGATATGCATATCGAACTTCCATCGATCATCGATAACCATTTCTCCAAAGATTTAAATATCATGTTCAATAATGACATGTCCGCGAACATCTCGAAAGCCAAGAACAAATATAATGTACGAATCACTTTAAATTGGCTTGAAAATGCAAATGACAACCATAGTTACCGACGAATTTCGAAGTGCTCCCTCCCTAGGGTTCGACACATCAATCTCGGAGGAGTCATCGCTGCCATTGCTTGTGCGCATCTCCAATGCAACGCCCACAGTTCCTTTACTGCAGCCCTAGTATCTCAGATACAAATAAAACCAATGCCATTGGGGCCAGTCATCAGCGTGCATACGTTTGCATATCCCGCGACAGCGACTATTTCACCGCATAGTTGAGTTACTATAGCAGCTCAGCTATGCCGCCCGCTAAGTGGGATACTGCTTTACCGTGTCGGGTCAACAGCTTCCTTCCAGCACAGCCTAGTTACACTCAAGTCGCCCAGTATTCACCCGGTGAACAGTGGGGCCCCTCGACAGACATTCCTGACGTGGCTCCAGACGTAAACATTGCTCGATAGATTGGAACGGAGCCGTCATAATCCAATGAGATAACTGCTGATAACAGTACGTTCTAATCCTGAACATGATTATCTCACAAATCGGCTCGGAAGCAGACGGGTGTGTATTTCGAGCTAGCGAGGCAACAACTTGTCGTGATTTGATAATGCGCATGGTGTGTATTTCGAGCTAGCGAGGAAACAGCTCATGGTGATTTAATAATTCGCATGGTGTATATTTCGAGCTAGCGAGGTTTAATGGTGATTGTGGTGATTTAATAATCCGCATGAGGTATTTTCACAACCGCGTTTCTTCTGTTTGCTCATTCCCACCCCATCGCCACAATCTCCTGCTAATTTAACTTGCACGGAAACGAAAGCAGCTTCGCAGTACTCAGTGCGCCGATATGTATTCGTAAGATGCTAGGAATGCATTGTGTTAAATATCTCATGTAGCAAAAACATGTCGTAGTTCAACGTATTTAACTCATTACATGAGTCAAATACGTTGAACTACGGCAATGTAATTGAAAGTTGCAGTACAGCTGAACGTGCAGCGGAATGTGCCAGCTGTGCCAGATGATGACGTCAGGCAGAAAGGGCCGTACTGGGAGTTCGTGTTCATCGAACGGTATCGGGAACTAGCATAGCTGGCGGCACGAAGTTGTCAGGCCAGGGAGGGCTCGGGAAACTCTCTTGCTCATATTCAGTAAGGTTGCAGGTCATATAATTCAAGGTCAGACAAATTCAAAATACCAAGATTGGTCACTGAGCATACATTGTACGGGACCTGGCTTTCCTTCACCTGGAAGCGCTTGGTATATTTCTTAGTATTTCCAACATGACACAAATTATTCACAAATAATAAGCGTTGTGCTCCGTATTTAAAGAGAAACGAATACTGCACCGAAAAAGTCAGCTAATTTCCAACTAAACTCGTCTGACATCGGTAGCGCATACAAAAAAAAAACGATGTAGCAATTTTTCCCAACTTTTGGGAGTACGGTCAATCCAAGAAACAATCATATTTTGTTCTGATAATGGTGCTTCGCAGCATGTCAAACTGGGCTGCGCAGAAGCAAAGGCACCTCACATTGCGACGATCCTTCGCAACGGCTGCCTGCAGCTCGACCAGGCAACAGCTAAACAACCTCCTATCTATCATAATCTCCAGTTGCATCCAATTGTCGGTCGGTTTGATGCGTGGTTGTGTGAATGACGCGAAAAATTGACACCGAGTACACAGCTAAAGCAGTTCAAATGCTGGCGAGCGACAAAATCCACCCCGCCTCTGTATCTGTCCTTTTCGCTCTCAGAGATACTGCCCGATGGTTCGTGTGGCTGGATAGCCCGCTGCTGCCGGTCCACAGAAAACATGTACACCGTACTCTGCACTGCACTCTGATGTAGGACTTGACCACCTCTCGACCCAGCCGCCACTTTCCACCTCATCAGCTACCTGTTCCGTTATGACGGGGTGTGTAGCCGGGACAAGCTGGTGCACGATCTCGTCCAGGCTACGTGCACGAATTATCTCTGAAATGTGCATCGCATGTCTAGGCGCCGCCCACAGCCGTAATGACCACTCATCACCAGTTACGACCGAACATATAGAGAGGCGCTACAGGCACACCCAGGCGGCTGTACAGCCGGACACGGAGGTCGGCACGTGGGCGGACACGGAGGTCGGCACGTGGGCGGACCGGAGCAGGCGTCTGCCGCGAGCAGCGCGCATGCCGTCACTATCACGCAGCAGGGTGCGCACCAGCAGGCTGCGTCTGCCGCGAGCAGCGCGCATGCCGTCACTATCACGCAGCAGGGTGCGCACCAGCAGGCTGCGTCTGCCGCCGGCACATACGCAGAGGGTGCGCAGGGTTCAGCAGCGCGCATGCCGTCACTATCACGCAGCAGGGTGCGCACCAGCAGGCTGCGTCTGCCGCGCGCATCGCGCACGCTGTCACTATCGCGCAGCAGGGTGCGCACCAGCAGGCTGCGTCTGCCGCGAGCAGCGCGCATGCCGTCACTATCACGCAGCAGGGTGCGCACCAGCAGGCTGCGTCTGCCGCGCGCATCGCGCACGCTGTCACTATCGCGCAGCAGAGTTCGGGCTGCGAAACGATGGATCACAATTGATGATGATTTCCCTAACCGCCGTGGACACCAGCGTTTGCTGATGGTTGTCAGACAACACATTTGGCACCAATACGGTCTCTTGGCATCACACTAATGAATATTAGCAGGTGTGAATTTCAAAGGAGTGCGCAAATCAAGGGGAATTATTCTGACCGCCCTGACTGGGGAATAAATTAGTCTGCAGGTCGGCGCATGGGTGGATATCTGAATATGCTCCGGCGAGCCGAGCGAACAATGATCTTCATATATTCCGGCGAGCCGAGCCAACAAGGACCTTCATATGTTCCGGCGAGTCGAGCCAGTAGCGATTTTCATATGTTCCGACGAGCCGAGCCACCAGTCATTTTCATTCGGAGCCATTAAATCTGTTGCCTAATTGCCAGTGGCTATTGGTCTATCGGCGTGCAATAAATACAATAAAATTCCAAACCACTTGAGCACCCCCCCCCGACTAATCATTTTGGAAGTTCCACTCGTATGTTTATGGGAAGGAGGGTGGGCCGCGCCCTGTCAGGTTGCCTGGATTTCGGGAAAATTGGACTTTTTTAATCCGGCCAAGGCGTCATGAGCACTTTTCGAGCCGCCCAAGCAAATATTCTGGTCGTGCATCTCTGTCTGCGTACATATTTGATATCACAGAAGTCTGGACCAACGCCCGAAGCTCCAATGTCTCACCTTGCTAAGGGACCCATTGCCGAAGCTCGGGCAGACCGATGCGCATCAACACGAGTCCTTCAGTCAGTGCCAGTGCCGAGTCGTGTGGCGACCGACTGTCGGTGACACCGATCACGCCATGTGCTGGTAACTGTGGCGACGCATGGCCAGGCGAGAGAAAAACCTGTACAGGTGAACATGTATCGCAGCTGACGCGTCATTTACTGCAGTTGGTGGCCTTTCGCCACTGCGGCTGATGATGTCCGTCACTGCAGTTAATGGTGTTCGTCACTGCAGCTAATTGTGTCCGTCACTGCAGCTGATTGTGTCCGTCACTGCAGCCAATGGGGTCCGTCACTGCAGCTAATTGCGTCCGTCACTGCAGTTCACGGCACCAGTCACTGCCGCTCACGGCACCAGTCACTGCAGCTCACGGCACCAGTCACTGCCGATCACGGCACCGGTCACTGCAGCCAATGGTGTCCGTCACTGCAGCTCACAGCACCAGCCACTGCAGCTCACGGCACCAGTCACTACAGCTCACGGCACCAGTCCCTGCAGCTCACGGCACCGGTCACTGTAGCTAATGGTGTCCGTCACTGCAGTTCACGGCACCAGTCACTACAGCTAATTGTGTCCGTCACTGCAACCAATGGTGTTCGTCCCTGCAGCTCACGGCACCGGTCACTGTAGCTAATGGTGTCCGTTACTGCAGCTCACGGCACCAGTCACTGCAGTTCACGGCACCAGTCACTGCCGATCACGGCACCAACCACCAGAGTGCGCATCGCCAGCGGCTCTGGAGCTGGCGTGACGAGGCATCAGCACCAGTCGAACTACTCAACACGCCGACCCGCGTCTGCTCGGCAGTATGCCCAACGCCCCTGCACCTTACAGGGGCGCGCCCAGGAGCTGCGCGCGAGGGGCAAAACGACCCAGCCGTTCACGCGTCCACACCTCTCCAGCATCCGCCAGGCCCGACGATCCCAGCCGTGCACGCGCCTTCCCGCGGCGCGGCGCTGAGCGCGCCCCTGCCGCTGTCACACTCGGCCGCTGACTCATAGCCGAGGATCGTCCTTGCCGGCAGCGCGCCGACCGGCAGCGGGGAGGGGTCGACAACCAGCGGCACCGCACACACACCTGGCCCGGCCGGCGGCAGGCGCGCCGGTCGCGTGGCAACAGCACGGCCGGTGACGCACCCCGTGCGTGACACGCACCACCGGTGACGCACCCTGTGTGCGGCACGCACGCCGACCCACACGGCGCGGCGGCGCGGCCGGCGATCGGCGGTGCCGCCTGGATCCGGCAGCGTCATCGCGTGACCGCTCGTCTGGGGATGACGGGAGGACTGGGGGGGGGGGCGACTGGTCCGGGGTCCGACTCATCCATTCATTCAGTCGGCGGTGGAAAGTGCGGCCTCGCGTCCGCGCCGGCTGCCGTTTGCTCGTCCTCGGGGTGGTGTGCATCGCTGCCCCCACAGCCGCACTGGGCCGACAGCGGCACACTGGCACACTCACCGCCGCCTGAGGCTCTGTGACTGCCCCGACAGCCGCACTGGGCCGACAGCGGCACACTGGCACACTCACCACCGCCTGAGGCTCTGTGACTGCCCCCACAGCAGCACTGGGCCGACAGCGGCACACTGGCACACTCACCGCCGCCTGAGGCTCTGTGACTGCCCCGACAGCTGCACTGGGCCGACAGCGGCACACTGGCACACTCACCACCGCCTGAGGCTCTGTGACTGCCCCCACAGCCGCACTGGGCCGACAGCGTCACCCTGACCCAATCACCGCCGCCTGAGGCTCTGTGACTGCCCCCACAGCCGCACTGGGCCGACAGCGGCACACTGGCACACTCACCACCGCCTGAGGCTCTGTGACTGCCCCCACAGCTGCACTGGGCCGACAGCGGCACACTGGCACACTCACCGCCGCCTGAGGCTCTGTGACTGCCCCGACAGCTGCACTGGGCCGACAGCGGCACACTGGCACACTCACCACCGCCTGAGGCTCTGTGACTGCCCCGACAGCTGCACTGGGCCGACAGCGGCACACTGGCACACTCACCGCCGCCTGAGGCTCTGTGACTTCCCCGACAGCTGCACTGGGCCGACAGCGGCACACTGGCACACTCACCGCCGCCTGAGGCTCTGTGACTGCCCCTACAGCACAACTGGACCGACAGCGTCACCCTGACCCAATCACCGCCGCCTGAGGCTCTGTGACTGCCCCGACAGCTGCACTGGGCCGACAGCGGCACACTGGCACACTCACCACCGCCTGAGGCTCTGTGACTGCCCAGACAGCTGCACTGGGCCGACAGCATCACCCTGACCCAATCACCGCCGCCTGAGGCTCTGTGACTGTAATCGGAGTGATTGGATTCCTTAGGACGGCGCTCGGTCGACAAGGTTCAGTGATGTGTCGGGAAGTATCGACCTGAAGCGACCTTCAGACGGGCCCAATTAGTTGCCGTTTGCCTGGCGGACAGCGAAGTACTCGTCGCCATTTGCTACACCATTTGTAACAGGAACAGTGCTTCTGAATACTGAAGGGATGCACTGGCACCATCATTCAAAAGCCACCTCATTGAATATCATTCATTTCGACCCACTCTGTACTTTCGCTCGCGAAACAATCTCAGGTTCCACCCTCACAAAATACCAATTGCAGCTCACATAACTCATTGCTACGCCCTCGCCCTCCTTCGCCTTCGTTTCCAGTTGATAGCCCCAGCTTGTTATCTCAGAGGGGAACCCTGCTATCGACTGACAAGCCCCGGGCCGTGAGCTAACACCGATGTCCTCTAGAAATAGACTTACCAAGATCAATCGCTCAATGAGGCACTGTCGGCAATATGGACCCATAAATATGGATGAAGAACGTAGCATCGCAGGTTCTGTAGCTACAGTACTAGCGCGCTGTCTAGATCCACATCGTTTCCTCCATCTTGCACTCCAAACTTTTCTTTTGGAGTGCAATTTTTCGCCAGCCTTTTCTTGAGCGGCGCGAGCGTGAAGGTTGCTGCCACTCCCGGAGCCGCAGAATATCGATCCGCGTCCGGGGATCCGGCCGACGGCCGTCTCGGCTCCTCGGATCCGGTTAGATCTGTGTACCTGTCAGTCGAACCCGAGCCCAGTCCGGTCGGATATCTGACGGACGGATCCACCAAGCCCGAGCCCGGTCCCGTCGGATACCTGATGGACAGATCCAGCGAGCCCTAGCGCGGTCGGGTCGGATATCTGATGGACGGATCCAGCGAACACTCCGCACCACGTGTTGCCACAAATGTGAACAGAAAATTGACCAAAAGAATCAGAAGAAAGTGTCCCAGCCTGAGAGCATCCAAGATACATCATCATGAAAACCAAACGTTTGGAAGTAAATGCACGTATTAGCTCCTACAAATTTGTACCTTGCAACCTTCACGATATTATGTGAGCAGTATTTGGTACCAAGTGGAGGCCGCCTAACGATCTACGTGGGTTCTGTCGTGGAAGATCTTTCCCACCCCGTGTGAGAACCTATACGACACTGTCAAGCGTTGTGTCAGGAACCGCTAGTTTTGCCAGTTACTTTAGGCGTGGTCATAGCCCGGGGCGAGTCATGGCTACGACGGTGTGCACATGTGAGTTTTTGCCTACAAGGTGCACACATGAGGCGTGCTTACGAAAAGTTGCACAGGTGGAGTCATGTCAACGACCAAGTGTACAGGTGAGCGGCATTTATGGTGATACACGCCGGTGAGTCATACCTACGAGGTGCTGCTGCGGACGAAGAAAAAACTCACCGGCGCTGCGGAGCGTTGTGTGAAGCCGGTTTCTGGCGTTGGTGCGGGGGCCCGGTGACACGATCGTCCACTCGGTGGTAGGGTGCTGGGCTATCTGGCGTGTGCCACCAGCGCCGCCTCGCGCGCCATATTCGGCACCGCTTTCACTTCGCCTCGGTCGGCGGCTTCTGCCTCGGAGCCAACAACAGAAGAGCACCGTCCACGGCGGCTGGTGTTTGCGCAGGAGGCTAAGTCGTACTAGTGTTGCTGGTTGGGCGGGGGAGGGCCCGACTGCCTGACTGACTGACTGACTGACAGACTGACTGGTTGACTGGCTGCCTAGACTGCCCAGGAATGAACATGACTCAGCTTAAGCTCATGCATTATAAAACACATGTGCATACATAAAACAGGAATAAATATGAGAGCAAGATATGTATATGTATATATATATATACGTGTGTGTGTGTGTGTGTGTGTGTGCATGTGTGTGTGTGTGTGTGTGTGTGTGTGTGTGTGTGTGTGTGTGTGTGTGTGTGTGTGTGTGTGTGTGTGTGTGTGTGTGTGTGTATGTGTGTGTGTACTATGAAACACTTGAATGTTTTGCCGTTCTCATAGACACACACAAAAAGCCATATGATACTATATACGTGTACACAGCAGAAGTATCGTTTTTTCGGCATCCTTGCGGGGCAGTCTTGTGCACGCGCTTGCTCTCAGGTTCCCCGCCGTAGTCCGTGGTGTATACGGCGGAGCTATTCCGATGTTTCGGGCACTATGATCAACATAGGGCTTGCTCCGGTGACACGAGACGAGGCCGTGACCTTCGAAACCGTGACTGAAGAATTTGTTTATAGGCAGGTTATGCCGGTGGACGCAACGCCGCGGGCGCTGGCCAGTCAGCGTCAATCCTGTGACACGGCCAACACTCCCCGGTCACTGACATCTCCTGGGCAGGAGCCGGTAGAAGAAATGTCTGCCCGGGTCAGACATAAGCCAGGGGTCTCCCGCACATGAATCAGATGCATTTTCCGATTGCGCCACCGAAATGGTCCACATTTTCACGTAGGGCGGCAGCAGGTACAGCTTTTGAGCAGGTGAGGCAGAGCGGTAGTGTGGCGGCGACTCCAGCTGACGGTGTGTCCGGCCACGTTGGCCCGGCCCTCATCCGTCAGTCTGTCGGCAGCCTTTGAGCAGGTGAGGAAGCGCGGTGGTGTGGCGGCGACTCCAGCTGACGGTGTGTCCGGCCACGTTGGCCCGGCCCTCATCCGTCAGTCTGTCGGCAGCCTTTGAGCAGGTGAGGAAGCGCGGTGGTGTGGCGGCGACTCCAGCTGACGGTGTGTCCGGCCACGTTGGCCCGGCCCTCATCCGTCAGTCTGTCGGCAGCTTTTGAGCAGGTGAGGCAGAGCGGTGGTGTGGCGGCGACTCCAGCTGACGGTGTGTCCGGCTAAGTGGGCCCGCCCTCATCCATCAGTCTGTCGGCAGCCCGTCGCCGGCTCGATGGATGGGCACGGCCGTGATGCGGCGGGCGCGAGCTGGGCCACCGTTCTCAACGTCCGTCGATGGATCTCTCCACTCACGTCGATACCGATAGCGCCGCGAGTGCGGTGGCGGGGCGCCGTCCGTCCCGTCCGCCGGGAGCAGCGACCGTCAACGAGATACATCCGCGTGAGAAACGTGAGAAGAGTGGTGCATGATTGTATGGCCCCATCAGATACGCATTACGCAGGTCGCTACATGTACCAACAACACTAATTGGCTGCATAGCGATCCGTGGAACCAAGTGGTGATCAACGATATCAGTCAAGCCAATACGAGGCCACGAGATCTATCAGGCCAATGCGTGGCGCGAGATCCGCCAGGCCAACACGAGGCCGCAATATCCGTCAGGTAGCGTGAGGCCGCAATATCCGTCAGGTAGCGTGAGGCCGCGAGGCACGTGCAGCGGCCGACTGCTAGAGGCGCTGCAATCGCACTGGTCGCGGCGAAGCAATACTCTGGCTGGATATTACAATCCTGATGCTGTGAGTATCAAAATTTATCAGCCAATTCAGCGTATTTCAGCTACGAACTTACGTGGGCCAGCGTCGTGCGGCCCGATTACGGAGTTGAACGATAGTCGTGCACCCTATAGTAGTCGACCAGTAGTGTTAGTCAGATAGCAGACGATAGATGGCAGCAGCAGGTTTGCTCTGATGAGTAATATTGGACAGTCCGGTGGAAGAGAACGCCGGCACGGGACCAAGAATCCAAGTTGTATCCAAGAAGACTGGAACATGTTGGCCATATTCATCTCCGCAGGTGCTGCAGATGGGTCAGCATATACATCCACATTCATAGATGGAGACTTCCCAAAGTGATTGCTGTTTCTGAGCCGAATTTTGAGCCAATTCTTTATATGCATCACAGGCCTAATGTTAAATTTAGAAATGAATGGTGCTGCATTGGCAACACCAAAAATACACAAGGCTCCACCCATGTCCCCATCCCCCAAATGACAGGCACCACTATGCCACCATCGTTGACGGGGACGTTGGATTTTGCAGGTCCACTCCTTTAATTAATTCTCCGAGGATATTGCATTTTACTTCATTTCAATTTGATTAAGTGAAATTAATGCAAAATAGTGAACATAATATGAGTCCTTCATGGAGTATTCAGTATCGTACGCTCATACCCCACCAGAGCAATTGTTTACTCCGCCCTGCCAGTTTTGGCGAGATTGACTGCCTGTCGCCGCAGTTCTACATTTTTCATTTTCGTGGGGCGACACCCGTTGCTCTTTTCGTTCATTTCTTGGGGTGACACCCGTCACCCCGCGTGGATTTGTTTTTCTCGCATCGTATTTCTGTTCCCTGTATTTCTGTGTCCTTATTTCTTTAAGTTACACTAGGTAGGGTTTTTTCCCCATGATGGGGAAAAACGAAAAAAGGACATTGACCCCTGCTCGCCAACGGACTCCGACTCGGATTTTCCTCCACTCACAACGCCTGGCGACCATAGCGCGAACACGGACTTGGCCACGGATGCTCCCTCGACTGATTTAAACGTTGATGACCCGCGCCGAACTGTTCCCCTTGATGACGCCATGGAAGCCCTTTGCGCCTCGCCGAACCCTGCTCGTCCCAAGACCACGGCCTCGCCTCGCAATCCAGACCAGACCATCACTCTCCACGCCGTTGACCCACGCTCGAACCAGACCACGGCCTCCCAACCTGAACCCATCCAGCCCATTGAACCCTACCTCGACAGTGCTGGCTCTTACATTGTAGTCAAGCCTGTCGAGGAATCCGTTTCCTTCCGCCGTATCAACGTTTTCTGGCCGACTAAACAACTCCTTGCCATCTGCTCCCAAGCCAATCCCGACATTGAAGCCCCTGCGAACGGAACCTTGGTCATTAAAACCCAATCCCGAGCCCAAACCAAAGCCCTCCTCCGCACCACCACATTTTGTGGTAAATCCGTGACCATTTCACTCCACTCCAACCGCAATTCCACCAAGGGCAACGTCTTCGCGCCGGAGCTCCGCTTCATGTCTGAGGAAGATATTCAAGCGGAGCTCAGGCCGGAGGGGGTGACCCACGTCCGCCGCATCACTTCCTTTAAAGACGACCAGAAACATGATACGAGCCTCCTTGTCCTTACCTTCAATTCTACCACTCTTCCCAAGACTCTCCTCGCCGGCTACATCCGATTCCAAGTCCGTGTCTTTATTCCCAACCCTCTCCGCTGTTTCAATTGCAAGCGCTTTGGGCATGGCAGCAAGACTTGTCGCCAAACAGCCCGCTGCCCAAAGTGCGGCGAAACACCTCATCCCGAATCCACCTGCTCCAAACCTGCCCACTGCCTCAACTGCAACACCACCGATCACCTGACCACATCACCCCTCTGCCCAGTTTGGCGCAAAGAAAAGGAGGTCTGCGCTGTGAAGGCCACGACCGGGGTGTCATACCCCCAGGCCCGACGGTCTGTCGAAGCCACCTCCCCGTCAACGAAAACGTATGCTCAGGCGGCCACCGTTGCTCCCCCCACACGTCGCGTTAACACTATTTCTGCCTCGATTCAAACAGACATGATTCCCGATTTAGCTCCACTAAAAAAACTTACTCCACTGACCACACCGACACAAACCACCCTGGCTCCCAACACTCAGACCACTCCGACACAAACCACCCTGGCTCCCAACACTCAGACCACTCCGGCTCCAAACAAACGGACCACTCCAGGGAGGAGTGATAGGCCCCGCAGTCACTCCGCTGCGGGAGCAAATTCTCGTTCCCCGTCAGCGGGCCGCCGGTCCGGCCCAGCGCCGGCCGGCGCCCACGTGACCCGACCAACTCCCAACCGGCGGGCGTCCCCCGCGGCAGTGGCCGGCCGGCGTGATCCTGCCAAGGTCACCGGTTGGCCGGACGGCTCGAGCGAGCCAACCACCGCCGGCCGCACTCAACACACGTACCCACCTAAACTGCACTCCTGGCTCCGACATGCACCGAAAGGTACTGACAAACATTAACTCTTCCCGATGTCTACCTTTTTGCAATGGAATTGTCGTAGCTTGATATCAAAATGGGCCGAAATGAAAGCTTTTTTCAATATTCTCGCACCTGTTCTCATAGCACTTCAAGAAACATGGTTTTTGCCTACAGATGCTTCAATTCGCTTCAATCTTTCCAGTGAACCATTCAGACTTCAATCTTTCCAATTACTCACTGTACCGTCACGATGAGGTCCGTGGACCACATCGCAGTGGCGGTACAGCACTGTACATCAACAATGATCTTACACATACACAAATTACACTGAATTCACCTTTACAAGCCGTAGCTTGTACTTTACGTTTGCATGGCAGGAATGTGGATGTATGTTCCATTTATATTCCACCACAAACAGACAACACAAACGTTTTGATATAATTAGACAGCCTCATAACACAATTCAAGAAACCTTTCATATTACTTGGCGATTTTAATGCCCATAGCCCAGCGTGGGATAGAACACGCACACTTACAGACACTCGTGGCCGCATCATTGAATAAATTTTAGACCGACATAATTTAGTATTACTGAACACCGGAGAACCAACCTTTTTTCACCTTGGACATAATACAGAAATAGCTATTGATTTATCAATATGCTCTCCGACTCTGGCCAATGATTATGATTGGACCATAGACACTGATATTCATGACAGCGATCATTACCCCATTAGATTAACACCCACATTTTCAACTGCGGCAGATACGACACCCAGTTTTATCCCTCGCTGGAAAATTTCGAAGGCCGATTGGACAACTTTTCAGGAACTTTCACATATTCAATACAACCCCAACATTTCTCCCGTCGAAAACATCAACCAAGTTACCAAAACACTTCTCGAAGCAGCTTCCACCGCTATTCCACTAACAAAACCTGTCACAAAAAGAACACCAGTCCCGTGGTGGTCGATAGAAGTTTCCCGAGCAATAGCCGCAAGAAAGAGAGCATTTAGAAAATATTTACGCCATCCCGACCAACAAAATTTAGTCAGCCGTAATTATGAACGTGCGAAGACACGCCGCATCATTCGCGAAGCTCGTCGCCGTTCATGGTCACTATATTTACAACAACTCACCTCTCGAACACCTTTAAGCAAAATCTGGCAGTTAATCCGCCGATTATCAGGACGCACTCCATTTAAATCACTCCCGGCACTCAAAATTCAAAACACCACAATTACAGACCCACAAACAATAGTAAATACAATAGCGGACACCATGGCTCACGATAGCTCTGACAACAACTACAGACCGGAATTTCTACAAATTGCACAACACACATTTC
The DNA here is from genome assembly GCA_034440615.1 of Ashinkailepas kermadecensis. NCBI lineage: Eukaryota > Metazoa > Arthropoda > Thecostraca > Neolepadidae > Ashinkailepas > Ashinkailepas kermadecensis. Next base: position 428,659 of record JAOTOM010004934.1, read on the forward strand.
ACACCGATTTGGCACAATTCGATTCGGACAACACTGAAACATACAATATCCCGTTTCAAGTTTCAGAACTAGATACTGCAATTTCCTCAGCCGGTAATACTTCTGTAGGTCCCGATAATTTACATTATTCCTTTTTCAGACATTTATCCAACGACACAAAACATTGCATCTTACAAACATTTAATGCATTATGGTCTGGCCATACTTTCCCCGAAATCTGGAAGGAAGCCCTCATCATCCCTATTCCAAAACCCGGTAAAAACCACAGCAATCCGAACAATTTCCGACCCATCGCTCTCACCCGTTGTCTAGGAAAACTTTTAGAACGTATGATTGTAAAAAGACTGACCTGGTACTTAGAAACAAATAATCTATTATCTCCAATTCAATGCGGTTTTCGTCATGGCCACAGTACAATAGATCATCTCATTCGATTAGAAACTGACATACGCCTTGGTTATAAAAAATATGAACACACCATTGCAGTATTTTTAGACATTAGTAAAGCGTATGATATGGTATACAAACCGGCATTAATTTCCAAACTTCTTCACTTCGGCGTCAAAGGAAATTTAGCTCATTATTTGATAGGATTTTTGTCCGGTTCCCGTCATTTTCATCTCCGGTGCAGGTCAGTGATTTCCGATCCAAGTTTTCTTAAGAACGGATTACCACAGGGGAGTTGTATTTCACCAGTATTATTCAACATCATCATTAATGATATTTTCGATAACATGCCTGCCAATCTATCATACTCGCTATTTGCGGACGACAGTGCGATTTGGTGCTCCGGCAAAAATTATGAACATTGTTTAATTCGATTACAAAACGCACTTGACCGAGTACACGAATGGTCCCTAAAGTATGGCTTCCTTTTTTCTGCCCCAAAATCTGCAGCACTGATATTTAGCAAATCAACACCCTGCCCGAACCCAGACACACCGCTTCGCCTCGGCAACAACAACATACCTTTTGTAAATTCATTTAAATTTCTAGGCATTATTTTTTATCGTAGGCTGTCCATGTATCAACACATCAAACACGTTCAGACCAAATGTTTTCACCGACTCAATTTATTTCGCTGTATTACTTCTTTCTCATTCGGAGCCGATCGTCATACGCTTTTACATCTCTACAAATCCTTAGTTCTTCCCATCATAGAATATGGGTCGCTAGTCTACGCCGGTGCCAGTACCTCCGCTTTGAAATTTTTGGACACCATACAAAATAAATTCATCCGTTTGGCACTCGGTGCAATGACCACGTCTCCCATTACTTCTTTACAAATCGAATCATGAATTCCACCATTAGCTCTCCGAAGAATTGAACAAACACTCAGGTATGCCGCAAAAATTCAATTTAGAGAACACCACCCCACACACCCATCTTTACAAATTCTCCCAAATCTACACCACGAATATTTAGGTCCCGCCGAAAAGCGAACCCGCTTACCATAGCTTCACGCATTAAAACATTTTCCACACAACTCCAATACAACATTCCACATATTACTGCTCTCTCTCCACCAACTACACCACCGTGGCAGATGACCGAGAGACATATTTTCTATCTCACCACCACTCCAAAATCACAACTTTGTCCAGAATACGTCAAACACAAATTCCACCAGTTTCGTTCTCGTTATCGCCATGTTCCTTTTGTTTTCACCGACGGATCCCAAAACGCAAATTGCACAGGAAATGCCATTGTTTCAGGTACACACACAAAACAGCATCGCTTACCAGACGGGACCTCCATTTTCATCGCCGAATTGCACGCCATTCTCACTGCCCTTCGCTATGTTCGCAACCGTTCAATTTGTCACCCCATACGCCATGTCGTAATTTGTTCCGACTCAAAATCTGTTCTTCAATCTCTTCTTCGCTTTCCTTTTCGCACCATTGCCATATTTCCATTTATGACACACTTGAAACACTTCATCTGATGGGCATGAAGGTCCGTTTCCTGTGGGTGCCCAGTCACTGTGGCATCCCAGGAAACGAGGAAGCAGATCATTTCGCCAAACAATCATTACAATTACCACACATCACAGAAATCCCACCACATTTTGACGCCATCAAATCAACAATACGACAGAACATTCGACATTTTTGGAACCAACTGGACTGAAACCACACCCACCTGAACTGCACTCCTGGCTCCGACATGCACCGAAAGGTGCTGACAAACATTAACTCTTCCCAATGTCTACTTTTGTGCAATGGAATTGCCGTAGCTTAATAGCAAAATGGGCTGAAATGAAAGCTTTTTTTCAGTATTCTCGCACCTATTCTCATAGCACTCCAAGAAACATGGTTTTTGCCGAATGATATATACAACTTTAACCTTTCCAATTATTCACTGTATCGTCACGACGAGGTCCGTGGATCACATCGAAGTGGCGGTACAGCACTTTACATGAACAATGATTTCACACATACACAAATTACACTTAATACACAATTACAAGCCGTAGCTTGTACATTACGTTTACATGGTATAAATATAGATGTGTGTTCCATCTGTATTCCACCACACACCGACAACACAAATATTTTAACACATTTAGAAAACCTTATAGTACATTTCAAGAACCCGTTCATCTTACTTGGCGATTTCAACGCTCATAGCCCAGCGTGGGATACAAAATGTACACACCCAGACACTCGCGGACGCATTATATAACACATATTAGACCGACACAATTTAGTAATACTTAACACTGGAGAGCCAACTTTTTTCACCTCGGACACAACACAGAAACTGCAATAGATTTGACAATTTGCTCTCCAACTCTGGCCAACGATTTCTATTGCACCATAGACACAGACATTCATGACAGCGATCACTACCCGATCAAATTAATACCAACTTTTTCAACTGCTACTGATAGCACACCCAATTTTATCCCACGCTGGAAAATTTTAAAAGCCGATTGGACAACATTTCACGAACTTCCTTATATTCAATACAACCCGAACATTTCTCCCGTCGAAAACATCAACTCAATTACACACACACTTTTCGAAGCAGCATCCACTACAATTCCACTCACGAAACCTTTCACAAAACGAAAACCAGTACCTTGGTGGTGTCTAGAAATTTCACAAGCAATTGCGGTTACAAAAAGAGCATTTAGGAAGTATTTACGACATCCCGATCAAGAAAATTTAACCACCCGTAACCGTGAACGTGCGAGAACCCGCCGCATCATTCGCGATGCTAAGCGACGTTCATGGTCCTCATATTTACAACAGCTCACTTTTCAAACACCTTTAAGTAAAATATGGCAATTAATCCGACGTTTGTCCGGACGCTCCCCATGCAAATCTCTACCGGCCCTCAAAATCCACAATCTCACCATTACAGACCCACAAACCATAGTGAATACCATAGCAGATACCATAGCCCATAATCGCTCCGATGAGAACTACCGACCTAATTTCTTGCAAAATGCACAACACACTTTTCACACCAATTTCGACCTCTTTGATTCCGACAATACCGAGTGCTACAATGCTTCTTTTCATCTTTCTGAACTGGAGAATGCCATTTCCTCCGCCGGCAGCACTTCAGCAGGGCCTGACAAATTGCATTATTCCTTCTTTCGACATTTATCTGACCACACCAAACAATGTATCTTAGACACATTTAATTCGTGATGGTCAAATCACATCTTTCCTGAAGCATGGAAAAAAGCTATCATCATCCCCATTCCAAAACCCGGCAAAGACCATAGTAACCCAAGTAATTTTCGACCTATTGCACTCACCAGTTGTTTAGGAAAACTTTTTGAACGAATAGTTATTAAAAGACTGACCTGGCACCTGGAAACAAATTCACTTCTATCTCCCTTTCAATGTGGTTTTCGGCGAGGACGCAGCACAATAGATCACCTTATTCGTTTAGAAACAGACATCCGCCTAGGCTACAAAAACATGAACATACAGTCGCAGTATTTTTAGACATAAGCAAAGCTTACGATATGGTTTTCAAACCCGCATTACATTTAAAATTCAGCAACTCGGTATAAAAGGACATTTAGCTCATTATTTAACAGGTTTTTTATCCGGTACTCGCCCATTCCACATCAGGTGCCGATCAGCCATCTCCGATCCACATATTCTTCAAAATGGACTACCACAGGGAAGCTGCATTTCACCAGTTTTATTCAACCTCATCATTAATGATCTTTTCACCGACATGTCTATTAATATATCATACTCTTTGTTCGCCGATGACAGCGCAATTTGGTGTTCCGGAAAAAATTACGAGCATTGTTTATTTCACCTACAAAACGCACTGGACAAAATACATCAATGGTCCCTGAAGTATGGTTTCATTTTTTCGGCCCCAAAATCTGCAACACTGATATTTAGTAAATCAACACCCTGCCCAAACCCAGACACACCACTACACCTCGGAAACAATGATATACCTTTTGTAAATTCGTTTAAATTTCTTGATATTATTTTCGACCGTAGACTTTCAATGCATAAACACATGAAACACATCCAGAACAAATGTTTTCACCGACTGAATTTATTTCGATGCATCACTTCTTCATCACTTGTAGCCGACCGACATACACTTCTACAACTTTACAAATCTTTAGTTCTACCCATAATTGAATATGGATCCGTAGTATATACCGGTGCTAGCACATCCTCATTACACATTTTAGACACCATTCAAAATAAATTTCTCCGTATCGCACTCGGTGCAATGACTACTTCACCCATTATTTCCTTACAAGCAGAATCAGGAATTCCTCCACTAGCTCTCCGTCGAATGCAACAAACACTTAGGTACGCCTCCAAAATTCAATTTCACGCAAACCACCCCACACACGCGTCATTACAAATTCTCCCAAATTTACATCATCATTATTTAGGTCCAGCCGAAAAACGAACTGGTCTCACTATAGCTTCTCGAGTCAAAACATTTTCTGAACAACTTCATTTTACTATTCCACGCATTACTTCTCTTTCTCCACCAACTACACCACCGTGGCAGATAGCCGAACGACCATATATGTAACCACCACTCCAAAATCACAGCTTTGTCCAGAATATGCGAAACAAAAATTGTACAAATTTCGGTCTCGTTATTCTCATGTTCCTTTTGGTTTTACTGACGGTTCGAAAGACGCCAACTTTACAGGAAATGCCATAGTTTCGGGAACATACAAAAAACAACATCGACTACCAGACGGAACATCAATTTTCATCGCCGAATTACATGCTATCCTCATTGCCCTCCGTTACATTCGCAATCGTTTTCTTTGTCACCCCATGCGCAGCGTCGTCATTTGTTCGGACTCCAAATCTGTTTTACAATCTCTTTCGTCACTTTATTTTTCACATCATTGCCATATCTCTATTTATGAAATGTTAGGAACACTTCATCTGATGGGCGTGAAGGTCCGTTTCCTGTGGGTGCCCAGTCACTGCGGCATCCCAGGGAACGAAGAAGCCGACACATTAGCAAAAGCATCATTACACTTCCAAAACATTACAGAAATTCCGCCACATTTTGAAGGTATTAAATCATCAATTCAACAGAGCATTCGACATTTATGGACACAAAATTGGACACGAAACACAAACCATACACAGTTACGCATCATCAAAACTGGCGTCGACACCTGGACCACATCATATAAAAAAACCGTCTCGAAGAAAAAGTACTATCACGTTTACGTATCGGCCATACTTTCCTTACCCATCGACATATCTACACGGCTTCACTTCGACCTTCATGCCCATCATGCAACACCCATCTTACAGTCACACATATACTCCTACACTGTCAACAGTACCATGACCCTCGAAAAGCACTTACCAACTACTGCCGAACACACAACATTCCATTTTCTTTACACACGCTGCTGGGAGATGAACACCCTTTTCTAATAAAACTTCTCTTCATCTTTCTACGACAAACCAACTTGATCCAGAACTTATAAATTGACTTTCATAGCTCTATAGTTTTTCATTATTTTTTTCCGCGGCACGAAATGACCTCAGGAGGCCAAAGTGCCTAACCTAACAAAATGAAAAATGAGTCCTTCTCCCAAGCAGTAGAGAGAACATGTCCTACCTATGATTCGCTTTCCATTTATAACCATCTCCAGAACAAAGCGCACGATCTTAAAATGTCAATTATTGTAATCGATATGGTTTCGAATCCGACAGCTTTTGGATGTGATATTGGCGATAGTCTGGACCACGATCAAAGTCACGTCACCATTAGTACAACCACGGGAGGAGGCATGCGGAAATGAGTCCTCTCCATAAGCCATGAGGCCGATATTTTTCCATTGAAAGCTACATCCGCCAAGAACTACCCCTCCTTTAGTGTGTACTTCCCCCTTGAAGTCATCCTGGCTGAGCTCCTACATGCCACTGAAATGTGGCCGCGCCCCCTCATTGTGACACTGAGATGCTGTGGCCGCGTCCCCTCACTGTGCCACTGAAATGTTGTGGCTGAGCCCCCACTCAGCCTTTACCTAATTAGTTCGCATATCTTTGTCATGAGGAAATTGCTCGAAGGGGGCTCACTTCCACCTAGCAGCCGCTCGCGGTGACGCCCCCGTTCAGAACTATATATCATATGGCATACCAACCAAAGGTAAGGAATGCTTCGCATCTGCTATATATCATGCCACCTTTGGGATATATTCGATAGGATGGAATTCATAAACAGGGGTAGTGACAATAATATCAGATTCGGGGCCTTTCGAAGATCCCAGGGATGAAACTTTCAGCTCTTTGTAGCGTACGCAGCCGCCATGCTCAGTATTTCCCGAAACCATAGGGACATATGCACAAGTTCACTCCACTTCTTTGCCCATGCCCCTGTCCATGCACCGCGGAGGATGTGGGGGTGAAGGCCTCTGGGAGCGGTGTCACGGTGTGATATGGTAGACAGGTGCGTACATGTGCACATGTATCTATATATAAGATGCGTACATCTATCACATTTTTTTAACGTAACGCAGTTATATCGTATTCGGGCAGGATATGTGTAGTCAGGGTAAAATCAATTTGCAGTGCTTTGCTGACTATGTTGCAGAGTAACGTTATACTTTACTTTGTGCGGAGAGTCTGATTGTTTGCTTTATAACGTCAGGAGGAACCGAACAAGAAGCAAAGTCGTCTTACGAGTACGGCTCATTATGTCACGACCAAAACGCGAATGATACATTTGAATGATAGTCTGATATAATGAAGTTATATCATGGGTGAGTCATATTTGTCTGGCAAGATGCTATCATGTGTTGGTAACCAATCATACCATACATCTCACCTGCATAACGTGCACAAACACACTTAGATTTTGACAAAAAATCGCCGCCTATAATGGCTTCAATGACGTTACACAAGATGCGTGGTATTTTCAAAGCAAGTGGGGTGGAAATGGTTACGACGTATCTTTTTACCCCTACATTAACCTCAGGACTACGCCAAATTTTCTTGTAAAGCTTTGCTTGCCATAAACGACATAGGGGCGTGATATTTCGTCACCACAGAAGATAGATACCAGCATGCTGTCACAAGCATGGTTTTCCGATACTGATTAACACTTCAAATAAGACTGACGACCTGGGACAACGCTACCCGTCAGTGTAGCAGCATGTCACGGTGCCAAGTCAGTGACGACCTGGGACAATGCTACCCGTCAGTGTAGCAGCATGTCACGGTGCCAAGTCAGTGACGACCTGGGACAGTGCTACCCGTCAGTGTAGCAGCATGTCACGGTGCCAAGTCAGTGACGACCTGGGACAACGCTACCCGTCAGTGTAGCAGCATGTCACGGTGCCAAGTCAGTGACGACCTGGGACAATGCTACCCGTCAGTGTAGCAGCATGTCACGGTGCCAAGTCAGCACACCTGAGAGGCGGACGCCTCTCAGGGTTGCGCGGTGGTCAGTGGATGGAGGTGGGTGTCAATAAACCATGCATCCTTCACAAGCGATTCGAAGACAACATTTTTTTAAAAGTCTGTCACGTCCTCGGGTATCTTGGTACCTGAGCTTCGCATTTCACACCTAACCGGAACACTTTAGTGTTGAAGACTAGACCGATATTCGTGAAGATAACTCAGAGTAGATAATATATGGCCAAAACTAGATATGATTAATCATGTATGTGCGTCGGACGATGTACGACTGACCGTACAATTTGCCAATTTCCCCCTGATGTGATGACCACAGCGCGAACATGTAGCATGGAACTCGAAGCTAAAACATCAACGTCCAATAATTTGCTCATTTCGTCTTCTCCCTTCGAATCCTAACTGATGCTTGACAGAAATGTTTAATGTTCTTAAAACAATAGCCAGCTGTAAGACATATTACTTCACATCAAGTCACGTCAGCAACTTGTTTATCACGCGACCGACAGTGATATATAAGACCTACCGATTTCATGAGCCATGATGTGAAGTAATATTTTTCTTATTTCTTATTTTGCTATTGTTTTAAGAACATTGGAAATGTGTGTCAAGCATCAGTTTGAATTCGAATGGAGGAGACGAAGTGTGCAAATTATTGAACGTATATATTTTAGCTTCGAGTTCCATGCTACATTTTCGCGCTGTGGTCATCACACCAGGGGGAAATTGCAAATTGTACGGTCAGCCGTACATCGTCCGATTGCTACAAGTTGCTTGCTGCTACATTTAGCACTCGATATGCGTCATGATGTTACAACAATTCCGACGGACTCCAGGACGCCTGGCAGTGCCAGAGGCCGCCGTCACTGGCTGGCGGTCTGTCAGCACACCTACAGCGGCCTCACATCGATCACAGATGCGGGTTGGCTCTCCCCCCGGAAGTACGGAAACGCTAGGATAAAACTTGTACTGATGTAATATTGAGACAGTGGTAGCATTTATTGATTAAGTCAAGTAAAAAAACGGCATGCTTTCTTTGATACTGATAACGCGTATATGGCTTGAGCTAGAAATCAATATTGAATCCGATGCACCCTTGTTCGAAGGTGGCGAGTTGACAAGATCGAACATGGCATATGATGCGGTATTAATAATACGAGTGATACTGTAGCGAAATAGCCTGGATACAGAACAATTAAACAGCATTTGAAGCGCATAAAGGCACATTGCCTACTGCAATCTGTGCCAATAATTATGCACTCGACAATACTTCCGTGTCCATTAGCGCACATTAGCGGCTATGTAGAATAAATAATTATAAATACAAAACATAGTTATGCACATAGCTATGTGCCCTGTTTTGTCGCTCCAGTGTCTATGAAGGTCAATAGAGATAATAAAACTCTTCTGGTAAGGATAAGTATTGACTTCATTCACTATATTTATGCTCCTCACCATTGCAATAACTGATCTGTTGAGGGTTGTTTAACCTCAACACAAAATCATTAAGAAATAGTAAAGCTGAAATGTGTAATGAGGCACTCAGGTGAAAATTAGGAACTCACAGGGAGCCATTTTGGAGCCATGTGTATCCTGGCTCATCTGCGATGGTTGTGCAATTAAGCATGATTATACGACACCGAACATTTGTCCCCTCACACCAAGGACATCTTACAGGAATTTACATAATCTACACCAAACATTATTCAAACAAGAACGACCATGCTGGGCGCATGGCGACCTTGCCTTCGACGAGTCAAATTTGTGCGCCGGGCATCTCATTGGCATAAGTGGCATTCACACAGCGAGCCGCAGTCTTGGCGACACAACTCTGTCATCGCCCTGTCATGCTCGGGAACAGGTCACACTGCGACAGAGAACTAGTATCACCGCCGCGACAATGTTTTGCAATTATTACCAACTACAAATGGCGTGCAAAAGGTGCGGGAGTCCTCTGTGAGCGAGCAAGATGTCAAAAAGTGAGTCGTTTGTCAGTGCCAGCGACGCCATCACGCAGTTGTTGATACCATTGCGCCTGCGCAGTGAACAGAACTTGGTGGAATCCGGAGCCACCGCGCGCCATGAGAGGTATAGTGCCATATTCAACTTACCTATCCTATTCCTTCTACCCCGACTACGTCGTTCCATACCATAACCCACCGCCACATTTATCTACACTACCGGAAACAGCCGACATCACCACACGGTGGCAGGCTGGCCAAACTCACACACACACACACACACACACACACGGCGGTAATGCTGGGAAACCGCAAGTCATTCACAAGGCGCCTCACCTTGGGATGACATCCTTTTCACATGGCAGTGCACCACAGCTGCCAAACACCCAGCCACTCAATGTGTACTTAAACTTAGCGCTGGCAACTAGGAGTCAAGCATGGCATGCGGACCACCAGGGCTAACAATGTCTGAAACGAAATAGCTTGAGAAGTCGAAGAATAGATTATACCCTGTCGTGCTACAAACTACACCAAATGGTGGGATGGGCATGCATTGGTCTGTACCATCCGCCTACTAACAGGGGTGTAGTTCTCAAGGGCGCGGGAACCGGAGGGGCGAAAAGGACAGCGCTCCTTCCCCCAACCACCCAACGTTGAACGAGCTTAACAATTAACCCAATGGGTGTTGCATGGAAAGAATCGACTTAAAAATGGTTGTCCCCCCCCTACACACGCACAAACACTTTGAGGAATTTCCCATGACTCTAGTAGTTCCCTTGCCATGTGTTTGCGAACGTGACGCATGCGTTTTGCTGGGTAGGTCAGCGAGGCTTCATTTGTGTAGATTGTAAAAGATCAGAATATGAGTCCTGTGCATGAAGGGTTAATAAAAATACCATTAATTATCTTGAAGAAAACTGCGAACGAAAAACATCGGAAGAAGGGAAATATGCAGAATCTTTCCCCTGATTCCAGAATGTCGTATTACACAATGAACTTGGTTGACATCACCCTATCGTACATTCAGTGAACGTAGCTAATGGATGAGGGAAACATGGGCCGATCATCACTGATGCACGCGCCGCTCCGCCCCAACAGGGGCGGTCTGCCTCCAGGGGGGAGGTGGGTCACCAGAGAGGCAGGGCATGGGCCGGTCATCACTGATGTACCCGCCGCCTCGCCCCAACAGTCGGCCACCAGGGGGGAGGTGGGTCACCAGAGAGGCAGGGCATGGGCCGGTCATCACTGATGTACCCGCCGCCCCGCCCCAACAGTCGGCCACCCGGGGGGAGGTGGGTCACCGGAGAGGCAGGGCATGGGCCGGTCATCACTGATGTACCCGCCGCCCCGCCCCAACAGTCGGCCACCAGGGGGAGGTGGGTCACCAGAGAGGCAGGGCATGGGCCGGTCATCACTGATGTACCCGCCGCCCCGCCCCAACAGTCGGCCACCAGGGGGAGGTGGGTCACCAGAGAGGCAGGGCATGGGCCGGTCATCACTGATGCACGCGCCGCTCCGCCCCAACAGACTGCCACCAGGGGAGGTGGGTCACCGAGAGGCAGGGCACGGGCCGGTCATCACTGATGCACGCGCCGCTCCCCCCCAACAGTCTGCCCCGGGAGGTGGGTCACCGGAGAGGCAGGGCATGGGCCGGTCATCACTGATGCACGCGCCGCTCCGCCCCAACAGTCTGCCACCAGGGGAGGTGGGTCACCGGAGAGGCAGGGCATGGGCCGGTCATCACTGATGCACGCGCCGCTCCGCCCCAACAGTCGGCCACCAGGGGGGAGGTGGGTCACCAGAGAGGCAGGGCATGGGCCGGTCATCACTGATGTACCCGCCGCTCCGCCCCAACAGTCGGCCACCAGGGGGAGGTGGGTCACCAGAGAGGCAGGGCATGGGCCGGTCATCACTGATGCACGCGCCGCTCCGCCCCAACAGACTGCCACCAGGGGGAGGTGGGTCACCAGAGAGGCAGGGCATGGGCCGGTCATCACTGATGCACGCGCCGCTCCGCCCCAACAGTCGGCCACCAGGGGGAGGTGGGTCACCGGAGAGGCAGGGCATGGGCCGGTCATCACTGATGTGGGGGACTTAGGGACTTAGGTGTGTTGGTTTCAAAGACCTTAAAGCAGAGAAACAATGTAGCTCAGCGAGGAACAGGGCACTCAGAATGCTGGGACTCATTAATAGAAGTGTGACATATAAGAGCAAGGAAGTCATGAAAAACTGTACTTAGCATATGTGCACCCCCGCTCCGCCCCAACAGTCGGCCACTAGGTGGGGAGTGTGGGTCACCAGATAGAGGCAAATGTTAGGGCATGGGCCGGTCATCACTGATGTACTGCAGCCGCCCGCCCCAACAGTCGGCCACCAGGGGGGAGGTGGGTCACCAGAGAGGCAGGGCATGGGCCGGTCATCACTGATGTACCCGCCGCTCCGCCCCAACAGTCGGCCACCAGGGGGAGGTGGGTCACCGGAGAGGCAGGGCATGGGCCGGTCATCACTGATGCACGCGCCGCTCCGCCCCAACAGACTGCCACCAGGGGGAGGTGGGTCACCGGAGAGGCAGGGCATGGGCCGGTCATCACTGATGCACGCGCCGCTCCGCCCCAACAGAGCATGGCGTCCCACAGTCGGCCACCAGGGGAGGTGGGTCACCAGAGAGGCAGGGCATGGGCCGGTCATCACTGATGTACGCGCCGCTCCGCCCCAACAGACTGCCACCAGGGGGAGGTGGGTCACCAGAGAGGCAGGGCATGGGCCGGTCATCACTGATGCACGCGCCGCTCCGCCCCAACAGTCGGCCACCAGGGGGGAGGTGGGTCACCAGAGAGGCAGGGCATGGGCCGGTCATCACTGATGCACGCGCCGCTCCGCCCCAACAGTCGGCCACCAGGGGGAGGTGGGTCACCGGAGAGGCAGGGCATGGGCCGGTCATCACTGATGCACGCGCCGCTCCGCCCCAACAGTCGGCCACCAGGGGGAGGTGGGTCACCGGAGAGGCAGGGCATGGGCCGGTCATCACTGATGTACCCGCCGCCCCGCCCCAACAGTCGGCCACCAGGGGGGAGGTGGGTCACCGGAGAGGCAGGGCATGGGCCGGTCATCACTGATGCACGCGCCGCCCCGCCCCAACAGTCTGCCACCAGGGGGGAGGTGGGTCACCAGAGAGGCAGGGCATGGGCCGGTCATCACTGATGTACCCGCCGCCCCGCCCCAACAGTCGGCCACCAGGGGGGAGGTGGGTCACCGGAGAGGCAGGGCATGGGCCGATCATTACTGATGCACCCGCCGCCCCGCCCCAACAGTCGACACAAACAGGCGGCCAGTGTCGGCGGCCAGTGGCGCACTTTCACTGTTGCGTCTGATGGCGGTCCGGCGCACTTCGTGATCAGAACTATCCTGCTGCTGCTGCTCTGTGTCAGGTGGACACGAGGCTGCTACCCTACCGTATCAAGTGGATACGGGGGACTGCCTCCCCTCACCGTGTCAGGTGGACACGAGGCTACCTCCTCTCACCGTGTCAAGTGGACATGGGCTGCCTCCCATCACCGGTCAGGTGGATACAGGGCTGCCACCCTACCGTGTCAGGTGGTTATGGGCCCCATCACCCACCACCGTGTCAGGTGGATACGGGGCGGCTATCCTACCGTGTCAGGTGGTCGTGGGCTACCTCTCATCACCGTATCAGGTGGATACGGGGTTGCTACCCTACCGTATCAGGTGGTCATGGGCTGTCTCCCATCACCGTGTCAGGTGGACACATGGCTGCTTCCCTACCGTGTCAAGTGGATACGGGCTGCCTCCCCTCATCGTGTCAGGTGGACACAGAGCTGCCTCCCTTCACCGTGTCAGATGGATATGGGCTGCTACCCTACCGTATCAGGTGGACACGGAGCTGCTACCTTGCCGTGTCAGGTGGACACGGAGCTGCTACCCTACCGTGTCAGGTGGACACAGGGCTTCCTCCCTTCACCGTGTCAGGTGGATATGGGCTGCCTCCCCTCACTGTGTCAGGTGGACACGGGGCTGCTACCCTACCGTGTCAGGTGGATGCTCTGCCGCGTCAGGTGGACGCTGAACTCCCCACCACCACCCCCACTCCACCATATCGTGTAAGACACGGAGCTGCCATCCCACCGTGTCATGCCGACAAGAGCTGCCTTTCCACCGTGTTATGTGGACACGAGGAAGCTCACCATGTGGACATGACCTGACTGTCGTGTGGACATGGGCTGGCTGTCGTGTGGACATGGGATGACTGTCGTGTGGACATGGGTTGATTGTCACGTGGACAAAAACCATTGCCTGTCAAGGCGAGGACACGAAAAAGTGCAACAGTGGCCAGAGATAAGCTCCTCCGGATCACAGATTTCATGCACGTCAATAGTGCAGCATCTATCCCAGACACCTTTCTTCTCTAGATTTCTGAGAACTATTGTCTCGCATCATGATATACACTTGGCTTTGGTCGAGGGCATGACGAAAGTGTAGCTGTATATCAATCGTAATTGAAGTTAATTGGTTCTTCAATGATACGAGGACGGTATCCTATCTTGAATCCCTGGACTTGGCGAACAACCAAATGTCCTCACGAGTTTTCAGAGTGTCAGACCAAGTGTCGTCATAAGTCTCCCGAGTGTCAAACCAAGCGTCATCACCAGTCTTCTGCTGTCATACCTGGCTAGGTTTGACTACATTTTCGATGTATCGGTGTACACATATGGTGAACTGTTCAGTGTGCGATAATTGTAGGCTTCTGTGTCGCCGGGAATCGCGACAGAAATTCGCTGCCATTGGCCTCGTCTTCCGCCCCGCTCAGGAGAAGCTCTGAGGTCAAGGTGTGCCCGTGTTGACCGTGCTCGTGCACCAAGCCTAGTTCCGTCGTGATGTGGACTGTCGTGAGACTTCAGGTCAAGGCAATGATGACGATGCAGAAGTTCGCAGGTATATCATCTCCAATTCACCGACAATGAAGCCATTACGCTGACCCGAAGCGCAGTGCTGATGACGCAGCTCATCTGACTCTGCCGCTGGCGGCTGCGGAGTCTGACCATTGCACACACTGCAACCGCACAACGTCGACAACGGCTGTGTCGAACCAGCCGCCCGTCACCACCAGCCGCACACTTATCCTGCACGCCGCCCGGAGGTCGCCGTCCAAGGCCACCGGTGCCCACCAGTCATCGAGACGCTACGTCACCGGAAGCTCACCCACCCGCAGGTTGGGAACACTCATAAGTCATGAAGTCGTACAGTGTTAGGGCTTAATAAGAGCCACATGGGGACCATCCAGGTTAAGCCTATAAAGGAAAGGTACTATACGACAAGATAAAAGGAACTGAACCATACTCATGAATTTAATATCCTGAGTTCTAAAGAAACTAGATACGTCATTGTGTTCCCATGGCCAGTCTCACCAGCATCACATAGCGGAGGGAAGGTGCTGAATCCACCACCTGACACACCTGCTACTGACATAATTCCCAACTTATAAGCATGATCTAAGACAATTACCATCATCAATCCCACTGTATTCACTCAAATTCCTCCTTCCCTTACTGCACAACTATAATTCAGAAATACCATTCTTGCACCTAAAGAATTAACGCCCCATATTTTAAATAGATTCAATGAGAGACTCCACATTACATGACCAGTCAGCCTATTCCACTGATCAATCACCCTTCGACTGAAAACTAGTTCGCATTTCACTGTCCTACGCTTTGACTTGTCTAACCTGAAGTGATGACCCCCATGTAATATCCTAAATAGAAGAGCATCATTCAACTTCAGTATCTACCCCATTTACTATCACTCGAGCCGGAGGAACAGACCACAGATCTGACGACACTGTGGCCGATGGTGGTCTGATTTGAAGCCTGCTCTGTGATCTGGCTTCTGGTACGTCCGGTGGTGAAAGAGACCAGTAGACAGACCAAAGGGTAAATCAGAAGCTAGATTACACGGCAGACCAGTATCCACATCACGAGCGCCAGTTCATCCGCACGTCTACAGCCCGACTGACGTCATTCCCTTCTTCAACGTGTCCAACTACTCCACACACCAGTAGTTGGCATGCAGATTAGTTGGTAATAGTAGAGCACGAGTAGAGTAATAGCATAGAGGGTAGATACGATTAGAGGGTAATAGTAGAGCACGATAGAGCACATTTCACGATTGACACACTTGACGATTGAAGCACGATTGAGACAGTATTGAGGCACTGACTCATTCCTTAGAAGGAAAATGCAGTTGGGCGGGGCCTCCCGCTTGACACGACAGCTCGGCGACGCCGGACGGAACTGGTGGTCACGGATTGGCATTGTTTGGACGACAAACTGAGCATCTGGTGTGACTGCGCATGGGAGAGGAAACTCCTCTCAGCTCTCTTCCTCCCCCTGGTTGGACCACCGTGCTCAGGTCAGAGGCCGGCGCCCCCTGGCCGCTCAGGTTGGAGGCCACCGTGCTCAGGTCAGAGGCCGGCAGCCACCCCGAGCTGGCCGCATCAGGTAGGCCGGGCCGGCAGCCACCCCGAGCTGGCCGCGTCAGGCCGACCAGAGGCCGGCAGACCCCCGAGCTGGCCGCATCAGGTCAGAGGCCGGCAGCCACCCCCGAGCTGGCCGCGTCAGGTCAGAGGCCGGCAGCCGCCCCCGAGCTGGCCGCGTCAGGTCAGAGGCCGGCAGCCACCCCCGAGCTGGCCGCGTCAGGTCAGAGGCCGGCAGCCGCCCCCGAGCTGGCCGCTCGGTCGAGGCCGGAGACCGCCAGCGCCACACCCGACCCACCTGCGGCATGGACGGCGCTCGGCCCTTGTTGCGGCCCTTGCGGCTGGGCGGCACGATCAGGTGATCACCTCGCTCGCCGGCCGACTGGAACTTGAAGCTGTCGCTGCGGGACACTGCGCCGGCGCCGGTACGGTCGCGCTGCTCGTGGTGGCCGCGCACGCGGCGCATCACGCCGCGTCCCTTCACGCGGAACTGCTGCAGAGAGTCGAGCAGGTTGCGCGCCGGCGGCAGCGTGCACGCGTGCAGGTCGTCCTGCGACAGCGACAGCCGCGTCAGGTAGACCGGGCTGAGGTCCGACTGGCAGCGCCGCAGCGCGTACACGTCGAGCGGGTGCGCCGCCGCGTCGGCGTCGATGAAGAGGTCGGCCGGCGGCGACTTCTCGGGCGGCTGGTCGGTGGTGAACAGACGGCCGTGGATGGTCGACAGCTGCTTGAGGATCTTGGCCATGTCGGCGGTCCTGGCGGCGACCCGTGGGCGCCGATCGGAGGGTCGGCTGGGGTCGGCGGGTCAGCAGGCGGGCTGACCGAGGCCGCATACGGTGCTGCTCCCGTCACGTGACATGGCGCCGGCGTGCGGGCGAGGCAGAGTGAGATGGACGTCTCCGTCTGACGCGGTCACCTGGCGCCGACCTCCTCCGCTGACGTGACCCAGCCGTTGGCCGGGTCTGTCAACGTGGCTGCCTTTGAGCGGAACCTCCGCTGATACGCAGCCTCGACGTCGTCGCTGATCACACCCGGGAAGTGGCAACGGCCTCGTTCGATCCTTCCGGAACGTCTGTAAACAGGACACTGCGTCAGAGATATGCTGAACGGGGCACGGAGTCAAAGAGGCCACCGCCGGCCGCCGGCCTTGGAAGGCTGCGCGTGCCGACTACCAATGATTCGCGCGACGTGCGACACCGGCAGTCTTACCGCGTCGCATCTGGCGACCGGCGATCCATCCTTTCACGAAGGAAGCAGGCACAAACAGTTCCCAGTCCGCTAAGCGCCTGATGCAGCACGCCCACTTGCCGCCTGTCAGTGTCGTGATCGATCTGACATCTGGCGGAGGCGAGCGACAGCTGGTCCTCGGAACACGGCGCCGCCCTGATACTGGTGACTGGATAACTATTACACGGCACGCGCGATGACCACATTCCTGGCCGGACAGTGACGACGACTGCGTCTGACCTCGGCGGAGGTGCTCAGATGGCACCGATCCGACCAACGGTCGGCGGTAATTGTCCTCTGAACTGCGTCCATTTTTTTTCGGTGGTCGCGCGCCTGTGATGGCGGTCTCCTCTGATAAAATATCCGGGCCATGATGTGGAGATCACAGCCGAGGGAGATCGGCCGCAGCCGTGTGATGACGGGCTACTCTGAGAGAATGTCCGGGCCAAGGTGCGGAGCGCACAGTCGAGGGAGATCAGGCGCGGCCGTATGGTCACAATGTTGTGTCATGTCGACGTGACGACCACCCCGCGGCGACACCTCCGCTGTAGACGATTACAACTTGATATTGCCATCGCGGCTGTACGGTGACATCATGTTTCCATGATGAAGGCACGAAAAGTAATGAAAGACAATCAATCGATCAATCAAGGCACAAAAGGTGCCCATCCAGCCATAACCACGTCGTATAATAGGAATGATCATGCAAGGAGTCGATGACTACCACTATGGGACAGCCACCACTATGTGACAGCCACTACTGTGTGATAATCACCACCATTTGATGACCACTTCATGTGATGACCACCTCCATGTGATGGTACCAATTTGTGATGACCATTACGGTTATGTCAGAAACATCACTACGAATCTGTGGTAATCACCGCCATGGTACGACGACCGCAATATGACGCCTACCAGTAAGTGATAACCAGCAATACATGACGACCACAGTTATATCCAATGACCACCGTCACTGCATAATGACCACGGTCGGACCACCGACACAGCGGCGTCACTCACGTGACCACCTCGTGCCACGGGTGAGGGGGCGGGGGTGAAATGCCAGCAGTCACACGAGCGATACAGACACGTGTGGGTGCGCTGTCCACCTGTCACGATGACATGATGCCCGGAGGCGGCATAGGTCAGCACCACCTGGCTGACACATCGGTCGGCAGCCACACCGCCAGCTGCCGCCCGACGACCTGCCCCTCTCCATCACCTCAAAGCACCGCAAACTGCGCCGTCGGCTGCCACTGTACCGGCAGATGAACGATCAGACCGACCGGGAGGTCCGTGTTTAGCATATCAATGTTCCGACCTACCCGGAGGTGGTCCCTGCTCAGCAGACCAACGGTGAGACCAGCCGGGAGATGGTCCCTGCTCAACAGGCAAACGGTGAGACCAGCCGGAGGTGGTCCCTGCTCAACAGACCAACCATCAAATCCTTTCTCCGCAGACCAACGATCAGACCGTCAGGAGGTGATACCTGCTTGGCAGACCAACGATCAGTCTGATCAGGAGTTTCCTATCCAGCAGCGAGGGGTCAGATTGATCGGGAAGTGGTGCCTGACCAGCAGAGGAACAGTCAGGTCGACTGACCGACTGACTGGCCGACGGGAGACACGGGGATCACTTCAGGCGGGTAGGACGAACTGATCCGCCAGCCGACAGGCTCCACCCCCACCCCCACCCCATCCCACCGCGACCTGGGGGACATCCCTTCCTCATCCAGACCAGACAAACGGCGCCCTGACCTGCACCCACAATCATTCGACACTCTCGGATAAAAATAAATTCGAAGACAAAAATCCACATCGCTAAGCGCACTCCACTGCAGATGCTTTGTACATGCACCACCCGCAGAGTAAGTTCAAAGAAAAACGGCACGCGGCAGCCAAGACGCTTTGATACCCACCGCAAACGCTGCTGACTCAGCTGACTGGGCACTATTGCAGCCGCTCGGCATAGTCATCGACCTACACTCAGTCATCAGGCTACACTCAGTCATCAGGCTACACTCAGTCATCGACCTACACTCACGCGTGTAATCGAACACTGTGCAGAGGCACACAGACACAGGCGCACCAATCACGGCTCGTCTCGCGCCGCAGCACCCGCGCTATGAAAATTAGCCAGCAGCTGGCGCGAGCTCCCCGGGCCGCAAGGTGTCGCCACAGACGGTCACTAATGGGCTCCACATGGCTGCCGACTACCATAGGCATGTTCCGGGAAGAGATTAGAAGAGGAAGCCAGCCATGAAGTGTGCTGGCGCCATGATAGTGTAACATTCTCCTCCGCGATGTTTTCAATGATGCCCTGACGCCGAGAAAGGCGTCTCTAGATCCACGGCTGTCTCTAGATCTCTAGATCCGCGCCGTGGTCCACGGCGCAAGTGCAGAGCGCTAAGATGTTTTCCCGCGGCCTGAGGAACACATGTGAAGATATTTCCCACGGCCTGAGAAACACGTGCTCAGACATTGACACGCGGCCTCTGTGACAGGCCCTAGGATAATCTTCCACAGCATGCGTAACACGTGTTTGGATAATGTCTCACTGCATGCGCAGCACGTGTTTGGATAATGTCTGCGTAGCACGTTTTTGGATAATGTCTCGCGAAATATGTAGCACGTTTTTGGATAATGCCTGATGGCATGTGTAGCACGTGTTTGGATAATGTCTGCGTAACACGTTTTTGGATAATGTCTCGCGAAATATGTAGCACGTTTTTGGATAATGTCTGATGGCATGTGTAGCACGTGTTTGGATGATGTCCTACGGCCCGTGTAGCACTTGTTTTGATAATGTATCATGGCTTGAGTAGCACCTGTTTTGATAATGACCCGTGGCCTTTGTAGCACGTGTTTGGACAGCGTTCCGTCCTCTGAGTAGCATAGTTTCCCGGCGTGCGGAGACGTTAGCGTTAGTATCAGATCGGCATCCGATAAACTACCATATATGGGCTAGGCTCATATAGGCTGCTATTCAAAGGTGATCAAAGTAAATTTACTACTGCCAAGGAATCACATAAAGACATAAAGACATAAAATATCAGTGCAACTAGTTGTCCACCAAATGCGTCGATCAACTCTCCCTGGAATACAGAAAAACAAGCCCCCTAATCTTATAATGATTGTCTATGCTGTTTATATACGGGCCATTGTTGGGCCTGAATGTCTAACAGTCTGGAAAGTAAGGTAAGATTGAGTGATGTTAAGCGATTTGTAATGTCGATTCCTCGACAGTTACGATACCCAGTCTTTTGACTCCTGAATACCAGGATCGCATACACATCAACGGGAGCGAAAAGACAAGCATGCTTAGCGCATTTATTATATGTAGCATGTTTGCTTATAGTGGCGACGACTATCTATAATGTGCCGAGTTTATCCGACAACACTGTGTGAATAACATCCGCCATCATGTTTGCCCATAGTGGCGACGACTATCCATAAAAATGTGCCGATATTGTCCGACAACACGTGTGGATAGCATCCGTCTCCACTAGAGATAAAAAAGCGCATGTGATGCAACAGTCGTCCTCAGACATACAGATAGTCATAACTGTTCGTATTTGAAGTGCATAATGCTCTTGGTAGCATTGGCACTGGAGATAACCGTTCAATGTGTAACCAGCTGGACAGCATTAAATGTTTCCAGTTTACATGTATGCTACAATTCAGCAAACATTTACATACAAAAACTCATTGTACCTAAGTTTTAAATTGATCTCACATAACCTCCCAGCACCCGATAAAATGCACAACAAAAATGGTGTTATTCTTCGAAGTATGTTCCATGATTCTGCTAATGAGCATATGCGTTGTTTTCCATGCCCTATAATAGGGACACTGTCTAATGGGAAACCGCTGATGTCAAAGCTGATCTCTGTACTCGAGGTGTATAACCTACAGTACACAGTTCAGCATCTTAAGCTGAAAAACATTCGCATTTCAGTTGGTCCCTGTAGATAAGCATGTTCATGCGATGCCACTGTTTTCTTCCGCACGTATATGGAGACAAAACATTTATAATGTAATGCAAATAGCGGGGATCTCCAATCCTTAAGCATACTACAGGGGAGGAGGATTCTTGCCCCAATTGTTGAAAACCATCAGATTCAGTTACAGGCCACAGTCTGAGGGAGCATACGCCGTGCATTACAAAAAATGATTCCATCAGTCACAATCCCATAAACCGCAATATTCTTTAGTTGTTAGTTGTTGTCTCGTCGTCTCGTTAGTTGTTTTTATTCAAGGGTGCTTCAACCAAAAAAACTGCGATTAGCAAGCGCCCAAAGCGCATATTTCAGTACGTCATGGTGCAAGCGTTAACTGTTTCTGGGGGGGGTGGAAGGGATTCACATCCAGTCGCATCCAGTCCAGTTCACTCAGAACTAGTCCGGCTTTAAAAAAATGTTTACCAGCTTCCATCACATTATGCTTCTTGAATCACTCCATATTTCCTTCAGAAAAGGTTTAACGTGGTCCAAGCGGTGCAATTCGGCGTCGCGCGTCACCTATGAAGGCCACTGGGGATTGACCTCTGCAAGTTGCCACGACGGAACAGTTGAAGTCGGTGCGCCACATCTCCGCCGACACTGTCGCCATGCCCAGTTATGTACCTGCGGTACGGGAGCCTCAAAGGCGTGCAGCCGGAGAGGTTCCGATCGAGGGTAGCCAATGTTAAAAGAGGGGACAATTCCTGGTTTCGGGCAGTTTTTGAGGAGATAGTGAAAAAGTTCACCTCATGAGAAAATATTCTGCATGCTCCAGCTGTTGCGATATTGGAGCCCCGTGGTCCACTTGTTACCCGTCCTCATCTATCATCCAGGGTGCTCTATTATGCGTGTTACCTTAAGTTGTCCCGGTCAAGGTGCTCGATAGCACGTTATTGACAAAGCTGCACATTACGTTTTTCAGCAATCGTGACATATCTACCATGCATCGGTAACTTGGATCCCGCAGTGCCTTCTCCAGCTTGATTCAGCTTAAATTTGGGATGGCAAATGTGGTAGACCTACGTAGTAGGTCGTACATAGCGGTATTTATTCATGGTAAATTTAGGTCCGCTATCAGTAACGACTCAGCAACACTAGACAAAAGATGCTGGGAACAAATTGTTTGTTGATGGAAGGGTTGCCCCTCAGACCCTGGTAGATCCCAGGAGAGAGAGGGACCAAAGAACCATCCTTCCCCTCCCAAGAGGCTCATTTTTGCCAAAATGTTGTACTAGAATTGCATTTTCTAGAAATCTAAGGATATTTTATGACACAAATATTACATTAAACAGGCCTCACGACTGTTAGCTGTTCAAATCCGATAAGTTTTCGAAATTGGGTATCTTTATTTTCATTTGACCCCTCATCATGCCAAGCTTTTGAATCCTCCCTGCTTTCTGAAGATTTATTCGAGGAAAATCCAGTTGCATTTTCCCTTAATCGGACGCTGCGAAAAGACCTCATATGCATGGACGCACCAGCCTTCCGTGCCATTGTCCTTGCGCCTGAAAACCGAAACCCCCGGAGAATGCGGATCCCACCCGAGCCGTTCTTTCACCAAACACTTTTCTCCTCGAGTTGATTGTCATTGGCACTATTCTCGCAGCCGCCAGCAATAATGGAGATCATCAGCGCGGCCACGCATTCCTAAACGTTTCTCCCGTGTCATCAGCCAGCCCATAAGCACAAGGACGCTTAACCTTCAAACACACCGCAAGCCGCAGAATTCGCCGCCGGTCGACGAAGTTCGATTTTCCAGCGATCGGCAGTCGCGAGTGACCTCCCTTGTCTGCTGCTCTACTCCGGCGAGTCTACCAACATCCAGCACAGAAAGCCTGTCCTGGCAATGCTCCGGTCGGCGCGTGAGGTCGACGATACTTTCTACTTCGATCACGTGACACGGGGTCACGTGCGACTGTGGCAAGACGACACGATTAATAGCACCAGCGTCATGTGCAGCTTTCTTCCACGTGTGTGAGCCAACAACGGCAAGTCTTCGGTGGTGAAGTGTTATTGACGCCAGCTGAATCGAGCAAGGTCTGCAGAATATCCGTCTCGAAGTTCAATCACTGGATACACTTGTGGGGTCGGGAGTAATTTGCAGTCATAAGCTGCACACGGAAGACTTCTTCTGACAGTTCGTCGGCAGAACGGTACAACGTAGTCATAAGCTGCACACGGAAGACTTCTTCTGACAGTTCGTCGGCAGAACGGTACAACGTAGTCATAAGCTGCACACGGAAGACTTCTTCTGACAGTTCGTCGGCAGAACGGTACAACGTTGGGCAACACCGATCTGTAAACCTCCATTCATAGCAATCACTTGCATCCAACATTTGCTGCACCAGTATGTTGTTTTCATTGCTATCAAGACAGAATATCATTCCAAAAAATGCATACACGCTTCCCTAGGCTATTCGTGAAGCCCTATCAAGCTCAATGTATCTATCAAACGTCACCACACCACTTATTCGTCGGATGTCGCTTGACGAAACACCAGCGCCATAGACATCTGCACACAGCTCTTCTGAAAGGCGTGACGAACTTAACGACGCTATTTCATACAAAGCGAACAGAGAACGATGAAGTTGATAGTCAAAACACATTACGGAACGCAATGTTGATTTGAGCCGAATAATGATATGCAATACATAACACTGTCAATTGTCTCATACTTTATAGCTTATTGTCCAGTGGATTTATCACTGGCAGGTAATCATCGTGGTGGAAACGAGGTGATTAACTGCAAATGATAAACATAGGAAGCTATGTAATGTTTCATTGTATGACTTCATCGCATTACATGCATTGTGAACCTTATTTGCCAATAAGATCGTTGAACTGTATATTAATGTGGTGGTGCACACTCAGTCCTCATGGTCTGTTATCGATGCACTGTACGATCTCGGTCTCTCTGTATTCGCTATGCACGGCCTGGCTAGGCACGCTGTTGTCTAGAGCCTTGTTCTCACGCGACTGGCTCTGTCGGGGCGAGCAGTCGGGAGTGGGTCGCGCGTCCGTGGTGCCATAACCATAAACCACGGTCCGCCGTCCGCACATGCGACACGTACAACAATTAACAGGGCAATTGCATAGTCCATGACTTTAACTTGTTTCGAAGCAAAATATTCTGAGCATAAGTCTACATCTGATCGTCATATACATTGATAAGTCAGCTAATCATCACTGAGCATTAATAAATTAGTTACTTGAAAAATGGCTTAGCCTCAACCATCTATGAATACGTAGTTTCAATCATGCAATAAAAGTGGATTCATCGACGTGAATAAGTCCCTCAAGATCGTGACCAGGTTTACAAAACGGGATACAAAATTCGGACATCTCAACAGAGAAATACAAGCTAATTAACGTAAAGTAGAGCAAGAGTGAATATAACAATGTAAACGATAACCTACATTCGCCACAATTCACCAAAGAAATACGATGATCATTTTTTTTCCGTCTAATCCGGCAACTAAGAAGACTTCAGATAAGCTGCCACAAAATGGGACCGATGCGATCTATCATCCGGTCTACAGAACCCTGAAGTTGTGGAATTTATCACCGATCAAACGTACCTTGTAAAATTTGTTCCTATGTACAGCAGTGAAGAAAGAACAAAACGAAATTCCCAGCACATGATTGATCTTTTGCACCCAGTGCGATGTGATCAGGGAAAGTGAGTTTCCTATCTGATACCACATCGAGATTCTTTCTATTACTAACTGGTATGAGCACAGTTCCCTCAATGCCGTAATGAAACAAAGATGGGAATACAACTCAAGGCTTGTACATTTACTTGATTGTACTGGCGAGGTTTGTACATTTACTTGGATTGCATTTTCAGTCATGTTTTAGCTGAAACTGTATGCCTACAGTTTCAGCTTTCATAGCTTTGAGTAGCTTGCAGCGCTTTCGAAAGCTTTTTTTGTTGCAACATATCAGTGCCATTAAGATTACGAACAAGGATGCCAAACTTCAAATCGTCGGCATGCAAAACACAGTGCATCGTGATACCATTGGAAAGATCATTCAAAAACACTGAACAGATCTCGAACGTACTGCACGACATGAACTGCATGCCCGAATACGCAGTTGGTACGTGAAGATGTGCGTACACTGTGCACGTTTAGCCGTGGCTGTGATCCAACTGTGATGTGGTCTGGTGCAACAACTCGCATCTCCAACACACAGGCTCCGCAGCTTCCAGCGCGCAGACGGGCGTATGCCGAGCGCGGGCCCCGTTACCGCGCAACGTGCCCGTCGAACCGATTTGGATCGGGTGTGACGGCACTAAACATCGCCGCTTCTGTTCACGATGTTGCTCAGCTAGTTGTAAATGTTGTATTGTCTCTGAGCTGTAGGCCGTAGTCGGCTATCGTCGGAATCGGTTTCGTCAATGGGCTGGATACGTCTTTGTATTGGTCTCACCTGTCGCTACTCTTCGCCCGCGACCAATCGGCGTGAGAGATTGGCGACGCTACATGACTCAACGGTCGACGTGTCGTAAAAACCAATAACCAACCAACCGTCTTTGTATTGGCTGCGTGTATAGCGGTAACCCCACATATGGACCGATGCGAACCATCATGAACCTGCTGCTCCTGTAATATAATCTGGGATTGCCCTAGATCATCACAATTGTACTGGTTTAGAAGATAATGTTTCGTCATCAATTCTTAAGCTGATGGCGTGCATCATTATGATGACCTACCGAAACACGGTAGCTCTAAACATGAGCTACATACCAAACATAGCTCCGAACATCCAAACATGGAATTCAAGTTTTGGGGTGAACAGTGCAGTCATCCTATGCGTGTTCGTGTTGGCTGTCAGCGCAGTCAGTGACCATCCTATGCGTGTTCCTGTTGGCTGTCAGCACAGGCGGTGACCACATCCTGGGTCAGTGTGGCTACGCTTTGTCGTGACACTTCAGCTGCGGTAAAGCCGGTCCTGTGAAACTCTGCATCGCAGCATTACAATGCAGTGGCGCATTGTAAGTCACCAACGATGAGGTAAGCCAATGCACTTCCCAGAAAATCATAAGTGCAGTGGTACACCTAAATTTAGGAGCGGATTAGTGCTACTAATGCGACCCAACAATGCCTTGGTCGAGCCGCACGGATATTCACGAATCAACTTAGTCGCTGGTAACTGACGGATCAAAGAAAGGTGACATGGGACGTGCACCCCTCCCACTTCTCTAGATCTAAACTCGAAAGGCTGGACATGAACACCAATTTGTGGTGAGGACTGGGTGAATTCGGGCACTTTTCACGAATCCATGCGTCCATCTCTGATTCGTGACTGGGTCCACTGATGGTGGTGGTGCAATGCCGTAAGACATCGGTGTTTCCCGCGACAATACGCCACCAGGGACTTTACCATCGTTTCGCGGTGTCCCCAACAATCTAAAACCAGATTAGGATCACTCAAGGCCAGAGAAAGTCCGCAATTGAACCTTCCTCGCATATCCTGGTAGCTGCTGCCGCTATAAACTAATCCCTCGGAAACCGTTCCGAGGGATGCTATAATTTTCGTGTCAATGCATAATCATCATTTTCATTTACAGTGCTGGAAAGTTATGCTCTGTGATGTCAAGTCAATAAACGATCACGTCATTTTAGCAAGCATTCGAAGCACTTTAGGATCAAATTTGCAATAACAATTATATGCACAACGGAGGACACAGCTACCGGGTGATCTATTCGAACTTAATTTGATCTCTGATAGTTCAAAAATCAAGTCAGGTAACAGACGACAAGTGATTTAAGATGGAATGCTAAACTAGGAGCTGAAGTTAGCGTTGTTTTGTGCACAAAACTCCACGAGTCTTGTAAATCTCGTCGTCTCGCAGTCACTTTTTGAATCACTGCACTTCTAGATTGCCATCTCATGACACATCAACAGATTCGAAATGCTTGATATTTCTAGTCGAGAAAAATACCTTATCTGACGTAACTTGCAAGATAACCAGCTCATCTCACGATGTGCATCAATTAGATTACACCAAACCCATCATACACTGAGCAATCACCACCGCTTTTGTTCCGCTGCTCGGTCTCAATTACGTGCGAACTAGCTAGGGGGCTTCATTCAAGATAAGTGTACCTTGCGGCTCCAGCCATCGTCCAAGTGAGTTTTAGTCTGGCGATACGGGTGGCGAGGGAGTGGGTTAATTTAAATCCCGTAATTTCCCAGCCGGAATGCCGAACGCAACTAACGGCATGACGGCCCGATCTCAAAAGGATTCGATGCTGTGGAGGAATTGACGTAATATAACGGAGAACATCGAGTGATGACGTCACGAATAGCATGTCATCCACGCGACAGGGGAGGGGCAACAGCGGAGCAGCTGGACATGCTCGGCCACCGGGTGTCTGACCAGGTCTCTTCGGCGGACCGATCTGCGGAGGTGGAGAGGCGGTCGGTCGCCAAAATCCAGTTCTGGACAGTGAACAGGCGCATGAGGTTGGGAGGCTAGAAGCAGACGTCACCTTATTATCACAGAATACGTGTTCGCCTGATGTCAAATTCTTCACCTGGACCTTATCTGCTGAAACCAGCTGGGCATCGATGAAAGACAAAATGCCAAATCTTCTTTCCAGATATCTATATTTCAGATATCTGTGAATGCCATGATGTGTCATGGCATGGCAAACTGTCCAATCTTGGAATTAGTTCTGTTATACCTGCGTATAATTGGGTCTCTGAATCCGATTCTGAAAATTCCCAGCTCGTCATATATTTTCTGCACTTGGAACGGAGGCATAAAATGTAATGCGGACAGACCCAACTGACTGTCGTCGAAGAGCAAAACTATGAAATAGTTTAGCAGTTAGTGAACTGAAAACTATTTCGTAGTTTGCTTCTCCGACACCAGTCAGTTGGGTCTGTCCGCATTAGGAATGGTGAAGCTGAGCATCAATGTCAGTAAAATAACGGTCACGTATTGTGCAATGCGATTAGCCTTTCCGATCAAATGAGGCCAACAGAGGCAACCTGGCATGGGACAACTTCCATCTTCCCACCAAATCTGCATACGGCCGACCATCACACATCAGCTGCCACATCTTCAGTCTGTCGCAGCCGTCACACTGGAACTTGTGACGGTCTGTCACGGCGGCTACACTGGAACTCGTGAATGTCCGCTATAGCCCCACCCAGTCACAGCTATGGGTGTTACAGCCAACTGCTACAGCCTCGACCAGTCACAGCTATGGGTGTTACAGCCCACTGCTACAGCCCTGACCAGTCACAGCCATGGGTGCTACAGCCCACTGCTACAGCTCCAACCAGTGACAGCTGTGGGTATTACAACCCACAGGACGGGAACGGCTTCCCACCAACTTTATAATAAAAAAACACATTAGTTCATGGCATTGCAGAGAAAGAGATGACTTGGGAGTGGCTTCGGTGTTCGACGCCTTCAAACTAGTTCCGTATACCAAACGCTGGTCCAAGAAATGCCCTGGAGCTATCACACTGACAACCGTCGCAGCCAGTCGCAGTTACAGTCCGTCACGATGGGTGTGAAGAATGGTGGCAGTTACAGTCGCAGTTACAGTCCGTCACGTCACGTCACGTCACGTCACGTGGCAGTTACAGTCGCAGTTACAGTCCGTCACGATGGGTGTGAAGAATGGTGGCAGTGATCTGTCCCAGATTGCTATCGGCTACGGTCGCACGGTAACTGGTGGGTCTGAAAACAAACCCGTGACCACGGCTCATAGCCAGTGGCACGGTTTTTGATGATGAGCAGTGGCGGTCTCCGGAGAACGGGAACTGTGCTGGTCAAAGTCCACTGGTCACAACTCACGGGTCATGACACAGTTGCACATGGTTTCACCAGGGAAGACGTTTCGCTAGGCTGCAGTCAAGGAAATTCAACTCACAACAACATGACCAGAATAGCGATTTAATCATCGTCTCGTGGGATACTTCCTTTAATCAATGCTGGCTGTGTCACTTTACCGGCGCTTCTAGACAAATGCAGTATTTTCTGCCACCGATACGAAGGATTTCTAGTGAGGACGTGGGTACCAAGACGAGTACTTTCTCACGCTAAACGGGGAGAAGCCCGGTCAAAACCAGCACATTGCGAGCTGGCACGTAATGCGCGCTGCGGTGGTGCCATTCTTCCACCAATGTGTGTTAAGTGACCGACTCTTAATGCGCCAGTCGCACATTTTCCTCTTTCCACCCGGAGACTGCAACGAGCAGATTGCAGACAAACTCGAGCATTGGAGACTCCGGTGCTGATTAGAAAGGCATCACCAGCGACTGCTTGCTCAGGTATCGAGCTGCAGATATTCTCGGGACAATAATTTCGATTGCTCTCGATGAAGACTCAACGCCCGGAACTGTCTCCACTTTCAAGCTTTTCAGACATATACTACTCATCATCAGACATATACTACTCATCATCAGACATATACTACTCATCATCAGACATATACTACTCATCATCAGACATATACTACTCATCATCAGACATATACTACTCATCATCAGACATATACTACTCATCATCAGACATATACTACTCATCATCAGACATATACTACTCATCATCAAGACCGCTTGTCGTGTGCCAACAATCCATATTCGTCCAGCTGTCATTTCGCAATGCTACAATATTTGATCGTATTCATGTTACAATGTCATGCAACACGATCGTGTTACATTACACGACGTACTATCGTGTCACACTGCCACAGTACTGTACCATTCGTGTCACGCTGTTACAATGCTGTGCTATTCGTGTAACACTGCTACACTGTCATGATCATATCTCATCGCCACAATGCTAAAATCACGTCTTGCTATCGCAGTAACAGTAATGCTAAACCTTTCCAGCAGCAGTCATACTTCACCTCTGCGCTCAACACGCACCACCACAGGCTGACATGCCGGTGTCTCACTGGCGTACTGACGGGTTGCCACAGCCTCATTAGCATGCCGTTGCGGTACGTGATGAGGCACTGACCACGTGGTGAGACCAAACTGACTCAGCTGAACAACTGAGACCCGTGGGACAGAGCCAGACTGATTCAGCTGAGCAACTGAGTCCCGTGTGACAACAGAGCCCAAAAGCGGGCAAACTGGTGCCGTGTTACCCGAATAGTGAGCAGAGCTTACAGAGCAGAACTTGCAGAGCAGAGTGGAGCTGACACGCACAGTGAGCGGTATGCGCCTCCAGATGAGGTGATACCGCGGCTCATTTCCACCCGAGCCATTGGGCCGAAATGACTGGCCCTGGCGAGAGCCCCGGGCGAGGTATGGCGCAAGACCCGGGTGGGCCCGACTTGGAACTGGTGCAAGCTTCACTGCGTGATCCAGAGGACAACCAGTGCTGAGTCTGGGCGAGTTTCGATGTAGGACTAGCCTGAGTGAGTTCTGATGTAGGACCCAGAGACACCAGATGCATGACCGAGAAGAGTTATGATGCAAAACCACGGCGTACCGATGCTGGACCGGGGCGACCTCCGACTAAGCTCCCTGGGGAGCTGCGATTTATAGCTGAAGGCGGCCCTGATGCAGGTTCCGGGCAAGGCCCTAATGAGTCCTGCTTCAAGACCCGGGCCGCAAACTGGACCGGGTCGATATGCAGCTTAATGAGGGGGGTGTGGCACTGGCACGAGGAGTAGATCACCACGTAGCAGCCGTAAATCAGACCGGTATTCGATGAAGACTGAGTGCACCAATTATGAGTGGTAAGTGCCCGGTCAGAGTTCAATTCACTCCGGTGGTTCGCATTGCAGTGGTAGGCGGTTCGAACCATGTTTAGGGCATTCCCACTCCGAAGTGGCAGCACATTCACACGCCAATACTGGGCCCTGTGAAGCAACGGGAGATGAGTGGGGGGGGGGAGAGGCTTCAGAGTTGTGCTCGAAAAGATACCGTTTGTGGACAGACGAAGCAATCCTAGTGCGTTTGAGTTTCTTCCCCCGAAACATCTGTTGCTGAACGTTGCACACACACAGCTCAATGACACAATATGGTTCCAGTCAGAAGGAGACGATCGCCACCGGTGATGAGCATCAGGAGCTGGAGTAAGGAACAGAAACGGAATCAAGCAACAAACTGCTCATTAGTATTATACCAGATGGTGACTAAATTTGTGTTCAGCGTGTGCTATGGTGTCCAGGGGGAGGACTAGATATTTAAGGATTCCTGCGCAATCCCAGTCCGCGGTTGTCAACCCTCAATTTAGGTGGGGATGTGGAACCGGCAAACTTCTCCTTTCTCTAGTTTTCGACGTGACCCCTGGCGCAAGTGAGGAAATTTGGAATAGTTGTCACCGAGTTCGCATCTCCAACCCAGTATCGCACCTCCGGGTCAATAATGTCATTATATATCAGTAGTAGCATTTCTGATCGAATGTGCGAATCAATGGTGCACCCCTGGATCGATTATACGTATGTGGGTAAGTTGTGAATCTGTGTCAATAATAAATGCATAAAAGTAAAGAAAATATATCTGTATGCGTACACACAAGGGAAGGCTTCCTGGAAATAATTGCATGCTTTGAAAAAGGAACCCTTTTATATTAGGGTGATCAGCTTCGTCGATTTTTGTGATTTTAAAACAAGCCTTGAATGGATATGCATATGCAAGACAAAAACATACATATGATAATGCTGCTACCTCTAAGTGTACACAGGACTTTTAAAGCTGTTTCCAACAGTAAACACAGACTTGAGTTGAGCGGATAAGTTTGTTTCAGCGATTCGAGTTCCTCGGAGCCTGAGTTTCCGTACTGCCAGATGCACTTAACCAGTTATGATTAACGTCGCGATCAATCCATGCTCAGCCTTCTCAACGGGAATTAACCATGGGAACATTAATACCATATATAGACACTGTTACTTTTCGTATAAATTATCGCCAATTAATCAGCAATCACATGACTACATTTATCATGTGCCAACTGTAGGCTGGAAATACAACTGAATCCCATGTTCCGACAGAAACGTTTTCCTGTCATCCGCAGTGCCATGTAAGGCTCAGGTTTCCATATCATGGACAAAGTACTGTTTGTTATGAGTGTGGCGTATGCACACCGAATACTAATATGCTGGAGGAACACGATCATATCGCATAGTCTTCCAGATAAGGACGCCTCTGGCTTTCGCTCCTTTCCCGGCGAAAACAGTCTAAGTGTTGGCGAATCTAGACATCCAGTTTCATCCTGTCGAAGGTTTATGGTGTAACTTCATACGAATGCACCTTCCGATAGTTCATGGTAGTTCAGAGATCTGTCAGATGATTCGAGCCGCCGTGGCGTATGACCGTGAGCCGCCATGACGTGTGACCGTGAGCCGCCGTGACGTGTGACCGTGAGCCGCCGTGACGTGTGACCGTGAGCCGCCGTGACGGATGACCGTGAGCCGCCGTGACGTATGACCGTGAGCCGCCGTGACGTATGACCGTGAGCCGCCGTGACGTATGACCGTGAGCCGCCGTGACGGATGACCGTGAGCCGCCATGACGTGTGACCGTGAGCCGCCGTGACGGATGACCGTGAGCCGCCGTGACGTATGACCGTGAGCCGCCGTGACGTGTGACCGTGAGCCGCCGTGACGGATGACCGTGAGCCGCCGTGACGTATGGCCGTGAGCCGCCGATCGCAGCCGAAATAAAAACAAGCTTGACGGATGAAGCAACTCCACATGGTGTCAGAAGCCGGGCCGACAGACCCGCGCGTGGCAGTCGAACAGCCATGAACTGTGATGTGCTGTTCCCTGCTCTCATCTGTCCGTGGTGCCTCAAGAACCAGCGATCGGCTGGGGCGACTGGTGAACTATGAACCAAGTAATCGGTGACCTCGTGACCCGTGGGCGGGAAATTCTGCTGATGACGCCGGTGGCAACACCCCGACTCGGACTGGCCGTCGGTTGGCCAGTTGCGTCAGTGCAGCCCTCGTGCTGGACAGGCGGCGCTGGCCAGATAGAAAGTCGGTTTATGGGGGATGGTGGGCAGCCGAACCACGGTGCTGTCTCGTCTGGACGGTTCACTCGGGCAATAGAGAGGCGTACCGCCAGAGGTGTCCACAGCCCAGACTCGTGTGTCCATGGTGCTGCTCGCCTGGCCGGCTCACTCGGGCACCAGATGAGGCGGTCCGCCAGAGGTGTCCGCAGCCCAGATTCGTATGTCTATGGTGCTGTCTCGCCCGAACGGCTACAGCCCAGACTCGTGTGTCCATGGTGTTGTCTCGCCTGGACGACTCACTCGGGTAACAGATGAGGCGTATCGCCAGAGGTGTTCACAGTCGAGATTTTGGGATCCGCCCGAGTCAGTCCCCGAGTCCCTTGAAGCGTTTTAAGTTATTTTGGGCCATTAGACACATCAATTGTATCGTTGTTTGGCTTTAATCGGAAAACCGGAATTCTTCTGATCATCATCGGATAAAATTACATTAACTGAATCAGCTAAATCAGCTAAAATTACCGATGTACCTTCACTAATCCTTATGTACTTTGCCATTCGGCCACAAGAGGTCATACGAGGTCACCCCAGGTAAGCAATATCGTCCTGGTTCCTCATTCAAACCCAGGGTCTCACACTACGTTGAAGCTGTCACTGACATACTTTTGGAATGCCAAAATCGAATTACCGCTAAGGTGAGACTTCACCAGCAATTGTCAGGGGTCAGCCTGGTAGCCAGCGGTAGCTAGTAGCCATAATACATAGTAACTCTGATCGACTCTGATGACCTCAATATTGACCTAACGTAGTGTCAATATTGAGGTCAACTACCTCCTTCCAGTCTTGTCCAAGCCTTTACATGGGACATCTTTCTTCTTGTGAAGCTTATAGCTTTTGAGATTCTGGGAAGTACGATCCCCACTTCGTCCCGAAGCTGGATTTGCCGGGTGGCATGACGCTGGATGAGGTCATGCGCAGCAAGCTTCTATTATCCGTACTTGCATCTTTGTCAATCATTTGAACTATGCTGCTAATTCGTTGGGCTATACTGGCTGTGAGCTCTTCTCTTGTCATACGCCTCGATCTCATGGCAAGACTTTCTATGGCATGACCCCACCCTGACTGACCTCAGTGGCTGCCCCTCCCCGCCGAGCGGCACTATCTGTGGCGTGTGCGGCGGCCTCATCCCAGGAAGATAACACCGTGTGCCAGATTTGTCCCGCCAACGAGCCGAGATATCGCACAGGCCACAGAGGCGACAGACACCGTCCGACAGCTGAGTGAGCGACGGCAACAG
Source organism: Ashinkailepas kermadecensis (assembly GCA_034440615.1). Lineage (NCBI taxonomy): Eukaryota > Metazoa > Arthropoda > Thecostraca > Neolepadidae > Ashinkailepas > Ashinkailepas kermadecensis. The sequence continues at coordinate 463,466 of JAOTOM010004934.1, forward strand.
CCGTAATGTGAGCCAGATTTACGGACGTATTTTTCATCGATAAAATCACGGTCCCGGCAGCCGTGGCAGCGGCGACAACAGACTTGGAGAATAAGTGGGAAGTGCCCTGCGAGATCACTGGTGATAGCTTACCAGGGGACTACTTTTCATATAATGAGGAGATAATATGCAGAATGCTGAGAAAGAGCAGCATCAACCACAGACGGAACAAGCTCTTCTTCCTCTCTCCACGGATGGGGCCCTCCTTCATGCATAGCATATGTTCAGCGATGTTCATCTACAGCCATGCATAGCTTGCTTCTCATCATGAACAGTTCATCTCTAACCAAGCATAGCTCATCTCTCACCGTACACAACACCCCAGCTCCCACCCTGCGCGGCTCCTCTCTCACCATGCATAGTCGGTATGTTCATGTAGCCAACAAATATGAAAGTTATAGCTTGAACAGGTGTATCCTATTATTTGGGCAATTTTGAGTCGATTGGCACCAAATGTATAAAAACAGATTTTGTCGGGGTCGCGAACGGAGCCTCAACGGCAGTTTCATATAGCGTAGTTTATTTCGTATCTCGAAAACTAATCAAGGCAACCAGATCAAGCTGCACCTCCTCTGAACCGCCTCGATGAGTGAAGTCGCTTAAGATCGAAATTATGCAGTTTTAAGTTAATCGAAATTACGATCTGCACTTTAAACGTTCAGCTCATTTTGAAACAACGCATGTTGGCCTTTTTGTGCCTAAAGACGTGCTTTTACCAAGTGTATAAAGATGCTGATAAGAAACGTCAAGCGTAGTACATACATTGTACGCAATGTGGTCATGAAATGTTATGCTCACCATAGAAAATGGAAGACAGAAACATGATGTGGATGCGTTATTTGAAATTCTACTTCCGTGTTGGCCAATTTTGTGGATGTGAGCTACACTTTTAACGGTATTTTATATACTAGTTAGACTTCGCACGTGTAATATACGTGAAGCATATCTGCAGTGAATGCCACATGTGTTGTCGATCACTCATCACTGGCCATGGGCGCTATATGATCACTGGTCTGTATGATCACTGGTATCATCACTGGCCATGAGCGCTGTATGATCACTGGTCTGTATGATCACTGGTATCATCACTGGCAATGGGCGCTATATGATCACTGGTCTGTATGATCACTGGTATCATCACTGGTCATGGGCGCTGTATGATCATCACGATCGGTACGCCCTGAAGCCAAATGATCAGCCAACAAACTTACTACTGGTCTGCACATGTTTGCCATGTCCATATAAATAGCCTTGTCGTTGTTCGTTTGCGGATTCATGACTGACCATCCTGTCAAAAATGTCATGACTGACCATCCGTAAAAAATCCGAAGTGATGTATCCTCTCCAATTACCAAGCCGCCCAATAATGGAGACAGGGCAGATGATGACACGCAGTGGTACAACATTAGGAAATACAGCTTGTAGCCAAAATGTTAACGTGCAGTCATCAAGGTCATGGGAATCACGTCCATCGACTGTCATTTTCTTAATCGGCCAACATTTCCCAACAATCGCTCTCTCATCTTGGTGGACACATGAAAACAAGCGAAGAAATTACCTTTTATCCGTCATCCAGGCACGTGACTAAGTAATCAATTGTGCATGTCTCTCTCACTGCATAAAGCCAAAGCGAAATCATGCACGGCTCCTTTTCCACAATGTGCAGCTCATTTCCAACATGCACAGTTCATACCCCACTGTATGGGTAAGTCGGGTAAGTCAACCCCCACTGGGGGGTGGGGGGGTAAGTCGAGTAGGCCATCCCCCACTGTAGGGGTAAATCGGGCAAGATTACGCAGTAACTTTTGAAGACCTCTCACGGGGCTAGACATTCAACGGTGGTTGTGGCCGTTGTGCCATCCCATAGCTCACACATTGCCCTCGCAGAATGTTGGATATAAGGAAGCTCAATTCATCAGCTACAGGTCAGTGGACATTGTTGTTCATCAGCTACAGGTCAGTGGACACTGTTGTTCATCAACTACAGGTCAGTGGACACTGTTGTTTATCAGCTACAGGTCAGTGGACACTGTTGATCATGGCAGCTAAATGACTACTCCTGTACGTGGTGTCGGATATGAGTCGGCATTCCAGGCGGACAATAGTGCGCACATTCAGCCTTTCCTAATTCTTGCATTTTGCATGCCTCAGCAAGATGTCATGGCTCCCAAAGTTATATATTGTACCCATGCTTCTGAGGTGCACCAGCGTAGTACCTCAAGGTACATCCACCCATGACCAAAGGCTTGGCACCTGTAGGTACACCCACCCATGGGCAAAGGCGTAGCACCTGTAGGCACACCCACCCATTGGCAAAGGCGTAGCACATGTATGTACAGTGTACACCCACTCCTTGCAGGTACATCCACCCATGGGCAAAGGCACAGAGTGACCATGACCTCCCAATCTTCAAGGATCTTAACCATTAACCCCATAGCGCTGCATGGAAACAATGGATTTAAAAATCATCCTGACCTCCCCAATATTAACGGCTCGCTTACGATTCTTGTCCCACCAACTACAATGGAATGGCGATAAAAATAGCTATAAAACAAGAGCGCACTTATTCTTTAAACGTCAACGAGAGAGAGAGAGAGAGAGAGAGAGAGAGAGAGAGAGAGAGAGAGAGAGAGAGAGAGAGAGAGAGAGAGAGAGAGAGAGAGAGAGAGAGAGAGAGAGATATATATATATATATATATATATATATATATATATATATATATATATATATATATATATATATATATATATATATATATATATATATATATATATATATATATATATATATATATATATATATATATATATATATATATATATATATATATATATATATATATATATATATATATATATATATATATATATATATATATATATATATATATATATATATATATATATATATATATATATATATATATATATATATATATATATATATATATATATATATATATATATATATATATATATATATATATATATATATATATATATATATATATATATATATATATATATATATATATATATATATATATATATATATATATATATATATATATATATATATATATATATGTATATATATATATATATAGAGAGAGAGAGAGAGAGAGAGAGAGAGAGAGAGAGAGAGAGAGAGAGAGAGAGAGCGAGAGAGGGAGAGAGAGAGAGAGAGCGAGAGAGAGGGGGAGAGCGAGTGAGCGAGAGCGAGAGCGAGAGCGAGAGGAGCGAGAGCGAGAGCGAGAGCGAGAACGAGAGCGAGAACGAGAGCGAGAGCGAGAGCGAGAGCGAGAGCGAGAGCGAGAGCGAGAGCGAGAGCGAGAGAGAGAGAGAGAGAGAGAGAGAGCGAGAGAGAGAGAGAGAGAGAGAGGGGAGAGAGTGGAGAGAGGGCATCATGTGAAAGTGAGAGTGAGAATGACAGCGAGAGTGAGAGCGAAAGCAAGCTGGAAAGAAAGAAGAGAGAGAGAGAGAGAGGGGGGGGGAGAGACCATTCCTGCAACAGTTGGACAGTCTTAGTATATTTCAGTGTCGACCAAGACAATGCATCTGCCCAATGTCCGCATTCCCTCACGATGGGCATGTGCACGGGCGTTGCCGCAGTGGGGGACCAGGTTGACTCGTCCCCCAAACGTCGCATTATGTAAGTGAAGCATTATGTAAATGGTGTTGCATGGGTAAAATCGATCTACATGCGACGGTTCCATGCACAGATGCACATGGAATGGGCTATGGGAATGTGGATGCAGATGCATCGCCAGAAGTAGTGCGCCATTTCAGTGGAGCAAGTGAAATATGATTGTAGGAGCACAGTATTCTACTGTTGCAAACTATTCAATGACTCCAGCAAGATATACTGAAGACGATTTACATTTTCAACATATTTCAACTATGCAACCCCAGTGCGTTAACAACTTAATTTTGTATCCCCATCAGCTACCAATACATTTGGATTGCACTCACGTTTTTCAAGCATGCCGCCCACTGGCAGTTCTTGTTTACGCCCGAAGAGGGCTGCTTTTGGACTAAGCAACCGAAACAACTGATGCGTACTCTTAGGAGCTGTGTGTTCCTAAGAGCATGCACCAACTTCATATAGATCATCTTCGGCTATGCATAGCTCATCTCCCACCTGTTCAAAACCATCGCCCGCCATATACAGCTCATCTCCCACGACAGGTGGCTCCTCTCCCACCGTGTATGTGGCACGCTTCCTGGGCGCGGCCATCATGAGCACCACACGCCTGCAGCAGAACACCTAGAGGGGCTGATATGTGGTGTTGCGCAACAGCAAGTGCACCATGGCTGGCGAAGTAGCACCGTTGGAGCGCGTGCTGTGATTCCCCAACCATGTCACCCGCCGTAGCCACCTGAGCGTTTAGCCGGAGGAGGTGTGCGCGCATGCACCCGCTGACGCAGACCCACGAATGGAGGCGTGCGGTCGGCCGGCACGCCTCTGCACGCGGATGGCGTGCCGGGTGTGCGTGCGACTCGACAGTCCAATGAGGCGTGGACACGAGCGGCGCGGGAGCCGTGCCCAGCCTTGATGGCGGTCGGCCGGCCTTGGTCGGCAGCTAACACGCCGGAGACACGCCGCACATCATGCGGCGGCGTCCCGTCACGAGCGCGGCATTCATGCGGGTCGCGGCGTCGGTGTCAGAAACGAAACAGACGCGATGTCACACACACGCTTCCAGTCACGAGCCTGTGTCGACGGTTGCATACACGCTCACCTCTTCCAGCTGAGCGCTCGGAGGCTACGGCTTAGGCTCAGCGCCTCAGTAGCTACAGCTACGGTGTGGTATGGTTGGAGAGTCGGAGCAAGCGCTCTAGCGGAGCTACTCCGCCGACCAGGGTCCACTTACTGTTGCGTAACACTACATGGTGCTACGCCCCTACAGGTGTTCTGCTGCCGGCGTGGTGTGCTCATGATGGTCGCGCCCATGGAAACGTGCCACATTCACGGTGGGAGAGGAGGCCTTTATCGTGGGAGATGCGCTGCACACGCCGGAAGATGGTCTTTGTGCAGCTGTGCATGCCCCATTAGCCCATTGAGTGGCGCTGTGTGCACGGCGCTACTCAATGGGCCAATGGAACACCAGCTCCACAGACGCGCGCCGGTCGACGGCGCCCGCTGCCGCCCCGGCTGTACCTGCACGCCGTCACTGTCCAAATACAGTCGGCACTTCCCTGTGGCCGAGTTCGGCTGGGACGTGACATGATCCCCCCCCCCCTTGCTGCCGCCGCCGAGGAGACCCGGTCGGAAGGGGTTGGGCCGGTGACCGACCGGAGCCGACCGGACCGCCTTCCACCGGCGGCCGGCCCTGTTCAGATGTTATCGCGCCGGCCAACACGCGACAGCCGGCGTCGGCTGCACAGGTCGCCGGACTCGCATCTCCGCACGCTGCACGGCACGGTACGGTGCCGTGCCGTGCGGTACGGTGCGGTGCGGTGCGGTGCGGTGCGGTGCGGTGCGGTACGGTGCGGTGCGGTGCGGTGCGGTGCGGTGCGGTGCGGTGCGGTACGGTGCGGTACGGTACGGTACGGTGCGGTACGGAGCGGTACGGTACAGAGCGGTACGGTACGGAGCGGAGCGGTACGGTACGGAGCGGAGCGGAGCGGTACGGTACGGTACGGAGCGGTACGGTACGGAGCGGAGCGGTACGGTACAGAGCGGAGCGGTACGGTGCGGTACGGTACGGTACGGACCGCGGGAAACGTTCAGCTGGTCACCTTCACGCCCCGCGGCATCGCCGTTCGCCTGGGTCGGATCGCTGCTCACCAAGGGAGCACAACGTCGGCAGGGGTGTAGCCGGTCAGACAGATGTTCTGGCTGGTCGTGTGGAGCGACGGAGACGCCACAGAGGACGGGTGAGGGCCGAGGGGTGCACTCCCTCAGTGGGTGTCCCGACGGGCTGTGTTGAGCTGAGGAAAAGGCATCCCTCAGTGCCTGTCGGCGTGTTGAGATAGAGCAGAGGCCTGTTGAGGCAGGCAGAGGCGATGGGTGCAGCGGCAGCAGATGGCGCGGCCTACTGACCGCTGCACCGGGTGACCCATAGGCAGGCCGAGTGGCAGTCAGCTGCAGCAGGCCCCGTGTTTATCCCCGCCTCAGCCCACCAGTCATGAAAACACTCGGACTCAGTGTTGCATGAAGCCGGCGGTAACGGGTCTCTAGTGACCCGCGCCGCCATTGGCCAGCTGTGCGGAGGTGCGGGGCGACCAGTCTGTCAGAGGCGCGGGGCTACCCGTCTGTCAGAGGTGCGTGGTGACCCGTCTGTCAGAGGTACGGGGTGTCCCGTCTGTCAGAGGTGCAGGGCGACCCGCCTGTCGGAGGTGCAGGGCTACCCGTCTGTCAGAGGTACGGGGTGTCCCGTCTGTCAGAGGGCGGGTGACTCGTCCGTCAGAGGGGCGGGGTGACCCGTCTGTCAGAGGTGCAGGGCGACCCGCCTGTCGGAGGTGCAGGGCTACCCGTCTGTCAGAGGTGCGTGGTGACCCGTCTGTCAGAGGTGCGGGGTGTCCCGTCTGTCAGAGGTGCGGGGCAACCCGTCTGTCAGAGGGCGGGTGACTCGTCCGTCAGAGGGGCGGGGTGACCCGTCTGTCAGAGGTGCAGGGCGACCCGCCTGTCGGAGGTGCAGGGCTACCCGTCTGTCAGAGGTGCGGGGTGTCCCGTCTGTCAGAGGTGCGGGGCAACCCGTCTGTCAGAGGGCGGGTGACTCGTCCGTCAGAGGGGCGGGGTGACCCGTCTGTCAGAGGTGCAGGGCGACCCGCCTGTCAGAGGTGCGGGGTGTCCCGTCTGTCAGAGGTGCGGGGTGTCCCGTCTGTCAGAGGTGCGGGGCAACCCGTCTGTCAGAGGGCGGGTGACTCGTCCGTCAGAAGGGCGGGGGTGACTCGTCTGTCAGAGGGCGGGGTGATTCATCTGTCAGAGGGCGGGGTGACTCGTCTGTCAGAGATGCGGGGTAATTCGTCTATCAGAGGTGCGAAGTGAGCCGTCACTCAGAGGTTCAGAAGTTCGGGGCGACCAGTCTGTCAGATGTGTGGGGTGACTCGTCTATAAGAGGTGCGGGGTACCCCGTCTGTCAGAGGTGTGGGGTGACCCGTCTGTCAGAGGGGCGGGATCACCCGGCTGTCAGAGGGTCGGAGTCACCCGTTTGTCAGAGGGGAGGGGTGACCCAGCTGTCAGAGGGGCGAGGTGCCCAGTCTTTTAGAGGTGTGGGGTGACACATCTGTCAGAGATGCGGAGTGGGCCGTCTCTCAGAGGTCCAGAGGTGCGTGGTTATCAGTTTGTTAGAGGGACAGGGTGACCCATTTGTGAAAGATGCAGGGTGTCCCGTCTGTCAGAGGGGAGGGGTGATCCAGCTGTCAGAGGGGAGGGGTCACCCAGCCGTCAGATGGCGGGGCGACCCGTCTGTCAGATGGCGGGGTGACTCGTCTGTCAGAGATGCGGAGTGAGCAGTCTATCAGAGGTTCAGAGGTGCGTGGTGACCTGCCTGTGAGCGATGCGGGGTGACCCGGCTGTCAAAGAGGCGGGATGATTCGTCTGCCGGCGGGCGTGTGACTTACCCGTCAGAGGTGCGGGACGACTTGTCTATCAGAGGTGCGTGGTGACCCGTCTATCAAAGGTGCGGGGTGACTCGTCTATCAAAGGTGCGGGGTGACTCATCTATCAGAGGTGCGGGGTGCCCCGTCTGTCAGATGGGAGAGGGTGATACGTCTGTCAGATATGCGGAGTGACTCGACTGTCAGAGATGCGGGGTGATTCGTCTGCCAGTTGGCGTGTGACTCACCTGTCAGAGGCGTGGAGTGAACCGTCTGTCAGAGATGCTCAACAAAGCACAAGATGGATATGCAGTGACACAAGATGTGGAGGTCCGAAGTGGCAGTAGGGACATTCCGGACAGGGATTCGAAGTGGTAGTCGGGGCAGAGGTCGGAGTGGCCTGTGACGCCTGCGTGGACACAGCGGCAGATGAGAACTGAACATTGCTGACTGACAGTGACGTCAACCTGTCCCCGACTGACAGTGACATCAGCCTATCCCCGACTGACAGTGACGGCAACCTATCCCCCACCGACAGTGACGGCAACCTATCCCCGACTGACAGTGACGTCAGCCTATCCCCGACTGACAGTTACAGGGCAGGGTGCCACCAGTCCACGGTATCCAGTGATGGAGCGTCCTCTCGGCTATCGTCACATCACACTCACAGCGCACCAACAGCAATGCCAGCCAGTGGGGAATGTACACCGGAAGTGCCAGCCAGTGGGGAGTGTACACCAGCAGCTCCGGTCAGTGAGGAATGTACACCAGCAGCGCCAGCCAGTGGGGAGCGTACACCAGCAGCGCCAGCCAGTGGGGAGCGTACACCAGCAGCGCCAGCCAGTGGGGAGCGTACACCAGCAGTGTCAGCCAGTGTGAAAAGTACACCAACGGCGCCAGCCAGTGGGGAATGTACACCAGCAGTGTCAGCAAGTGGGGAATGCACACCAGCAGTGTCAGCCAGTGGGGAATGTACACCAGCAGTGTCAGCCAATGGGGAATGTACACCAGCAGTGTCAGTCAGTGAGGAATGTACACCAGTAGCGCCAGCCAGTGGGGAGCGTACACCAGCAGTGTCAGCCAGTGTGAAAAGTACACCAGCAGCGCCAGCCAGTGGGAAATGTACACCAGCAGTGTCAGCAAGTGGGGAATGTACACCAGCAGTGTCAGCAAGTGGGGAATGCACACCAGCAGTGTCAGCCAGTGGGGAATGTACACCAGCAGTGTCAGCCAGTGGGGATTGTACACCAGCGGTGTCAGACAGTGGGGAATGTACACCAGCAGTGTCAGCCAGTGGGGAATGTACACCAGAAGTGCCAGCCAGTGGGGAGTGTACACCAGCAGCTCCGGTCAGTGAGGAATGTACACCAGCAGCGCCAGCCAGTGGGGAATGTACACCAGCAGTGTCAGCAAGTGGGGAATGCACACCAGCAGTGTCAGCCAGTGGGGAATGTACACCAGCAGCGCCAGCCAGTGGGGAATGTACACCAGCAGTGTCAGCCAGTGGGGAATGTACACCAGCAGTGTCAGCCAGTGGGGATTGTACACCAGCGGTGTCAGACAGTGAGGAATGTACACCATCAGTGTCAGCCAGTGGGGAATGTACACCAGCAGCGCCAGCCAGTGGGGAATGTACACCAGCAGTGTCAGCCAGTGGGGAATGTACACCAGCAGTGTCAGCCAGTGGGGAATGTACACCAGCAGTGTCAGCCAGTGGGGAATGTACACCAGCAGTGTCAGCCAGTGGGGATTGTACACCAGCAACGCCAGCCAGTGGGGAATGTACACCAGCAGTGTCAGCCAGTGGGGAATATACACCAGCAGTGTCAGCCAGTGGGGAATGTACACCAGCAGTGTCAGCCAGTGGGGAATATACACCAGCAGTGTCAGCCAGTGGGGAATATACACCAGCAGTGTCAGCCAGTGGGGAATGTACACCAGCAGTGTCAGCCAGTGGGGAATGTACACCAGCAATGTCAGCAAGTGGGGAATGCACACCAGCAGTGTCAGCCAGTGGCGAATGTACACCAGCAGCGCCAGCCAGTGGGGAATGTACACCAGCAGTGTCAGCCAGTGGGGAATGTACACCAGCAGTGTCAGCCAGTGGGGAATGTACACCAGCAATGTCAGCAAGTGGGGAATGCACACCAGCAGTGTCAGCCAGTGGCGAATGTACACCAGCAGCGCCAGCCAGTGGGGAATGTACACCAGCAGTGTCAGCCAGTGGGGAATGTACACCAGCAGTGTCAGCCAGTGGGGAATGTACACCAGCAGTGTCAGCCAGTGGGGAATGTACACCAGCAACGCCAGCCAGTGGGGAATGTACACCAGCGGTGTCAGCCAGTGAGGAATGCGCACCAGCAGTGTCAGTCAGTGGGAAATGCGCACCAGCAGTGTCAGCCAGTGGGGAATATACACCAGCAGTGTCAGCCAGTGGGGATTGTACACCAGCGGTGTCAGACAGTGAGGAATGTACACCATCAGTGTCAGCCAGTGGGGAATGTACACCAGCAGTGTCAGCCAGTGGGGAATGTACACCAGCAGTGTCGACTATAATGCTTGCAATAATATTAATATTTATGTTCAGTAGGGGATGAGTTATTGTCGAAAATAATTCTGCAGCGGTGGCTGCAATTGCCATTTTTGAATACTATTGAGGTACTGTGAAGCGTTATATCGACTTTTACCTTGCCAGGTGTTTGCTTCATTGTCATCATCGAGCGTGGCACGTCATTTTGATTAATAAAGAGTGGGGATGGTGGATTTGACGGATGCACTATGCAAGCTGGAAAGCACATTTTCAATTTGAGGATGCACCTGCATCCCTCAAAGCATGCACGATTCCGACCATGGTCACAAAAGTGTAATAGGATATCAAAGCAGACTCGTGCGGTGAGTAGTCTGGATATCGACTGCATATCAACATGTCTGGTCCTGACGAAATACAGAGGCGGACGGGCGTCTGGTCTGGGATCAGATGCACGCGACCGGGTGCGCAACACGCCATTCACTGGTCAAACACGCGAGCGTCGAGACATCGGGGAGCATCACTGGCTCATGGGGGCTCTGCACACTGCCACCCAACTAGTCATGTTGCATGTCAACGGACAGATATCCAAGCCATGCCCAGGGACTCTGCACACCGCCACCCAACTAGTCGTGTTGCATGTCAACGGACAGATATCCGAACCATGTCAGGATGTAGCTGCCCCAGCCCGTATTCTGTATTCCTCAAAGTTGTAAGTTGTTCCATATTTCAATATTCCTACAGTGTATCGCCTCTTGCATTGTTGGTTCTGAATGGATCCAGTTCACTTATTGCGATAGTCCAGCGGCATCTATCGACTCTTGCTTCGGGAACATTTCTAGCCCTAACGGGTAGTCGCCTGGCTAGCCATAGTCGATTCCATTACATTTTTATCTAAGCTATAATTACCCTTCAATATCAGCTCCAATTCCGTGCTCTGATAGCACAAAAAAACAAGGACAAAACAACCGTGGGGTATTAAAATTGGACCCAAATTGTGGTATCTACATAGAAAACAAAACCCAATGAGGTGCGCTTAGATCCGCTGCACAGCTGAAGCATTTGCAGATACCCAGCATACATGGCATCAGCAATGGCGACAGCAATGCTCACTTTGTTGGATTGAGCACCTAAAAGCCTCTCCGGCTTCTCGGCATACTCGTTTGCAATGAAGATGAGCTACTCTGGGGCCGCATTTGATACTCTATCAGATAGTACTGCCTTGACTGCTTTTTTGCAAAACTGCGACCTTGTCCCATCTTACATGTCAGCAACTCAGTTCTTCATTATTTGCTGCAGATCCCTTAAAACAATGTAGGTTTCGTCAATTACCTACCATTGACTGCAATTGCCAGTTTGGGCTGTTTTCGCTATCTCGCATGTAAGAAGGTTAAGATTGCCAAAATGGTGATATAATTGAAGGCTACAATGCCCAGCTCACGGACCTTGCCAAGATACCCATCACAAACCTAACAGGCAACTCAGCTGAGATAGCCAATAGCGATTAGCTGATATATTGACCATGGTTGCACCATGGATCATTATGTGTATGTTATTACGTCTATTTCAAGATATATTGGGTTGTCGGTGATGGCATAAATGACTGCGAGCATCAGAAAGGCGTGTTGTTTTCTGACCATGCAATTAAGTTGGCCGAAGATTCCCGGCATTTTAAAGCACCTTTTCTAAAGCATACGACGACAAGCTTTTTAAGCACTGCTAAGCGAATTGCAAAAGATCATGTTATATTGGTGTAGTGTAGTAGCTAATTATGGGTTCGAAGGACCATGATTCAGGTCATGGACTTGCGAATTCCTACTACGAATCTCTATCCACAAGTAGAACATTAATAGACCTGGGGTTCCGTCTGCAGCAAATGTTCACTGATCCAATCCCGACAGAATCCCGTTGTTGCCGAGCGACCAGCGAAGAGTGTTGCGGGCGCGGTCAGCTGGTTGTGTCCGGTCATCACACCCCGTGATTTGGTCTGCCAGGCGACACGGTCGGGTGCCGTCCCAACTGTGCATGCATCCATCGCTCGGCGCTACTATCTCATATACCCTGCCGTGTCGGTGCCGTCTCCCAACCAGAGACACAGTCGAGGAGGAGGGGGAGAGACTCCCCTCCCTTGACAAAAAATATACGAGATCAAACAAGACATTTTTATATTTGCACTACATCAAACCATACATTTTCAGCTCGCTAAGCGCGCCGAAAGCGTTCTCGATATGCTGATATTTTCGGGGTCGGCCTCCCTTATAAAAATACTGGCTGTGCCACTGCTCCCGACCTACACCGCTACAGTGTCACCGTCTGCTGACATATACCGTCCTGCGGTGTCACAGTCTCCCGAGACACACTGTCCTACAAGGTAACCGCTTCCCGACATGCCCCGTCCTACAGGGTAACCGCTTCCCGACATGCCCCGTCCTACAAGGTAACTGTTTCCCCGACATGCCCCGTCCTACAGGGCAACCATTTCCCGACATGCCCCGTCCTACAGGGTAACCGTTTCCCGATATGTCCCGTCCTACAGGGTAACCATTTCCTGATATGCCCCGTCCAACAGGGTAGCCGTTTCCCGACATTCCCCGCCCTAGGAGATAACCGTTTCCCGGCATGCCCCGTCCTACAGTGCCACTGCTTCCCGCTGTACCCTGCCAGAGTATAGCAACAAACTGACATGAGACGGACGATGTGCGTCAGCCCAGCGCCAGTTCAGCGCCAGCCCAGCGCCAGCCCAGCACCAGTTCAGCGCCATACCAGTGCCAGCACAGCACCAGTACAGCGTCAGCCCAGCACCAGTACAGCGCCAGCCCAGCACCAGTTCAACACCAGTTCAGCACCAGTTCAGCACCAGTTCAGCACCAGCATAGCGCCAGTTCAGTGTCAGTCGCCGCTCTGAAGAACACGTGCGGTCGGGCAGCAGTGGGTGGGTGCCGCTAGAGGCGGCTGCCGGTCACCCGCACGTGTCACGTGTGGTCGCCGGCCGGCGCACCAGGCACCAGGGGGCCGGTCACGGTGTGCCGCCGGTCGGGCAGCAGTGGGTGGGTGCCGCTAGAGGCGGCTGCCGGTCACCCGCACGTGTCACGTGTGGTCGCCGGCCGGCGCACCAGGCACCAGGGGCCGGTCACGGTGTGCCGCCGGCCGGGCAGCAGTGGGTGTGTGCCGCTAGAGGCGGCTGCCGGTCACCCGCACGTGTCACGTGTGGTCGCCGGCGGGCGCACCAGGCACCAGGGGGCCGGTCACGGTGTGCCGCCGGTCGGGCAGCAGTGGGTGTGTGCCGCTAGAGGCGGCTGCCGGTCACCCGCACGTGTCACGTGTGGTCGCCGGCCGGCGCACCAGGCACCAGGGGCCGGTCACGGTGTGCCGCCGGCCGGGCAGCAGTGGGTGTGTGCCGCTAGAGGCGGCTGCCGGTCACCCGCACGTGTCACTGTGGTCGCCGGCCGGCGCACCAGGCACCAGGGGCCGGTCACGGTGTGCCGCCGGCCGGGCAGCAGTGGGTGTGTGCCGCTAGAGGCGGCTGCCGGTCACCCGCACGTGTCACGTGTGGTCGCCGGCCGGCGCACCAGGCACCAGGGGCCGGTCACGTGTGCCGCCGGCCGGGCAGCAGTGGGTGTGTGCCGCTAGAGGCGGCTGCCGGTCACCCGCACGTGTCACGTGTGGTCGCCGGCCGGCGCACCAGGCACCAGGGGGCCGGTCACGGTGTGCCGCCGGCCGGGCAGCAGTGGGTGTGTGCCGCTAGAGGCGGCTGCCGGTCACCCGCACGTGTCACGTGTGGTCGCCGGCCGGCGCACCAGGCACCAGGGGGCCGGTCACGGTGTGCCGCCGGCCGGGCAGCAGTGGGTGTGTGCCGCTAGAGGCGGCTGCCGGTCACCCGCACGTGTCACGTGTGGTCGCCGGCCGGCGCACCAGGCACCAGGGGGCCGGTCACGTGTGCCGCCGGCCGGGCAGCAGTGGGTGGGTGCCGCAAGAGGCGGCTGCCGGTCACCCGCACGTGTCACGTGTGGTCGCCGGCCGGCGCACCAGGCACCAGGGGGCCGGTCACGGTGTGCCGCCGGATTCCGTGGCGCGCGGGGCGCGAGCTGCCGGCATGCGGTCGCCAGTGATCCGCCGGGTGGCCCGTCTTAACACGTGCTCACAGCCGCGCAGAAATAGCGGCGAAAGCGCGCGCATAGACATGAGCGAAGGGCGGCGCAGCGCGCGCACAGACATGAGTGAAAGGCGGCGCAGCGCACAGACATGAGCGAAAGGCGGCGCAGCGCACAGACATGAGCGAAAGGCGGCGCAGCGCACAGACATGAGCGAAAGGCGGCGCAGCGCCGTGCGGCGCGCACTACGCTTATAGCTCGACGGCGCGTCCGCAAGGGAGACGTTGAAAGTAGCATTGGATCTTGGATCGTGTTGCTTGTTTGGCAACGTGGAGTGATTCACCGACAACCTAGCAGGCTGTATAAGGCGATAAACCGTGTCATCGGATACGAGTGGGCCGTAACCAGATGGAAATAGCTCGTAGCTAATAGCTAACAAAAACTGTGCAAATGTGTGCAGATATTGTTGCGGTTTGCTTCCGTCGAATGTCCCGGTGTTTCGCAAATGTGCACCGTATGATAATGTGACGCTTTAACAGCCATCATTGAGCAGATTCATCACCAATTGGCTGCATGCAGCCAGCAAGTGCTGCATTATCTTCCTCAGCGAACGCCATGCTGCTGCCTTCACTGGTGATCATGTCTGTCAGTGTGCGAAACATATGGTGATTTAAGCGGAACGCCATTTTAAGAGTCCAGTTTGCATTGACCGCCTAACTGATAATCTTCCGATATCTTCAATGAATGAAAGCGATGTAATGAATGAAACCGAGGTACGCATGGTACGAGCTAGTAAAACTAAGCTAATGAGGATAATTAAAGGAATGCAACGAATGAAAGGTTTGGAATATACAAAACGAATGAAAAACAAATGTAGCAAATGAAACAACCGAAACAAATTAAATAAATCGAACAAACCAAGCGAAGGAAACGAGTGATGCGAATGGAACTAATGAAGCATAAGGAACGAATACATGAATAGAATACTTGTCAGAGTAGCAACAGTTATTCAGCGCGGAGACCCAGCCAAGGTGGCGGGGCCGCCTCTCTCTCCCCCCCCCCCCCCCCCTCCTCTTTAGTAACCAAAAATGCAATAGATGAAACAGGGAATTTTGAGATTTCGACCACTGAAAGCCAAAGATATTCCAGTGTTTTCCGTTTCTCGACTTTTTGCTTGCCCCCCAAAGAAAATCGTGGCCGCGCCACTGATTCAACGTAGCATGCAGATGCTTGCCCGCCTCAATGCGCTTCATATTTTACGCGCACTTCACTGTGCATTTCATATTTGAAGGTGAAGTGAGTAAACGAGCGAATCGAGCGAACGAACGCAGTTTTTCTAATTAAACCAGCGTTTCAAATATTTCCCCTCATTCAGTGCACTAATCATGTAAATCTACACGTAAATAGAACTGTAAAATTATACATTGATTAGACAAAGTTAGAATGCACTAACGGTTCCAGTTTCTGAGGAAAAGGCAAAATATTCAAAATACTGGGGTATGAGGGCTGTCATATTCAAACGTTCCATTAGTTGATTTCAGACGCACAAGTGCTATTTCGTAGGTTCAGTTATTTCACTCGAATATTGTTTGTCAAAGGTGTGGTGTGAAATGCTTTGCAAACAAACAACGAACTTGCAATAGATAAATGCATTAGTTAATTTGTCCTAACCAAACAAACATTATCGCACAGTATCACCGCGTCCATGTGGCCTCTTCGTCGCCATGGCAACCACGATCGGCTGATCGGACATCAGCTGAGAAGCTTACGGTTAAAGTTGATCTCCGCGGACGCGACAAGGCATCTGACTTAATCGGTTAGATCTAACTTGGCATGTGGATGTACACCGAGGCATCAACCGCGCGAAGAACGATGTTGCTGCAAATACAACTCAATGAATAAAAGCAGGCAAGGCAAAATGAGCCTGGATGGATGGTCGCCACAAGCACAAACCAGACATGAACAACCTTGACACGGTCGCACCAACCACGTGAGCACGTGCAATTGACCCGGTATGGCACCTCTGTTTCCCACAAGTTTATTAATCATTGCTTCTCACGTTCTATTCTGGATGGGGAGTGAGCGAGTGAGCCGCAAACCAAATATGGCTCATTCCTCAACCACGTGAGCACTTGAAATTAATCTGCACCTCCGTTATTCTTCGCTTAAAAAATAAGCAAGGAATAAGTTATGGATGAATGACTGCCACAAACCAGATGTGAACAACCCCAGTCGTCGTGGCACTTCGATCTAAAGAGAATCGGCACCTCCACCTGCTCATCAGTAGGGTTGGATAGAACAACAGCATCTCTCCAACCTCCAGGCAGAGAAGACCAACACTTGGACAGACAAAGCTCGCGACACTCACTCGCGACCGTCTGCATCATGACTTGCATGCCTTTATTGGCAAAGCTAATTTCCGTTTCCTCCAGTCCTTTCCTCCCAGCATCTTCTGCTGTTCGCAATTATGAGCTGTCTTTGATCTCGTTACTTGCCTCTTGTGCTTTTGAACTAAAAAAAACTGGTGCCAAAACATCGCTCGCCATCGTGGCAGAATTCCTGGCTCCGAAATCATGGGTAATCCTATACCATGAGGAAGCAGATATCCTTCGAAGACGTTGGTTCCTCCGCCAGTTTATCACGGGACAACATGGGACCACCCGCCCCTCTGCTCCAACGTCGTCCGGTCGATGCGTGTTCTAACCCTCTTCAATGCACTTACGTGCAATTTATTAACGTTTTTCATGTGCATTGGGGACGAGTGGTCTAAGGGTAAGATGCTCGTCTCACAATCGAAAGGTTGTGGGTTCGAGTCTCACCTGTCGCTACTCTTCGCCCGCGACCAATCGGCGTGAGAGATTGGCGACGCTACATGACTCAACGGTCGACGTGTCGTAAAACCAATAACCGACCAACAGCATTGTCCATTGGTGTGGATTTCTGGCGCGGCAATCAGCTTGCGCTATTTAGAGTTACCCATTTTACAGAACCGTCTATTGTTTCTATGCCCAGCATCTCAGGCTGTGAAGGTTTGTTTCAAACCATGCTCTCAATGTTCGTTAATTTGAGTATCAGGTGGCATTGAGCTGAACTGATTTCCCATGAACTGATGACGGTTTGGGTGTTCACGAACTTTTGCTTCAAATGAATATAACATGAAACTATGAAACGTGCAGTCTGTTTCGGTCTTTACACGAATAATTTAATAATGAATGAAACGAAAATGCCGATAAGCGGTTTGCAATGGACGGTGTACAATGTACGCAACTGAATATAATAATGTACATGAAGTGTGTGAGAAGTGTGGCAATAGTCGTGTCGTGCTCAGGACCGGCCAAGTGTCGATTGCTATCTCGTACGCCCATGGACATTTGGTTAGGATCTAAAGGCGAATATTTGTCGGAATAATTCTGGTGTCTCAAGCGATTTCAGGCCTAATTTGGTTTCGCCCACTCCCAGTAGGCCAAAGGATAAGGATAAAATCGTTGGGATGCTCGAGCCCCCTATCGAAATGTGTAATGGGGTTTAGGGGCGCATTGATTGCAGTGGTCATGCAGCCCACTCCCGAAATGTATGTAAGATTCCATCTCTGAGAGACGCACAAATGATTGTTCTTGCCCACTAATTATTGTTGTTACTCAGGTGCTTTCAAAGTGACACCTTGAGCCTGGACAAATATAAACATGTGTAGATACTCGTATCTCATATGTGTGAAGAAGTGAAGTGTAGATACTTGTGAAACGTTCGTCCAATTGTGAATAGTTCATCAATTACTAGGGTTGATGAAAGATCGGTCTCTGTTCCTTTTGGAACACCCATGTTTATCCCTATGCTGTGACGTGGATCTAAACGTTGCGCTGAATAGATGTCACTCCCTCTCGCAATCACTCTACTACCTGACAAGCATGGATCTCCCCAATGTTAACTTGTAGCTGGTTGGCTGTTGCATAGTCACAGCGGTTATAATGGTGCGTCGGGCTGCCTTCGGAGGCAAACACGGCTCCAGCAGGGATGTAGAGCACTTTTTGAACAGTGTCTGTTTCGTCACTGCTGGAATTATGTCACCAATCGCACTCAGCCTACCTTCGGCGCGGTATCAATTCGCTGGTGGTTCCACATCCATACTCCGATGCCGCCTATCAGTCGCGGTTGCGCGGTTTCGCCGCATGCATTCGATCACAAGCCACTTCTAGCTTCTGACTTTTGAGCAGTCCACTGCTACCACTTTTTGCGGTCACTGCCGACTGGCCTGGGTACCGACGGAACCATCGCACACGTCAACCACACCACGAAGCCTCAGCCGGAACACTGGCTGGCCGCGCCGGACGACACCCCGCCACCTGTGGATGGGACTAGGAACTAAACCACCGCCGGCAAGGCAGCTGCTGGGACTCACAGCGCCCGTGCGCCGGTGGATGGAGGGGGAAGGGGAGGGGGTATGTAGGACCGGTGCCGGTGTCATCAAAGACAAAACGTAGAGGCGCCTTCCCTATCGCCAAGCAGAATGGGAGCAGCCTCCTCAATTTGTTTGTGCGCCCCAGTTCTAGAGTATGCTGGTTTCCGTGTTCCAACAATTTGATGAATCCCACGTAAAAACCAACGTTAATTTTCCATAATCTTATGCATGAAGCCCCTTGGCATCCACTTATCTTGTCCGCCCCACATTATAAACTATTTGTTTTCTCTCTACGCTATTTTATCTATCTCGTTCATCTCATAGTCTCGAAATGGTCGAAGCTTGCCGAAAAAGACTATTCCAAACACTAAGCACCACCTTATGCTGATCCGTACACCCCATATCCCACGTATACTCGCTTCACTTCCAGCTTCAGCCTTCTTCCATTGCATCACAATCATCCGAGCTGACCGAATATGCAGCAGACCAGTAGCCATTCAACCAACCAATGTGTTTCCATATTTATTGTTTTTATTTATTGTGTTTTGTCTCCGAGTTTTACCTTTTCAACGATGTGTATGCCGAGACCACAAAGTCTGAGGAGCCAAGATAGTTGAACTGGACGCGGACTGGTCGAGGATCTCTGGCGTGTTCATACCAGCTTGTGTGTCCACACGGATGATTGTGTGGATACATTCAGCGATTTATTTCGCACGAGTGTCTCCCTGCCATTGTTCTGAGTGCTGGTGCATGCCTCTCTTTCATACATCGATGAATCAGTTTATAATACAAAATCAAGTAACTAGGATCTATGATCAACGTCAAATTTGCGTCGATGAGGGTCCATAATTCAAAAATTCGTCGGGGTCTCCAGCAGGGGTGGAGCTCCAAAGAAATTACTGGGAGGACCCAATTTGTCAAAGCCCGTACAGCCCGAGACTTTGCGTCCGTCAGGGTGTCTGCAGCCGGAGACACTGCGCCTGGCGGTAAATCCCCTACAGCCGGCGACTCTAAGTCGGCCAGAGCCCTGTGGCTGGCGACTCTGAGTCGGTTAGAGCCCTGTGACCGGCGACTCCGAGTCGGTTAGAACCCTGTGGCCGGCGACTCTGAGTCGGTTAGAGCACTGTGGCCGGCGACACTGAGTCGGTCAAAGCCCTGTGGCTGGCGACTCCAAGTTAGTTAGAGCCCTGTGGCTGGCGACTCTGAGTCGGTCAGAGCCTCTACAGCTGGCGACTCTGAGTCGGTTAGAGCCACGTGGCTGGCGACTCTGATTCGGCCAGAGCCCTGTGGCGGCGACTCTTATTCGGCCAGAGCCCTGTGGCTGGCGACTCTGAGTCGGTCAGAGCCCTGTGGCTGGCGGCTGTGAGGGGGGCCGTTCTGCTAGTGCGGACTGTGAGTGGAGCCGTTCTACTGGTGCCGACTGTGAAGGATGGTGAGCAGCTGTTGCAGAGTGTGCAGTAGAGTGTATCACTCCGACCTTAATGCTGGCTCAGCGAGCTGGGGGGCCGAATAACTGTAACTAGTCAACTTAGCTCAGCATCGAGTTCGGCCCTGACTGAAAGAATAAATATGAATAGCAAAATCCTAACACAAACATGAAAGAACGAACCATCGGCCATCGACAGGCAGACTTGTCGGCCAGCCTGTCACCGGCCGTCTTCACCTGCCGGCCGCCGACCAGCGAGCAGCCGAGGCCAGTCATTCCATGGTATGACGTCATCAGGGCGTCACCAGAGCGCCACGGAGAATCACACGTCTTCAACAGATCATCGTGTTGCAGGACGATGGCTCTTATCTACACCGTCTCTGAGACCACACACAGGACTACGGGTCCACATGATGTGATCCTCAGAGCTAAAAATGTTCATGCTGTTTCTCACAGAAAATCAATGTTAGCGCGCTGCCATTTGGCTTCGTTCACTTTTGACACGCATTAAAAGGGTGCTAGCTTCCCAAGTCATGATATTTTCAGAGGTGACTGGCTTCCTTCATCCCCTGACAGATGGCTAGCTCTTGAGGGCCACATGGTTGGGATGGAATTTTGTGGTGAGAAATATCCCAACCGTCAACTGTTTTCGATGGAAACCAGACTCGTCACCCGTTCAGAAGGCTTACGCTTTCTCACTTCTGTTGGCCTCACCAGGTCGCAATCTGATTCCATTGCAGGATTAAGACCACAGACCGGATCCCACGACAAAGTTCCAGTGAAGGTGGACAAGCCAGCGATTCAGATATCAGACGCGTAGGCGACCGGCTTGAATGTTTCCCAGAATACTGGTGACATGTCAAACATTCTCACCGTACTCTGAAATCCGTGCACAACAATACCATCCTCAATAACTGTGCAGTTGGTTTGGGAGTACGGGAAGATGTCCACCTGGTGAACGCTACGGTATCATATAGTTCACTCGTGAATGTCTATTAACAATAATAACAATAGCAACAGTAATAGAACAATGGGGCACGTGACTACGTGACTACGTGTTTATGTAGATGACAGCATGCAGCTTCTCCTCTGTGTAGCGCTACTCCGGTCCATAGCTTAGGCACAGGGGCGGATCCAGGAATTGTCATGGGGAACGTTTCCGAATGGGTGCCACCTTGCCTTCCGAGGAGAGAACATGCCCCCAATCCCCCGTCCTTGTATCCCCCTGCCTATGCAGGACAGATTCCATTCCATGACCCGACCCCGCGTCTGAATTCACAGCCAACGGTGACGTAACGTGGTCCAGTTTCTGGCCAATCCGTAGAACCATGCAGCCACCTGAATGACCAGAGGATTCCTTGGCTCAAACCCGGGTATCTGCCCAAAGGTCACGCTGATAATTAACAAGAGGTCCTCCACTTCCGCTACACCATACGGACTATCCTAGATCCCGGACTGTTGTTAGACTAATTTCCATACACCCACGGTACCTCCACATCACGCTAATTACAGCCGATGTCCGGTCCATCTTCAACGTTCGACAGCTTCCTAGGCTCGCTCGCCTCGTGGTAGACGAGGAGACGGAGTTTTGTGGAAGGTTGTCCGCGTTTCCCGATGAAGGTCATGTTGTCGTTAGACCAATTTCCATACACCCACGGTACCTCCACATCACGCTAATTACAGCCGATGCCAGGCCTATCTTCAACGTTCGACGGCCTCCTGGGCCCGCTCGCCTCGTGGTAGACGAGAAGACGGGGTTTTATGGAAGGTTGTCCGCGTCTCCCGGTGAAGGTCATGGTCGAATTCAGTCATTGGTCTCCTTTCACCACATCATTTTTTCACCAATCATCGACATATCAGCTGTATTGTGCTCGATGGAGGGATTCAATAACCTGGATGTTAATGGGAGCAAGATTGGCAGGTTTCACTTGGCACAATACGGACACTCTGACAGGCAATTACAAGTGGAATAGTCGCATTGTGCTGGCGCGCTCCCTGCCCAACGTTCGTCGTCGTATTGAAAGAAATGGTATGGCAGGGTTCATGGTAAATGAGGCAGAACCTACCTTCTTGTTCAATGTTCCGTCCGTAGATGTCCTTTTGGTCTGGCTTTGTCTTCTCTTTATTAGAGGTGACAATAAGTACACAAACACATCCCACTCTTTTCCAAGACAAATTTAACTGAAAAGTAGTAGCATCAACTCCTCCGTCCTCCAACATGACGAAGCATATCATGATAAAGCAACTAAACAATCGAAGTAATCATCCCAACGTTTCGGCTGGATTGCCTTCTTTTGGGAATACATTCGTCCAATCAAAGTCGAAAAGATCCTCGACATAGTTGTCCCATTCAAAACTGCAGAGACTACCAAAGCCAGTACCTCACGTCCTTGCACAGTGAAGGGGCACGCACTTCTCCCGCCAAAGTAAGTGCAGCCTGCCTGGCCACATCTCTCCTTTATTCGCCAGGGTGGTACCATGGCCGTCGCCAGCGCCACATCAGGAGACAAAGGGGGGGGGGACGAGTCTTCTCGATCTTCGTAAAATTTAGCATTACGCCTACAGCGTTGCGTGATAAAAAAAATGATCTGAGCATCCTCTCACTCCACCCCCTTGCAAAATCCTCTGACTAAAGCTACCGTTCAAAGAAGGCCAGCACAGACACCTTCCAAAGAAAGCCATCAAGTCTACCCACCCACCCACGAGCATTGCTCAGGCAAAAAGCACGCCGATCAGTACGAAATCGACAAGAGTGAACGGGCATGTACATAAATGTAACGCCTTTCTTCCAATAAAGCCCTTAGTTTATGAAAATGCCTGCCCGTATATGAACACCGATTCTTCTACGATGCTTTGTGGTAGGAAAATATGTGAGAAGGTGCGTTTGGTAGGTGCCGATTAAAGAAAATGCCTATTCATCAGCTATTTAAAAGTACATTTTAGTTCGAGTTGTTCTTGGGAAAGCTCAACAAAATCAGAGTGAGTGTTAAGTTCAAAGCTTAAGCTTGCTGCACTGACGGTAAAACCACTTCCCGATAGGGAAATACCAGTTCTATTACACAGCTTTGGCCGAGAGTTTAACGTACCCACATAGCGGGAACAGCCGCCTGGTGCCTGCACTCCCGACCTTGCCTGGCCAGTTGCCAACTGGCCATTCAAGCCGAAGGCGCTAAAATAGCAAGCGCGAAAAGCGACTCGAAACCGTTGTGCCGTGACGGGGAACCTTTGCGTACCAGCGCTCAGCCCACCGAGCTAACCAGGCGACATGAGTCGCATATTAAGCCGACCGGATAACTAGGCAGCAACGGCTCGCAAAATCCTTCCACTACCCTACCTGCTAAATTGGTACTTACTATTCTTATCTTATCGAGATTGTTGAAATAGCTCTCACTGCTTCTGGCGTCCACTCAGCTACGAAAGTAATCTTCCGCGGCCAACATGTAGACAAACAGTCGCTCAACTCAACTTCTGGCGTCCCCAGCTACCAAAGTTTGCGACCATTTCATGTGAAAACGTCGCTCAACTGAACTTCACGCGTCGACTCAGCTACGAAAGATCTTCCGCGGCACAACCTGCAGACAAGCAGACGACTGGTCACCTAGCAGACTGCAAGGCCATTTCATGTACCGATATGAATCACGGTGACCGCCCAAGACCGCCACACCTGCAGACTGCAGGCGACTGACCAAATGAGTGTCTTCGACACACGCAATGACTGCAAGACTGCAAGACGGCGAGGGTGGAGTTTGATCCTACTCTTCGTTGAGTTGTGCACATTTGAATGACGTCTTAGAAAAGGCATCGGTGTTCAAAGGTATTTATTTTAAACTTACGTTGCCTGAAGAAGGCGATTTATGTGTGACCAACAGCCGAAGCTTTGGCATGCTGTTGGGCTGTCTTTGCTGGGATTAAGTTCAAATTTATTTCAATACTCGTTGCCACGACAGGAGGCATGTGAGGGGGCCGCTATCGCCAAGTTGGTCTCGCCTAAAACTTGATCAGATCAGGTCACAGCGGTTGCAGTGGCTTGACCTAGATTGACTTGGGTGGTCTGCTAACCGCCTGCTGCAAGATTACCCTACTCTATCACATACCATTCATTTGTCGCCAACTCTAATGGTTCCGGGATCTTCGAGTAAATCCGTTCTGCACCCTCGGTCGTCGAGATCATAGGCGGCCCTTCACTGGTGTGTTACAACGTTAGTGATAGCAATAGACCGCAGGGCCCGGCCGGCTGACGGCTGACGGCTGACGCAGATTGCGTCACAATGGTCAGTGTGGTGGCGAGTGGACAATGGTGCCGTCCATTGGCCGGGACAGTCGGCCGGTACATTCACCGCCGCGCCGTCGCCGTTTCAGATGCCATCTGGCAGCTCTGGACGCCGTGCCCAGAAGGCGGCCATGACGTCACATCGCGGCACAGATCGCGTACGCACCGCTCTCTTGCGTGATGAAAACTGACCGGGCTCGGCGGAGTACGACCAGTGTTACATAATGGGCGGCCAGGTAGCGCGCACACGCCCCCCCCCTCCCGACACTACGTGGTCGGCAGAGTGTGACGGTGTCTCCTGATGGGCGGCCAGGTAGCGCGCATACGCCCCCCACCCCCTCCCCCTCCGACACCACACGGTCGGCAGAGTGTGACCAGTGTCTCGTGCTGGGCGACCAGGTAGCACACACAGCCTCCCACATACTTCTCTTCACCACGCGGTCGGCGGAGTGTGACCAGTGTCTCCTGATGGGCACCTAGGTAGCCCTGTCCCCCCCCCCCGACAGCACGCGGTCGGCGCGACTCGGACGCCCCGCGATCGTTCCGAACCGGTCTGACACCTGAAGTGCGGCACCTTCAAGGTCGGATGAGTTTAACGCATAGCTGTCACAACCATTTCAGATTTCGACCTTGCTCTTGGCCTGGGCGCGGGCAGCCTTTGCGCGGCCTTGTCCACAATAGCGCCGCTGGACGAGTGGTGCGATGAGCCGATTCTGCAACACTCCTGGCGGAACACGTGTCCCGCGACCCCTGCCGACCCGAAGTGACAACGAAACAACAGACAGAGCCGGACAGAGGCTCTACGATCGAGTCGAGCGGCGTGCGTGCGGACCGGCCAGCACTCTGTAACACCGCCAGCACGGAGTGGTGGTGGGGTGCGAGGGACGGGGAGCGGTCAGGTGACACGATGCGTGACGCCCGCTACCCGGTCAGACTGTCGTGCAGCTGCCGCGGCACAGCGGCCGTGACGTCACCACCGTGACGCCCGCTACCCGGTCAGACTGTCGTGCAGGCTGCCGCGGCACAGCGGCCGTGACGTCACCACCGTGACGCCCGCTACCCGGTCAGACTGTCGTGCAGGCTGTCGCGGCACAGCGGCCGTGACGTCACCACCGGTCGGCCGTGACGCCACCGCCGCCTGTCCAGCACGGCCGGCAGCGGCATCTGTGAATGGTCTCTGCCGGCGGGTGCAGCTGACATGGGAGTGTGTGTGTGTGCGGTCGGCCGCATCTGGTGCTGGCGGGCCGTCCAGATGGATGGTCGGCTGTGGTCTGGCGGACGTCAGCTGTTCAACAGGGATGTCGACAGCGCGACTGATGCGGCCACTGAGCTATGTAGGTGTAGTGCTGGTCAGAGGCGTATCCAAGGGTGTGGGTGGGTGCCGCTGATGCGGCCACTGCGCTATGTAGGTGTAGTGCTGGTCAGAGGCGTATCCAAGGGTGTGGGTGGGTGCCGCTGATGCGGCCACTGCGCTATGTAGGTGTTGTGCTGGTCAGAGGTGTATCCAAGAGTGTGGGTGGGTGCACGTGCTTTCTTTTAAGGAGAGCCGGAGGAAATTTCCTCCAAATAATCAGTGTGAATTAGAAAAATGCAAACCGTATGAGGAAACACGACCACCCCCTCCTCCTCAATCAAGTAATAGTTGTGCGGTGTAGCCGTTTCAACTAGGCAACGAGAAGCGAAATAGGTCGGGAAAACTGTTGATATCTTCTACTGGCTATGGATGTTGGGCATCTCATCCCTGGCCGCATCCCTGGTGCTGGCCACCGGAAGCCGATCGTGCCATGTGCAGCATTCGGAGCCGATGTGAGGGCGACTCGGTGACTTCCCACGCTTAGAAAGCGATTCCACCTGACGGGCAGCAGTTTCAGCACCAGGCAACAGCAATTGGGAACGAGATGGAGCCACCTCAAGTCATGGCCACCGCTGACGAATGGTGGTGGATATGATCACAACAGTCAATACTATTTACGGTACAATACGACATCAACACGACGTTAGTATTGCATCAGCGGCATTCCGGAAAAAAATCGGCTAACACCATCGTCAGTCATGTGCGACCTTGACGTTGCTGCGGTTTTGGTATCGGACAAAGCAGCGGTCTCACGAGCTCGTGACTAGGCTCATGCATTAGCGATCTTTAAATGGCTCTGTTCTCACATGTGACATGCAGGATACCCATGACTCTGTAAATATGACCGCTGATATGGCTGTAATGCCAGATGAATTACTTCTAACGCAGTTTGTGCTTCTCAGTAGCCCGATGGACACCACTCGTGTCCACACACGTCACGCCACACCACTCACGCCACACATGACGTGACACGCGTCACGTGACACCACTCGTGACACACGTCACTGAGCACGGCGTCTATGACATCACCTGATGCGCTGGGCGCAAGTCTGAAGCCTCCGCACGGTGTGACCGCTGTTTGCGGGAGAAGTGTTACGATTGTGCCGTGGAGCACAGCGTAACAGGATAGCCAGGCCGCAGCACGCAGACGGGTCGACGCCCGGGCGGGAGGCAGACGGGTCGGCGCCCGGGGGGAGGGGGGGGGGTCTGTCATCGAACGGTCCATTCAGCGACACGCCGACACACAGATGGAGATATAGGGGTGGAGACTGAGGTAGCGCGGCGAACGTTCCCGAGACGCTGCGGGTATCCAGTCGGGACAGGATCAGTCCGCAGAGTTGGGCACAGCGTGCCGGTGCGCTCCCCAGTCCGCACAATTCCAACATCCGTTCTGTTCATTGTGCTAAATTGACGATTAGTCGCGCCACTCCAGGTTCCAGAGGGCGACTAGATTTCAGGGCAGCTCCGAGAGCGAGCTGGCTACACAGTGACAGCTGGCTACACAGTGGCAGCTGGCTACACAGTGGTAGCTGGCTACACAGTGGCAGCTGGCTACACAGTGGCAGCTGGCTACACAGTGGCAGCTGGCTACACAGTGGTAGCTGGCTACACAGTGGCAGCTGGCTACACAGTGGCAGCTGGCTACACAGTGACAGCTGGTTACACAGTGACAGCTGGCTACACAGTGGTAGCTACAGTGACAGCTGTACACAGTGACAGCTGGCTACACAGTGACAGCTGGCTACACAGTGGCAGCTGGCTACACAGCTGGCTACACAGTGGTAACAGCTGGCTACACAGTGGTAGCTGGCTACACAGTGGCAGCTGGCTACACAGTGACAGCTGGCTACACAGTGACAGCTGGCTACACAGTGGTAGCTGGCTACACAGTGGCAGCTGGCTACACAGTGACAGCTGGCTACACAGTGACAGCTGGCTACACAGTGGTAGCTGGCTACACAGTGACAGCTGGCTACACAGTGACAGCTGGCTACACAGTGACAGCTGGCTACACAGTGGTAGCTGGCTACACAGTGGCAGCTGGCTACACAGTGACAGCTGGCTACACAGTGACAGCTGGCTACACAGTGACAGCTGGCTACACAGTGGTAGCTGGCTACACAGTGGCAGCTGGCTACACAGTGACAGCTGGCTACACAGTGGCAGCTGGCTACACAGTGGCAGCTGGCTACACAGTGGCAGCTGGCTACACAGTGACAGCTGGCTACACAGTGACAGCTGGCTACACAGTGGCAGCTGGCTACACAGTGACAGCTGGCTACACAGTGGCTAGCTGGCTACACAGTGACAGCTGGCTACACAGTGGTAGCTGGCTACACAGTGGCAGCTGGCTACACAGTGACAGCTGGCTACACAGTGACAGCTGGCTACACAGTGACAGCTGGCTACACAGTGGTAGCTAGCTACACAGTGACAGCTGGCTACACAGTGACAGCTGGCTACACAGTGGCAGCTGGCTACACAGTGGCAGCTGGCTACACAGTGACAGCTGGCTACACAGTGGCAGCTGGCTACACAGTGGTAGCTGGCTACACAGTGGCAGCTGGCTACACAGTGACAGCTGGCTACACAGTGACAGCTGGCTACACAGTGACAGCTGGCTACACAGTGGCAGCTGGCTACACAGTGGTAGCTGGCTACACAGTGACAGCTGGCTACACAGTGACAGCTGGTTACACAGTGACAGCTGGCTACACAGTGACAGCTGGCTCACAGCAGTGACAGCTGGCTACACAGTGACAGCTGGCTACACAGTGGTAGCTGGCTACACAGTGACAGCTGGCTACACAGTGGTAGCTGGCTACACAGTGGCAGCTGGCTACACAGTGACAGCTGGCTACACAGTGACAGCTGGCTACACAGTGGCAGCTGGCTACACAGTGGTAGCTGGCTACACAGTGGCAGCTGGCTACACAGTGGCAGCTGGCTACACAGTGGTAGCTGGCTACACAGTGGCAGCTGGCTACACAGTGACAGCTGGCTACACAGTGACAGCTGGCTACACAGTGACAGCTGGCTACACAGTGACAGCTGGCTACACAGTGACAGCTGGCTACACAGTGACAGCTGGCTACACAGTGGTAGCTGGCTACACAGTGGCAGCTGGCTACACAGTGACAGCTGGCTACACAGTGACAGCTGGCTACACAGTGACAGCTGGCTACACAGTGGTAGCTAGCTACACAGTGACAGCTGGCTACACAGTGACAGCTGGCTACACAGTGACAGCTGGCTACACAGTGACAGCTGGCTACACAGTGACAGCTGGCTACACAGTGACAGCTGGCTACACAGTGGCAGCTGGCTACACAGTGGTAGCTGGCTACACAGTGACAGCTGGCTACACAGTGACAGCTGGCTACACAGTGACAGCTGGCTACACAGTGGTAGCTGGCTACACAGTGACAGCTGGCTACACAGTGACAGCTGGCTACACAGTGGTAGCTGGCTACACAGTGACAGCTGGCTACACAGTGGTAGCTGGCTACACAGTAGCAGCTGGCTACACAGTGACAGCTGGCTACACAGTGACAGCTGGCTACACAGTGACAGCTGGCTACACAGTGGTAGCTGGCTACACAGTGGCAGCTGGCTACACAGTGACAGCTGGCTACACAGTGGTAGCTGGCTACACAGTGGCAGCTGGCTACACAGTGACAGCTGGGACAGCTGGCTACACAGTGACAGCTGGCTACACAGTGGATAGCTGGCACTACACAGTGACAGCTGGCTACACAGTGACAGCTGGCTACACAGTGACAGCTGGCTACACAGTGGTAGCTGGCTACACAGTGGCAGCTGGCTACACAGTGACAGCTGGCTACACAGTGACAGCTACAGCTGGCTACACAGTGGCAGCTGGCTACACAGTGACAGCTGGCTACACAGTGACAGCTGGCTACACAGTGACAGCTGGCTACACAGTGACAGCTAGCTACACAGTGACAGCTGGCTGCACAGTGACAGCTGGCTACACAGTGACAGCTGGCTACACAGTGACAGCTGGCTACACAGTGGCAGCTGGCTGCACAGTGACACTGCGATCGCTTAGCAGTCAGCCGTGACAGCTGGCTACACAGTGACAGCTGGCTACACAGTGACAGCTGGCTACACAGTGGCAGCTGGCTGCACAGTGACAGCTGCGCGAGCAGCTTGCTAGCAGGTCTGAGCCGTGGTGCGATGGATGAAAGAGCAAGCCGGCCGGAGGTCGCTACAGGCGTCTGAGCCGTGGTGCGACTCGCCGTCTGTGGATTCTGTTACCATCACGTGACGGGCGTCCGCGCCGACTCCCAGACTTGCGCGTCGACTCCCCGGACTGGCGCGCCGTCTGTGGATTCTGTTACCATCACGTGACGGGCGTCCGCGCCGACTCCCAGACTTGCGCGTCGACTCCCCGGACTGGCGCGCCGTCTGTGGATTCTGTTACCATCACGTGACGGGCGTCCGCGCCGACTCCCCAGACTGGCGCCCAGTCCAGCCGGGCGGCCAATTAGCCGCCACAAACAAAGGGTGGAGTAAAGCCGACAGTGATTACCGGCACCGACGCCGCCATCAGCTAACCACCCAGAGCGGCCCATCCACTCTAAGGCGACGCGACGGAAGGGACGACAAATGGGAGAAAACCACCTGTTCCGAGCGCGGCGACAGGCGCGCTTTGTTCTCAGCCGGCTCAGCTGGTTTGTTAGCCGTGGTTCGGTTTCAGCGTGCCGGGTATTACACTTATCACCGAGGGTACCTGCGGCGCTGCCGTCTCCGCCCCGGACCACAGTACACCGGCGGCGAGTTTTTTGTCCCGGCAATTGTTGGGTCTGCCGCCAGCCCAATGGACACAAATGCGCTTAATCATGTATTGATAATAACAGGTGGCGCATAGAGAAGCATGAGGTGGAGAGGTGCATATAAATCAAATGATTTCACTGATTGTACACCAATAACGGGTATGATGTCCCGGACAGTGGGCTGAACGGAACAAGGCCGACCATTTGTCATGCTAGTGCCGCCACACGATCTTCATCCTACACACGGCGAGTACCAACGCATGCTATTCCATTGACAATTCCGCAACACATTTCCAATCGCGACACTGCACCGCAGTTCGGAATAGCGAGCCTGCAACACGTCTGACAGGCGTCCCATGTAATAGCGAGCCTGCAACACGTCTGACAGGCGTCCCATGTAATAGCGAACCCACAACACGCCTGTCAGAAGTACCATGTAATAGCGAACCCACAACACGCCTGTCAGAAGTCCCATGTAATAGCGAGTCTGCAACACGCCTGACAGGCGTCCCATGTAATAGTGGCCCTCAACACGCCTGCCAGGTGTTATATGTAATAGCGAGCCCTCAACACGCCTGTCAGGCGTCCCGTGCAATAACGAGCCCGCAACACGCTTGCCAGACGTCCCATATAACAGCGAGCTTGCAGGACGCCTCTCAGGCGTCCTGTGTAATAACAAGCCCTCAAGGCGCCTTTCGGGCGTTCCATGTAATAGCGAGCCGGCAACACTCCTGGCAGGCGCATTGCAAGCGAATCTCACTGGGCGTCTCCAGTACAGTGCAAGCCGGCGACACCGTGCCGACGAATCTCACTGGGCGTCTCCAGTACAGTGCGAGCCGGCGACACCGTGCCGACGAATCTCACTGGGCGTCTCCAGTACAGTGCAAGCCGGCGACACCGTGCCGACGAATCTCACTGGGCGTCTCCAGTACAGTGCAAGCCGGCGACACCGTGCCGACGAATCTCACTGGGCGTCTCCAGTACAGTGCAAGCCGGCGACACCGTGCCGACGCTTCTGAAAGGATTCGCATTGAGGCGCATGCTTTAAAGGGAACTGAACGCGGGTTGACAAATTCGTGTCCGAGGAGTGCTGCATTTCAATTCCATATCAGCACTACATCTACTAAAACATTTTGTGGGAAGCCGTGGGGTATCATCCTCATCATCGCAGTGTTTGGTTCGCATTGGTGAGCATAGCATCGTTAGCATAAGGTAATGGCTTACAGCATTGTGTTAGAATTTAAAAAAACAGGTGTACATATCTGAAGACCTAGGGATGCAGGTCATGTTCAAGACACTTCCCATATACTGGAGCGAATTGCTACAAAAAAAATGCATTCCCTTATGCTTCTTGTTGAAACACTGGCTCCATCCGGGGTACTGTCAAGAAGATGATGCATGCAACTTAGAGAAGTAACGTCATGTCATCAAACGTAACTGGAAGGCCACATCACAGCGTTCTGAGATGCAGTGGCAAGGAAGATATCGAAATTGTGACTACTGAGCCGCTCCAATATCACAAGGTTCTCGGACAACACGCATTTATGCATTTCAAATGTTCTAGAAATTGCGAGCAAATTACATCTGTTTCAGAACCGCCCATATACAGGATTCCAGTAAGAATGTTCCAAAACAACTTCATAAGCTGACCAGACAGTGTGAATTTGTCACTAGCTTCAAGCGTCGGCCGCTTGCGACCTTACCTGCCTGACTTTTTCTGTACCTTACCTTCTGCTTACCTTGTCTACCTCTGACGTCCTACCTAACCTTGCCTTTCTTCTGCTGTACTTTACCTTCTGCTGTGCCTTACCTTCTGCTTATCTTGTCTTATTCTGACATCCGACCTTACCTTGTCTGACTTCTGCGGTACATGAACATCAACGTTGCTGACATACCACATGCAGCTTTAGTCCTTTTGCTAATTACCGTCTGTAATTTGTATCTTTGGGTTTGGTTTAATTTGGAGCGGGAGGCTTTATAAGGGCAGTGTGATCGATCCTGTCGTCATGGCGAATTCCTCAAGTGAACATTCTGCCGATCTTTCCAGCGGTGAATTTCCTTCCCTTTCCTCTTCTAGAGAAACATTCCCGGTTTCAATTGGGTTAAGCTGCACTCAGTTTCTCATTCCAGCACATGGTATTCGTATACATCCTACGAAAGATATGCTTCTATGTAGTCTGATATTGGTATTACATTTCAAGCCAGTTTGTAAATATAAGATATCCTGGCATTAGCCATATTCTGGCAGTGACGTTTGGCTAAGGTCAAATGCCACTGCCAGGGAGAAAGCGGGAGGAGAGTGTGACGCCCCTCCCCTCCTATTTATTTCAGCAACCGATGAACGAACTGAATTGATCCAGACTGGAATGACTTGTATTTCATCTGGGCGCAATTGAGCGCATAAATATTGGGACCATGGATTTTGAACATGGATGAAACATGGATGAACATGGATTTTCAGGTCACGTCAAACCGAAAAATGGAACGTTTTTAACGTCACACATTTCTACCAATCTGTCTCGGCATACAGCGGACAGGTTTGTCCAAGTAAGATGGCATTCGATACCCCTAGAACTTACGATTATCAAGGGGACACAAGTTTGCCTTTTCAGGTTATGGTTGGTGTCACATCGTTGAAGTCTTGATCAGGTCAAGCAAAATCTTAGGATTTTGCTTGATTTAACACCTTCTGACGAATTTACTCAAAACCCAATGCTGGCGTCAGATATGATAATAACATAATAGCATGGAGCGAAAATTGCATACGAATGAACTGGGAGACATGTACGGTATATATTTGACCTACGATGACATTGGTGAAATGCTAAGGGTAACATATCTTCATCTTTCTGGCATATTAATTTTATGCTACTGGCTTCTGTGAAATTATGTATGATTTAAACCCATTTTTACCTATACCATTCCCAGTTGACCTATGATGACATACAAATTTCACGTCACATGCACTTCTGCGCCTGACCCTTCGTCATATGTGACTGGGACTAAATATCAAGGCGTTCTGTCCTTTCTCTCTCGAGTTATCCGGAAAAAACGACGGTGGCCGCTAAAAGCTCCCTCCCACATTCATTGCCAGAAATAACTGTATGCTGTCAACTACTAAAACGTTGGACTTGAGTAGCTGATGACAAAAAGTGGCTGATAAAGGTGAACTGAGTGCATCAGCTCAAAGTCAAGTGATTTATGAACAGGATGGTGTCACCGTCCAGTTAGTGCCGCATGTACTCTAACGACTACCTACGAAATTGGCACCTTCCCAGATAATCGAACGTTCGTGCACAAATTACGAGCCAAACCACATAGGCCACGGACCGCAGGCCCACTGATTGCATTGCCAGTAGCGGCACCGTAATTATCGCCTATAACACAGCCGCACAGCGCACAGCATGCTTGTTGCAGCGCCGTAAACTGAGCCGGCGGCTGCGCGGCGAGGTCACAGGTCAGGGCGCAGCGGTTGGCGGGCATCGCTCCGGCCGACCTGCCGGCAAGGTCACTGTCGCTTCGGCCGAGGGAGAGGTATCGGACGGGTGCGCGCTGTGCCGCGCCGGTCCGCAGGCTCAGGCAGCGCCA